>JAUTXW010004955.1:0-92569 GCA_030620095.1 Kuschelorhynchus macadamiae
CACGTTGTATATTTGCAAAACAAACTACATTAAACAAAATTCTAAGTTGGAAAACACTTTTGTATTTAATTTTTTTATATCTATAAAAATACGATCTGCCTGCAATATGGGCATTGAGTAGTTGAAATATTCTGCTTTAGAAGGACTCTTTACGTAGGTTCTGGTGGGAACAACCTCATTCGGAAAGGCCATCACGAAACCCCTTGGTTCCTGGGCAGGAGTATCCAGGCGTTAGGTAAATATTTGGGGCTTTTAGATCTATTTCACTTTCAACCTACCATGTAGTGTTCTATATCAAAATTCGAACTTTCATTGTCTTTAATTTAAATTATTCACAACTTTTCGATCAGTGAGTACTTTCCATACTCATAGTGATGAAAATTCTACTTTTCTGCATTAGTGCGGAAGTTTTTGGGCACCAAACAGCGTCAATTGACCTCCAAAACCAAGATACCTCCTCCAAATCGTAGCAACCAGCAACAATTGACCTTCAGCCACCTCATCTGGAACATACACATGACAAGACTGAAACTGCAAGAAATCTTTCTATACTAGTTAAAAACCAATTAACTTCAGTCATAATTTTAACGAATACAAGTAACTGTTAGTTTAGCACTAATATTGTTATTCACAAGTAAAATAATAAGTTTGAATTTTTAATTATATTTTCTCTTTGGCGCCTATATTGAAATTCATTATTTTAGTACCTGCCAAAACTAGTTAATTTTCCTCACCGTCGCAGAAAAATCGTTGCGTGCGGAAAGTGTCTTTTCAAAACTGGACCGCTGACTTCAATGGCAGTCGCATGCGGAAAAGTGTCATTTTCTGCATTAGCTGGGTAATTAGTTATTGGTTAGTATGGTGAGTCAAAAGAGAGTTGAAAAAGCAAAGCCTACTTTTAACATATTTTATTGACAATCAAAAAAATTACTCAGTTTTCAAAACTAGTGTTGAAATGTGAATAAAAATCGTACTGAAGTCTTTGTGGTCGTCTAAAAAATTGTGTACACTACCCGTTTGAATGTGACCACTTTCAAACTCGAAGGATTTCCGCACTCGGCTAACGCATCGGGCTAAGCACCTCTTGCTTTGAAAACTTTTCACTGCCCGGTATTATAATATGAATAACTTACCTGTTTAATCACGGGAAGATAAAACATAATTCTTAAAAGAATTTCAATCTTAACGGCCATTTCGTACGAACATACACATGACAATACGTGAGAAGTATAATTCATTCATATCAGAAAAAATGAACGCTCGCGCGAGTTATAATTTTTAATAGTAAATTTATGAATGTGTCATATCTGAGATAAAATTAACCGTAACGACCGTTGATCACGCAAACGTAACTGAATTTATGTCGTTTTTCGCATTTTACGATCTCGGATTTTGCGCTGCTATGCAATTTTCTAATTAGCTCAAGTGTTTTATTGACACGTACGTGAAATAACATAACCCTAGGTCAGTTCTAAATTAAATAATTTCGTTCCCTTTCAATTAAATCGTTCTTATAACTTTGCGGAATTTAGCCTTGGTCATATGACCATTTAGCGCTACAAAAACTAGTACATTTTTGAGGAACATTTTAATGACGGTACTAGAAGAGTTATAGAGACTAATTTAACAAAATAAGGAAGGATAATCTAAATGCTTAAGATTTTTAGTGTCGAAACTTTATTTTTCTAAAATATACAAAGTACTATATAAAACTTAATGGTTAATCACGTCTTTTCACACCATTTACCGTTTACTTTCTGGTGTGAGCTGTCATAGCCCTATGAGTAGAGCATTTGATTTTATTGGAAGAGCTTGGAATTTCACTCCAGAGATAATTTTTTTTGTGAAATGATGCAATTTTGTATGTAATCTTGTTTTCAACATCGTGTGTTTTTGGATACCCCTGGTGAAGCTTTTTTTTTTTGTTTGTGTGTGTATACATAGTAAAACAATAAAGATAAAAAAACACGAAGTTATGCAAAAAACTGTCCAAAAATCTGTGCTGTGATTGATGGAAGCTGTAACATAGAAAGCCCATATATTTCGGCCATGCCTGTGTGTAGCGATTCGCGGTGCATTAATTTTTAATTTAAGTCTCTACCACTCTCTTAATATTGCCATTTTCATCAAAAAGTCCTCATTTTTGTAACGTTAATGTATTATATGTTGTAATTTAGCCCAAAATATAAATACACCCTTAGTCTTTAAGAAAATAACGTATGGAAATTTCATGAAGCACTTGGGGGGTGTACAGGGCACTCGAAGGTTACAGGCAAAAACTAAGCTGGAAAGTTGGCATTCGAAATATTTATGGACGTAACTCCTCTAACCTGTTTTCATTGCAGCAAACACTGGCAATGAATTATACAAAATTATAGAAACTAATCAGTGTTTGGAAGCTACAATTTCGGTGTTGGTTTAGCCAGACGTATTCCACTACACCAGATTTTGACGTTTCTTCATTTCGGGTGTTCCTTAAGGCTTAAGTGCTCCTTGACTCTAATGCTACGAGGACGTCTTACCTCTTCAAATGCAGTTTTGATGTTGGAATCCTTGACGATCTTTGAATAATTCCAGATACTAATTTTATAATTATGTCATTACTAAATAAAAAATATTTTCAATATGTAAATTTGTAAAATTTAGAAAGTTTGGTGAAATTATACCTACCCAAATTGTACTTTTGTATTTAAGCATACAAATTTACTAAAATTAGTACAACACTGAGCTTAGTACATGTTCTTACGCTATTTAGATGAGTTACAAATGTTAACATTAATACATATTCGTGTTTGTTGTAAAACTGTTGGTTGATTGAAACACGTATATTTATCGAATTAACCTGTCTACATAAATTAAATTTGGCCAACACATTCACAAACAACTCAAAAACAAAAATTTATTTCTTAAAGTTATGTTTTAATGCAATTACAATCAATATTCCAAAAAAAAAACATAAGCTTCTTTACGACACTGCAGATAACGCTTCGTACAATGTTACCGCATTATACAAAACTGTTTCCTTCTTCATATTTTGTAAAGTTTCCAAAATTTATTTTCAAATATTTTAATTTCCTGAAAACCTTTTCCAACTGTAAATCGGAAAAAGTAAGATGAATTTCAGAAAGCGTCAGTTATAATTCAGATGTTTAAACGAATTTCAGAAAGGATCAGAAGTAAGATTTGTCAAATTAGTGTTTCAATTGCAATTCAGAGAGCATCAATAGTAATTCAGAAAAGGTCAATTGTAATTCAGAAACTATATATTTAAATATATATGTATGTTGGCATATGTTCCATCGCTAAGGCAGTTGCATGGTGAATTGTGGTGTGCTATGCTGCACTATCGCAATCTCCTTCAAGAGTGTCTAGGAGCTACAGATGATGACTCCTTACATGACATTTTATTTTTGACTATATGACATCAGTAGGATGCAACATAGGCGAATATTATGCAAAATCTTATTGAATTTTTTTCGTGTCATTAAACGCTATTTGCAATGTGATTTAACAAGGTATATTATAGCATATCATCAGTAAATCGGACAGTTGGTTGCCAATATATGCTGTTAGCGTTTTATCAGACCTGCAGTATGCAATTCAATATTTCGCTAACTTACCACTAAGCGAATCCTTTCTCTTAGAATTTTTATAACACTGCTGAAATTGCCTCAACCAAGTGCACATTCAAACCTGCTGCTGTGGCAGACGCAGGACAGCTCTTTTCAGGACAAATTAAAATTTATCACGTCTATTCACACTATTGGTTTGCTGAACAAATTCGGTTTTCTTCCTTTTATATTCATTGTAATTTATGTTTGCTTAAGTGTAAATAAATAATGTTCCTTCAGGATAATTCCCCAGTATAGATTTTGCGACATCTTTTTGACATTTTTGTCTCGCAATTTTTTTCAAAGAACATCCCCTCCCCAGTATTTAGTAATAGGAAGAGGAAGCCTAAAAGCATTCTGAATTGCAACTGATGATTGCTGACTTACAATTTAAAATATCCAAATTTTATTTGACCAATCTGAATTACACTGCACTTTCTAAAACACAACTAACAAATCTAAATTACAACTCATGTTTTCTGAATTACAACTGACTGATCTAAATGTTCTTAGGAAGAGTGTACAAAAGGCTCAACCTTTATTGATAAATTGGCACAGCTTAGAATTTTTTTTTTAATTTTCACATCAATTTGTTTTCAATCATTTTACATATTTTAAAAAATGCTGAACATGAGAATCCGAAAATCAGATTAAAATATTCTAACTCTAAAATGCACACAAAAATGTGGAGATGCGGTTTTTTTTACTTCAAATGTTATCCTCTGCCTCCCCCTCACAAACGAAGCTCCGCACAGCGGGACGAGAATTCCATCTTTTGACAAAAATATTTCAGATAAACTGGATTTTTTTTAAAGATTTAATCAATTTAATGTGAAAAATCTAAGAATATATAAAAAGTCGCAGACGAGAACAACATAATATTTTTATAAAAATGTGGTACTTTAACCGGCAATTTGCATGTTATAACGTGAAGTTGAATTGATATTTTTTTCCCGCAATTCGCAAATCGAGTAATTAAATAAATAATATATATATATAAATAAATAAAAAATTACTAAAATTAAAACATGTTCTATAGTTTTTCTCCCAAAAATATTCTGTTGGAAATCTAGTAAATATCTAAAACGATGTTTTGTAGAACACGTTTCTACGGACACTGTAGAAAAGGCACTAGATTTTCTGAGCCATTTCTTTATTATATTTTTTCATTTTGATAATTCATATTAATTTTATCTTACCTAAGTGCATAACCAACATTTAAATTTTGACAATATCTGTAATATCTCAAACTCAAAACTCAAGATATCTGTAAGATCCAAATCAAATATTCCAGTTACTGATATTGGTTTCAAATAACTCGCATCTTTAAATGACTTAATGTTATTTTTTTACATTTAAAGCAACAGTACAGTAATATGAGTATTTGAGTTCATGGCATGACGGATTATCTAAAGTATTGTTTTTTCGACCATTTAATTTTAACAAAATGTGCCAACTGTTTCTTTTCAGAGTTATTTATACGGCTATTAATTATGTTTGGTTTCTTAATAGCTCTCGTATCTCAAAATGTTTTCCTATGGGTACTAAAATATTTCATAAAATAATTATTATGCAAGAAGTACTTGCATATCCTGTTCAAGAGTCGCATATTTCGTGCAGAAGCTAACAGGACGTTTGAAACCTCCTGTTAGCCACAACTTCTTATTTTTCGTCTTAATGACACGAATCGGAAATGCTATATTAAATTGTCTTAATAATAAGCTATGAAATGCTTCAAGAGGATCTTGACAATTCAACATCGATTTTGTTTTTTGTATCAAATTTTGTAATGGGCTCAAGTGCGTGGAACAATAAATAAATATATGAATATGTCACTAACGGCTGTATTCCCTAAAAATACACTGCTGGAACTTCGAACTGCACGAATGAAATATTTACTGGAAATTCAAAATGAAATATTTTCAATACGGATGACGTTGACGGTTTTCGACCTTTGTTTGACAAATTCCTAGAGTATGCAGCCCCATAAGGACAGCCTCAGGAATCCATCGCAACCGTCTTATACAGGGTGTTATAGAAAACCCTGTTATTTTTTGAAAAGTTTATTCGACCAGAACTCTTATTGTGGAAGGTTTCTTTTTATCTAGAGCTAGGTACAAAAACACAATTTCCAGCGGTTTTGAAATTTTTTCTTCCTTTCCGATATACAGGGTTTGCTAAACAAAGCCCACTTATGGCAATCAAATTCGGTATTGTCTATTAGATTATGAACAGGGTTGGCATCCTTAAGTATTACACCATGGATATTGTATACAGGGTACATCAAAAACTCTACCGATTCTAAACTTTATGTTACCTTTGTAACCCACTGTATTATTGGGACATATTCTTATTTAATTCAAAATTATGGGTAAACAGTTTAAGTAAGTCTAAAATTATTATTACTAAAACTGGCATTAGAAGAAACATCGAATTCGAGATTGATAAAACCAACAAATCACTATTTAACGTCAACCACTTACTTTTATATATATATATATATATATATATATATATATATATATATATATATATATATATATATATATATCACTTTCTTGCCAAATTACTTTTTAAAAAATTTTCTACATCTTTAATCATTCTGGGCCAATTATATTTTTCTTTGATGCGTCTTAAAGTTTCGTTAATTCCGCGATGTAAATTACTTTTGCCTAAATGGTATTGTTCCAATAAAATTGGTATGTGGTCTTTATCTGGGATGGTTACAATATTTTGACAAATACATATTTTAATATCTTTGTCTGCAAAGATAAAAGAAAATATTTCAAGAATAGGAAGGTCTATTTTATTTTCGAGAAAATTTGTTGACGAAAGGTCAAATTCGTTTTGTCCTGTATAAATAATATAGAAAAGATGTTGGACTACATTTTCTGGATCGAGTAACAAAGGAATTATGTAATATTTCCGATTTTTAACTGTTTTACTAGAGAAAATATTTAGTCTTTGTATTGAAAAATCTGTATTTTCTTCAAAAATGTCTTCTAATATTTCATGATGTAATTCTCCTAAATTCTTTTCTTGAAAAAAGGTTATTATGTTTTTATGTGATTTATTTAGAAGTTGTTCGTTTGAAGTTTCAATTTTTGAATAATCAATTAAAGATTTTGTTTCGTACATATTAGCAAATGTGTTGTAATCTTCAGTTATTTTTTCATCATCGAAATTTAAATTTGAGTTATTAGATTTGTCGTCATCGTCTTGATTTGTCGCAAAAATAGAGAGTTTTGATTGGAATTTTGCGTATTGATTAAAATGATTAATTTTAATTCTTGATAATGCGTCTGCGTTTTTATTGATCTTACCGGGTTTGTAAATTATTTCATACTCATATTCTTCGAGTTTAAGTCTCCAGCGTGCGAGTCTACTACCTGGGTCTTTGATTGAAAAAAGCCAAGTAAGAGGGCGGTGGTCTGTGATTAGTTTAAATTTTCTGCCAAAAGGATACGGGCGAAAATGTTTTACTGCCCATACGATTGCAAGGAGTTCACGTTCAATAGTTAAATAATTTGTTTCGGCTTTACATAGGGTTCTAGATGCATAGCCAATCGGTAAATCTTTTCCCACAGGTCCTTGTGATAACACAGCGCCTATTGCAAAAACACTAGCATCTGTGGTTAAAAGAAACGGTTCGTCAAAATTTGGGTATATAAAAATTGGGTCAGAAATTAGCAATTTTTTTAGTTCGTCAAAAGATTCTTTGCAATCAGAATCAAAGTCAAATTTTATTTCTTTTTTGAGTAAACGAGTAAGTGGTTTAGAAATTTTCGCGAAATTAGGAATGAATCGTCGATAATAACCTGCTAAGCCAAGGAAAGATTTTATATCCTTAGGATTTTTTGGTTGGGGAAAATTTTGAATACATTCAATTTTTGCTGGATTTGTTTTAACACCGTCTTTAGTTATTACGTGTCCAAGATATGCTACTTCTTTGCGTAAAAATTCGCATTTGTCTGGTTGTATTTTAGGATTAGATTTTCTTAGTCGTTTGAAAACTTCGCGCAATCGATGGATATGTTCGTCAATTGTAGCGGAATAAACTATAATATCGTCCATATAGACAAGACATCGTTCATTTAAGATTCCTAAAAGAATATTGTTCATTACACGTTGGAATGTAGATGGGGCATTCTTTAGTCCGAAGGGCATTCGTAAAAATTCATAATGACCGTTTTCTACTGAGAACTCTGTTTTTGAAATATCTTTAGGATCTATCTCTATCTGATGGAAACCAGAAGCAAGATCAAGAGTAGTGAAATATTGACACTGTCCAAGTTGGTCAAGTAAATCTGAGATATTAGGAAGTGGATATTTATCATTAACAGTGGATTCGTTCAATTTTCTATAATCTATTACAATCCTCCATTTTTGTTTATTACTAGAGTCGATTTTTTTCGGTACAACCCAAACGGGAGATGACCAGGGAGAGATTGATGGTTTAATTATACCTTGTTGTAACATGTTGTTTACCTGCGTTTTAACCTCTTGTTTATGTATTTGGGGATATCTATAAGATTTAGTAAAAATGGGCTTTGTATTATTCGTGTCTATCTTATGCTTGATTTCACTTGTGAAGGAAAGGTTGTCCTAGATAGAAAATGTCTTCGAAATTGACACAAAGATTTGTGATTAATTCTTTTTCTTCTTTGTTTAAATGGTCAAGTCTAAGCTGGGATCTAATAGTCGGGATTCTATTTGAAGTTTGAAATTCGGGAGATTCGGGAAGATTGAAATTAAGAAGTGTGTGTATCGAAAATGGTTCTATTTCGATATTTGAAAAATCAATTGTTTTTGGGATTGCGTTCGCATTGATAATTGTTGTCAAAAATTCGCCTTTGTGATTGACATGGACAAGGGCATTTGGGATATGTACTTTTTCTATTTCCTTTCGGGATAAAATAGCATCGGTATTGATTAGATGACATTTTAATTTAAAAACTTGTTCTGTTCTACCTTGTATAGTTATTTTATTTTTATTTGCCTCGTATGTTTCGAGTTCTGTTGAAGAGTAATTGTCCTCAACTTTATACAGTGGTAGTGTTTTAAAATTGATAATAAGTTATTTATTCTTTAAATCGATTGTACATTCGTAGTGTTCTAGGAAGTCAAGACCTAGAATTCCGTCAAAATAAATGTCTAAGTTGTAAATGTAGACTTTGTGAGGGTTACCGATGTTAAAATTTATCAAAGTTGATTCAGTTATTAAAAGTTTTTGTTCGGTAATGCCTTGAATTGTTGCATTTTCGGGAAACGATTTGGAAAGTTCTTTACTGTATTTTCTTTAAAAATTGAAATACCTGCACCAGAATCTATGAGTAGTTTGAAAGTATTTATTGCGTCTTTCATATAGTAAAGATTTTTGGGATTTATAGCAAGGAAGGGATTTAAAGAAATTGTTGTTCGGGGAAATTGAGTGAGGGATTGATATCGTCTAGCGTGAGAGTTTCGATTTGGGCTTGTATTTGATCTGTTTCTATAGGGGCGGCTTGATTGGGTGGATGATTTTGATTTGGGGATAAAAGAAAATTTCGATTTTCCTCGATTGGAAAATTTTGGTCGAAGACTACCATTGGTTCGTTAAAGTTTAAATTGGGATTAGGAATCTCATAAGAATTGTCATATTCGTTTTCGAATAAAGTAGAGGGGTCTTCATAAGAAAAGAATGAGCAATTTTGGTAATCTTGTTGATAGTTTTGATAATAGTCATTAAAATATTTTTCTTGATTGTTATCGGTGCTAACGAAGTGAGCTTTGAAATTAGGATTTTTCTGAATTACTGAGGGTCGAGAATAATTAAAATTCGGTTGACGTTGGAAATTATTTTGATGATGTAATTGTAATATTTGGGGTTTGCGTATTTGGGCTTCTTTGTTGTTGCATGTTTGGTCTATGTGACTGAAAAGAATTTGTTTGCGGGGTAAACTGGGGTCGCTGAATATTTGAGTTTTGGGAAAAATTGGGACGTGGTTGTCCGTTATTGGCATGGCATTGATTTGCTGAATGACCAATACATTTAAAACATTTTTGTGTTTGAAAGTTTGGTTTTTTCAAAGGTTGATTGAATGGCTTTGGTGGGTTCGGTTTTGAAACTTTTTGAGATTCGAAATAGGACAATTGAAGTTCACGTCGAATACGTATTTGGGCTTCAAGAAGATCTCTTGGGTTACTGGCACGAATTATATGTCCAATACGGGGTTCGAGACCAGTTAAGAGGGTACTCAGGGACATGGATTCGATCAGGGTTATTTGAACTTGTTTCTGTTGTGGGGTGAGATTAGACTTTTGTATATTAGCGTGCATTTTTGTATTTAGCACTTGAAGTCGGTTGAGGAAGGTTAAATGACTCTCATTAGGTAATTGTTTGATACCTTGTAAGTCTTGTATAAAAGAAGACAAGTCTCGCGTATCTCCTAAGTGAGAATTTAAAAGTTGTTTTATTTCTAAGTAAGAAATAGGATTGCGAGAGCTTATTAGCTGCGCTGCTCTTGCACGTAATTTATTTTTTATATGGATTACTAATAAATCTTTTTGATCGCGTGTAGACATATTGTAAGCACAATCACAAGCATTGAGAAATGTTTGGAGAAAAATTTGATCACCTTCGTATTCAGGAATTATCGAAAATATTTCAGATAATTTATACGGTTCAATTTCGGGTGTCTCAGGGACATTTTGTATTCCGTTATCAGTCATGGTTGCTCAATATATCACAATATCAAAATGAAATAATATAGGCACACAATATTATATAAAAAGGATACGAACTTAAAATTAAGAATTTAGGTTGATTGGCAGTACGTAAAGTAGTACACAAATCAACGTAAATTAAAGCAATACTAAAATCTACAAAATTTAAGTTGTTTTTTTTTTAATTTGATTAACTGTATAATCAAAATTTGAAATTAAAATATTCTTTTGGATTTTTGAAATTTGTTTTTGAATTCAGTTTTTCATTAATTAATTATCAAAATTGAAAAATCGAACAGTTTCCTTAAATTTGAATAAAAATATCAATATTTTTGGAAAATTGAAAAAAGAAAATTAATAAACGAGATGATTCAGACTTACGTTACTAGTAGAAACATCAGACTTCATCGTGTTCTCTGCAGCAAATTCTACCAGGGGTTTCACTAGGTGTTCCTAATCCGTAGATTGACTGCGAGTTGGTAACGTCGGGTCGTGATTTTCTCTGTTTTTCTTGTTTTTCTTTTTGTTCTTCTGAACAATGGATTGGGATCCTCCGTCGACAGTTAGAGTGCACAAAGGCTTCGTGTTCTGTTGCCAAATTTCTTGCCAAATTGCTTTTTAAAAAATTATTTTATTACTCAAAATACAAATTTGAATATATACATTTGAACTTGCAAAGTAACGTTTAACAAAATGAATTCAAGCTAGACTGAACTGTACTGAACTAACTTTATACAAAGAAAAATAACTATTTATATGTTTCGTTATGCTGACTCAGTGGGAACTGTTTACTTCGTTCTTGAACACTTGGGTCAGGACGTGGGTTCTGCTGATGAAGCTTTCTTGGTATAGACTTGTTTTCGTAAGCAAGTAACACCTGCTGTTTATGAGAATAGGATGATCTACGTTGTTAACTGATATGTGATACTTTGTTATTGAGATAAGCTTGGCTTTCTGAATAACTGCGTTGGCGGGTGATAGCTGATAGTCTTGGAACCAAGGTTAGCATAACTTGTATGATATATATATATATATATATATATATATATATATATATATATATATATATATATATATATATATATATATATATATATACCTTTAATTACCAGAAATGAGTCTTGTTCAGCAGATTATTTTAATAAATCAATTTTTCGAAAAAACCCCGTATGTCGGAAACGAAGAAAAAATTTCAAAATCGCTAGAAACTGTTTTTTCGTACCTCTCTCTAGATTATTTTGGTTGTACAAAGAGAAAGAGAAATCTTCTATAGTAAGAATTCTGGTCGAAGAAACTTTTAAAAAAATGACAGGGTCTTATATAACCCCCTGTATAAGACGGTTGCTATGGTGTCCTGAGGCTGCCCTTATCGAGCTGCATACTTTGGATATTGATCAAACAAAAGCCGAAAACCGCAACTCCAAATCTTCATCCGTATTGAAATTAATTTCCAGTAAAATTATCCTTGGTGCACTTCGTGTTCCAGCAGTTTATATACATTTAGGCCCGAGGTGTTTTATTTAAAATATTGCGTCAACGCCATATTTTAAATAAAGTAATAGTATTATTTTGTATGTCACAATTACAAAATGACAGTGACATAAACGAAACATAACTGGCGAACTGAGTTTTAAGTACAATGGCAACTAGACCTATTTAGTGCATACGGGGCTTAGTGAATTGGAGTAATCGCTCACTGAAATAAAAAAAGATAAAGTCAGAAAATTATGATAAAATAATATAAAAAATCACTTTTGCCACAGTGAAATAAATAGCCTCTAACTAATAGATGGGCAAACAACTTAAAGTGGTCCTGCAATAAGCAAATACGATAATATATGATTTAGACTGCTTTAGAACACAGTTATTTTTCTTTGACAAACAATTTTTGTGGTAAAATTTTCATAAACATTATTAATATACTGGATAAAAAACAATATTTATTATTATTATGCCAACATAATCAAGTACTTACGTGCTGCTTCAGAATCTATAATACTGGACTTACTTTTCTTCAAACACATTAGAAAAGTGGTTTCGATGTCACTTTCAACATTGATGATAACAACTGTTATTGAGTTGCAAATATATCGTAAAAAGCATAATTAGAATCAAATCAAGGTGGCACGGATAGTTCTTTTTAAAAGTCAATAAATTAAACTTAGAAGCCAGTGAATTAGAAAAACAATTTATGACCAAAATGTATTCATAAAAGGCGCCACTGTGCGCCGTTTGATCTAAAACGACACCAAAGAAAAGAATTAAATGATTAATTCATGCATGTTTAAAAGTGTCATTAAACAATTGCCTAACACTAATAAAAAATCTGGGGAGGTGTTCATATTTACCGAAGACCTAGGAATTGACATAAGACGGAATCTTTGTTTATACTCAGTTTACAAAGAGGCCTCGTGGCGGCACATATCAAAGGCCTCTGTAAATTATAGGGTTTTGGATAGTCAATATTTTTTCAGGGTGTTTAAAAAGTAGCTGTTTCGATAATTACCAGAATTGGGTTGTGTTAGTACAAGCTAATAACATGTCATTATATTTGCTGGAGTTTTTAATAGGGGGCGATATTCGGTGTGTAATTTGTGGCGGCTTATTAGTTATTAAATATTGTCCCATCTGATGATCCTTCTGTTTTATCGTGGATTGTGAGAGTGGCATATTTAATGATAATTCAATAGAGCATAAAGTTTGAAAACGACATTCTATATATCGAAACGAATAAAAGCATTTTGGTTAGGTATAAGTACTTATCGGTAAACGAGATATGCATTTGGGAAGAATATTTTTCAAACAAAAAATAAAAAAAAATGAAAATTATTGTAACATTATAACAATTTTAACAAAAAAAAAATGTAGTTATGGTAATAAAATTGTGAATAATATTTTAGCGACGAAATTGACATTGGATTGCTATTGTTGTTTGTCTCAGAAGTAAAGAGTATGAGCCTCAACAGATGAGGCTCATACTGAGGTCCTTTTTTCCTAGTTTTATTTAAATGGATATAGGAGTAACTCTAAAACACGTCGACTTTTCAGCGTCTTTTTTTAACATTACCTTAAAGTCAATATTTTTTCTATTTTTGTTTTGTTTCAGAAAAGTGTATCTTTTTGTTTATTTTAATTTTTTCTCAAAAAACACGACGGTTTTTTTTTCTAAACGACGCGACGCCGACTACGTGTTTTTCATGATCAACCGCCACATTTTGCAACGTCCGGTTCGTTTGCTGTACTAATAAGGTCTCTGTCCCACTTCCACCTGTCACATTGCCGATATGATGGGATTTATATAGAGCAGTAGAATCGACAATTTAATTTCATTCCAAAAAAATAAATTAAATAAGATATTTTGTATGGTCGTTCAGTGTGCTGGGATCAAAATTATTCAGTAAATCATTTATTCTGCTCAACTGTAATGATAATATTACATTCAATTAAAAATGACTGATACTTAATATCCAGGCTGTCTGGAATTCCATATATCACCTTGCCTATACTTTATTCTGTTAAAACAAAGTGACACATTTTACGATTTATTATTCTGCCTCAACAAACATCATATATTCCTACATCTAGAAAGTAATACTCAAGAAAACTAAATTATGTCCTTTTAAATTATTTTTTCTAATAATAACAAAAACACGTAAACGAAAATCCCAGGTTTAATGAAATATTAAATTTGTAAAAATAATTTTGAACTTTTTACATCCCTGGTAAAAGGGGAAGTATTTTAATCATGAAAAATCACCCTCCGAGATTTTTTCAGATCTTCACATGAAAAACATGTTTTCTCAATTCTGTCGGTCTGTCTCTCTGTCTAATTATCCAATTTATTTCACATTTTGCACAAACATCAAAGTATTATGTTGAAATTTACTGGTAAAATTTTGGTACGAATCCAAGATGGTGGAACAAAATGGCGGCATAATAAAATATTTAAAAATTCAGCCTGAAAAAACTGCTTGATAAATTAATTTCAAATTGTGCGCTGTAACTGATTCTGGTATAGGAATCAACTGGTAAAACTGTGTTACTAATTCAAGATGCCGGAACAAAATGGCGGCCAAAATAAATGTTTGTAATCGTGAAAAAAATCACCTTCTCAGGTTTTACATAAAAAATAAATATGGCGAAAACAATGTTAAAAAAAATTTATTAGAGTGGTGTATTATTTAGGGTTAGGATACAGTAAAAAAAATAAAAATCTTTTTTTAAATTATCCATGTTTCGTAACTTTATTGTTGCATCCTCAGAACACATATAGATTCTATATCCTGCATGAAACCATATTATGGTGTGCTGCAGATATTTTCTAACCCCAAATAATACACAACTCCAACATAACAATAAGAGGATCGTTAATGAAAACCATTTAGAAACTTAATATCTGCGGACCAACGGAGTGAACGATATAGGTTTCATGCAGGATATAGAATATATATATATATATATATATATATATATATATATATATATATATATATATATATGTATATATATATATATATATATATATATGTCCTGAGGATGCAACAATAAAATTGAAACGTCGAAAATTTAAAAAGACTTGTTTTTCTACTGGATTCTATGGAAAATGAGATAAACTAGTACGAATTCAACATGACGTAAACAAAATGGCGCTAATTGTCAATGTAAAAACCACTTATTGAATTTATTTTAAATTATGCCCAAAAATGGCATAGGTAGAAGGAAACTAGCAAAATATTGGTAGGAATCTAATATGATGGAACAAAATGGAGCCCAATAAAAATGTTTGAAAAGACTGTATATGTAACACATATATATTATGACTATGTACTGAACGACATTACTGGAACATATAAAGTTCTAGAATCACAAAATTGTAGCAACAATTTGACTTACTTTCGTATTTATTTTCATTAAAGATTCACATTAAATTTTAAAACAATGTGGGAATTAAGATAGATTATGGAAATGGCGCATAGTCGAGAAGAAATCGAGATCCTTAATGAACTTGACCTACCTAATGGAGATATAATGGAGTATACCACTGACTGTGATGGAATAAAAACAAAATTGACTGTAATAATAAACTATTTAATATATTACATTTTAACGTTAAGAGTGTTCGAAAAAATTTCAATGAGCTGATAGCTTTACTAGAGGCATACAGCCTCAAATTTTGTGATATAATTGTGCTCACGGAGTCTTGGCAAATAGGTAATGAACAGTTTAATATTGATGGATACACTATGCATTATAACAAGGCTAAACTTAATCAAAATGATGGTACTATTGTTTTTGTAAAATCATCTTTGAATTTTGAAGAGATAGATATAAAATTAACTTTTTCTGGCGTCACACGGACTAGAATTAATATAATTATAAGTAATGTAACTATAGGTATTTCATGCATGTATAGACCTCCCTCTACAGACATTCCAGGATTTCTTAAAGATATCGAGGCTTTTTACACTAAAAATTCTACAAACCAAATAGAAATTCTTATCGGTGAAATTAACATTGATTTATCAGCAGAAAATAAGTTAATGACTACACCTCATTGTTAGGCCACTTTGGTTTTATACCTGCAATTAACAATCCTACCCGTGTAACTTCTGAAACTAGTTCTGTGCCGAATCATATTTTTATCAGAAAAAATGTTAGATCAAATCTTAAATATTCCTCATTAGTCATACACTCTGCACTTACAGGTCATTATCCAGTAATGTTAAATATAACCTGTTAACAAAATATACAAGTAAATACAGCTTCAAACACCAAAATTCTTATTAATTTTAAAATTGATTATTCAATATGTAATGAACTTTTAGAAAATTGGAGCAGTGTTTTGGAGTGTCATGATGCAGAAATTGCTTCTACAAGTTCTTGAGATAATATCTGAAATACTAAAAAAAGGAAAGACTGAATAAATTTTATACAGTAAAAAACTCAAAAAACTTAAACCATGGATAACTAATGGAATTATTAATTCTATCAAAACAAAAGACAAAATGAAAAAAAGGCTTTTATTAAATTAGTGAAGCTAATAAAAAAAGTTTTACAGAATACAGAAATAATTTAAATAAACTTATTCGAAAACAAAAATTCAATTATTTCAAAAGTAAAATTGAAAACAGTAAAAATAACCTAAAAAAAACATACAATATAATTTCGGATGCAACAGATGCAAATAACATACCAAAATATGTATCCTTGGATATTAAAAATAACAACAAAAAATTTGATGATAAGAAAGAAATGGCTAAAATACCTTTTTTACCTAAGTAGGCTGCAAAATGAATAAAGAAATTAATAACCCAATTTCTAACATTAGAATTAGTTTCACTTCTCTCTCGTCAATGTTTTTGAAACCTTCCAATCCAAATGAAGTAATAGCCCAAATTAACTCTTTAAAAAATTATCCGGATATGATCAAATAACTACAAAAATGGTTAAAAAGTTTCATCTATACTTAATATATCCTCTTGTACATATAATTAACTTAATTTTTAAAACAGGCAATGTTCCAAGTAGCTTTAAAACTGCAGTTATTACACCAATACATAAAACTGGTCAATTTTTTTCAGCAATATATCATATCCCAACGACAGTACGGATTTATGAATGGCTTAAGTACTTCTGATGCAATTTGTAAACTATCCAATTGTATAAGTAACAAACTTGACACTGACAATAAATGCATTGCTGTCTTTCTAGACCTTGCCAAGGCATTTGACACGGTTCCACATGACTTCCTACTTACGTATTACGTTATATATATATATATATATATATATATATATATATATATACAGTTATATATATATATATATATATATATATATATATTGGGGCCTATGCTTTTTATAGCATACATTAATTCCTTGACCAACATGGAACTAGATCATGGCTTGGTATTATCTTATGCCGATGATACTGTTGTGGTGTTTTCAGGGCAATCATGGTTGTCTGTTCGTGATTCTGCTATTGAAGGGTTATGTAAAATCAAAAATTGGCTAGATACATTTAAACTAACCTTAAACTCTGCAAAAACAAATTACATAGCATTTTCTATCACAGCAGCTAACCGACCAAACTTCCATAGTATCCAAATAAATAATTTTAATAATGATATTGCCGAAGTTGAATTTACAAAATATTTAGGAATAATTATAGATAATAAACTTACATGGAATCACCATGTTCTTAGACTTGTGAAGAACATAAATAATTTGATCCAGAAATTCTATATCCTAAGGGAAATACTTAGCAAAAAGCTGCTTATTGGTGTGTACAAGGCACTTATAGTCTCTGTTAAGATATGGCATAGTGGTGTGGGGTGGTCTTTACCAGAATTCTTTAAATCCTCTGATTGTGGTACAAAATTATATACTTAAAGTTATGTTTAGAAAAAATAAGCGTTTTTCTACAAATTTATTGTACTCTAAAGATATTCTGGATGTGCGTACATTATATTGTCTCACAACATGCTCTTATATTAAAAAAACTACCAAACTAAAACAATTTGTGAATCATACTCATGGTACCAGGAGTAAAGTTGGTGAGAATTTGAAAATGCCTGTAAATAGGACGTCAATGAAACTTAGATCCTTTTCTTATTTAGCACCTAAGATGTATAACATTCTACCTCTTGAAATCAGATCTTTGCCAAGGTTAAAAAAATTCTACAATGAATGTAGACTATTTATCACAATTTGGCTAAATTCAGAGAATTGTTCTGATTATCCGCTATTGTATAGGTTTATTTATAGATATATGATGTTAGTTAGCTACTGATTTAAATTATTTATTATTAAGGAATTGATTTTTTCTGATTTCTGATTTTGGTGAAATGTGTATGATTTTGGTTTTATTTATTATTTTTTATATGTTTTTTTTTTATTTTATACATGTTTCTATATATGGATAAATGTATTACTGATATTTTAGAGACATATGTTGAATTAAAATACATAAGAATTTTTTATTTTTATTAATTCTGTGCACATACAACTGTTTCAGTCAGTTAGTTGCACTTCACAAAATTTATTGTTTAAAAATAGTATCGAGACAATTGCTGTAAAAAATTACCTAATGTATATAATTTTCAGTTATATATAATTGTTAAAATTGTTAATTGGATTGATTAATCAATTAAAAAATAATAAAGTTTATTAAACGTTATATGATAAGGAACCATTCAAGAATTTTATTAAACAGACTTAATGAATCTCCTACCCTTCTTCCAGAAAACAATTTTGAACAATTTACGCACTTCCGCATTTTTCCCCAGTTTTCTCATAAAGAATAAATGTCGTTGCAAACCCGCCCTAAGCCTTGATAGGTATTTATGTCTCGTCCTGATGGATTGAGCATCTCGCAAGGAAGCATTCAGGATTTCCCCGCCGCTTTCCTTAAGAAAAAAATGAGAAAATCTGCGGAAAACGAAATTGAATTGGACGTGGAAATATGGAGTGCTCTAAGATTTTTCACGTTTTTACGGAAATTAAAGCAATTTCCATTATAATCTTTTCAGGAAATTTAGAATGAAAAACACTAATCGCTTGGTTAAATAATGAAATATGAAGAAAAAATATGTCATTTTAACTGAGTACTTTTTCCTTCATAAACGACTACATTTAGGATAGAAATACATCATTATTATAATAACACGTTGTGTGAATAATTCTATTACACAAAATAAAGTTGAATGTCGGTATGATTATACGGAAGAGAAAAACCGACCTCCAGAAAAAATAAAAAGTTGAAATTTGGCGTATATCAGATCAATTATACAATCTAAAATCATTATTTCTTAATCTTGGGTTACTTACAGAGGATAATTTCTAAAAAATGATTCTGGACATTATGGTGAACACACCAAGTAACGGTACTCGCAGGAGTAAAATCTATCCTTTGCTGAAATTTTTTTTTTTTTTTGTTTAGTTTAGTGGCTTTGGAACTAAGTCCATTTGGCCATGAAAGGGTATTCTAATATAACTAGTACTATATGTATTAGCCTTCTCTAAATTTCCTAACCAACGAAACTTGAAACCAAAATTGAGACACATGGGAATATAGACAGGGACACACTCTTCTCGTCCTGAGGCCTATGCAGGACATTGATTTTTACTTCACAAGACAGGAGGGCCCGGAAAGGTAAGGATGAAGAACACAATAGGTAAGTAAACAAAGGATAACAAATTCTAACTATCTATAGTATAAAACCAAATTAAATTTAAATCTTGGTTCTGGAGATTTTAAGAAATCGTAAGAAAATATTCTCAATTGAGGGATTTGTGATAACTCTATACATAAAGGATGAAGAATTAAGTGGAAGGATATTTTCTCTATTTAATTCTGATATAAGGAACTGGATTGCATGGGTGTTTAAGGAACAGTAGAATAGTCTATGATTAAGGTCATCTATTGATTCATTATCACATTCACAGTAAGGCGACTGTGCCCTTTTAAGTTTGAACAGGTGTTTATTGAAGCTACCATGGCCAAAAAGGAATCTAAGATAAGAAATACTTAGTTGCCGTTGTAAACCGAGTCTGATTATTGCAGGACTTCTTGGCAAAATTGGATTTATGCTTGTATAATGGTTATTAGTATTTGACACATATACTTTGTAGTCATTTTCCCAGAGTGTGAAATTAGAAATTTTGATGTCTCTATACAGGTCGGTGGCGGGGATGCCCTGGACCTCCACACCATCCGTCAATGCTTCTTTGGCCGCTCTATCGACCAGCTCATTACCTTCAAGGCCTGAATGACCTTTTACCCATATAAATATTATCTCCCTTTTGAGAGAATGAAGCTTTGAAACCTTATCTATAATGTTGGCTATTATGGGATTACCCATTGAGTTATTTTTAAGGGCTTTAAGTACGGATTGCGAGTCAGAGAGTACTATGATGTTGGAAAGGACATGTTCATTATTTATATAATATTCTAAGGCTGTTAAAATGGCCATGGCTTCGGCTATAAATATTGAGGTAAGCCTATTGCACTTAAATTTTTGAACAACTGAAAGTTCGGGCATCACAAAAGCAAAGCCCACACCCCCGTCGTTCTTAGAGCCATCAGTGTAAATTTTGAGATAGTGGCGATACTGTTGTAATTCTCTATTGAGGATACTTTTGTTTATTGACGAAAACTCCGTAAACTGGGGGATAATCACTATCGGATTCACAATACAGTTTTCATATGGATAGTTATATAGATCAAGCTTATCCCTTTTGAGCAAAAAATTGTCGCATCTAGATACTGAAGTGTGGGTCTCTGCTAGTGGTGGATCATTCTTAAAGGTCCAATAGGGAGCTACAAGATTGGAAATTGCCAAAAAACCAATTTTTTTTAATAAATAATTATTACTGAACTGCATGTTTTTAATTAGAAATTTTTGAGCCAAAATTTTTCTTCTAAGATATAGAGGAAGCTCTCTACACTCAGATAACAAGGCCTGAGTAGGAGTGGACATAAAAGCCCCCGTGACAAGTCTGAGGGCCTTGAACTGGACCACATCCAATTTTCTTAATTGGGATTTACATGCTGATCCATAGAATATACTTCCAATATCTAGAATAGATCTGGTAAATGATCTATAGAGAAGAAGCATTGTTTTGGGGTCTGAGCCCCAGGATCTAGATGCAACAGCTCTCAATAAGTTTAAACTTTTTTCTGTTTTGTTTACTATATAACTAATATGATCATTCCAGTTAAGCTTTTGATCTAGGAAAACGCCTAGGTATTTTATAGATTGGACCCAGGGAACAGTAGTATGATTTAAAGTAATAGTTTCTTCTTTGTTGATCCTATGCCTAGTAAAAAACATAA
Organism: Kuschelorhynchus macadamiae; assembly: GCA_030620095.1. Lineage (NCBI taxonomy): Eukaryota > Metazoa > Arthropoda > Insecta > Coleoptera > Curculionidae > Kuschelorhynchus > Kuschelorhynchus macadamiae. The sequence continues at coordinate 21,153 of JAUTXW010004955.1, forward strand.
CTGCTGACTTTTTATCGGATATTGTGAATCCATTTTCTGGAAAATATCTGTTACAGATGTACATAATGTGACTGAGATTAGATTTACATTGTTCCAATCTTTTATGTCTACTGTATATGCAAAAATCATCTGCAAATTGAAGAACTAGAGAATCAAAACCTAAATCGTGAATATCTCTGGTATAAATATTGAATAGAAAGGGGCTCAACACAGATCCCTGAGGGAGACCACAAGATACCAGTCTAGACTCACTAAGCGAATTATCCGTTTGTATTGAAATTACTCTATTTACAAATAACCTGACTATATTACAAGCGATAGTTCGGGGTATAATTTTTGACAGTTTTTCTATTAAGATATGCAAATTAACATTTTCGTAGGCGCTAGAAATATCATGAAATATGGCACCTAGATAGTCGTTATCGGTTAAAGTGTTTTGAATGTCCGTCACCAAATGAGCCAGGCAATCGGAAACCCCCCCACCACGTCGAAAACCAAACTGATTCGGGGAAAAGATCCCTCTTGACTCACACCACCATTCCAACCGAGATTTTATGATTCTTTCAAGGGTTTTCATAATACATGATGATAGAGCAATTGGCCTAAATTCGCCAATTTTACCTGGTTTATTTATAGGAATAATTAATGAATTTTTAATACATGGGATTTCATCCCCTCTGCAGATAACTTTCTCGAAAGCAATACATAAAAGATTCTTATACGAATCGGGTAGATTTTCCAACATGGAGTATGAAACTCCATCTAAACCGGGGGCGGTATCTCTATGTTTTTTTGTTATGGTATTAAATTCCTCAAGGGTGATTGGATTTGTTAAAAAATGAGTGGAATATATATTACATCTAGGTATTTCCTGAGATACTGTATCAGGAGCAATTTTTTTAATAAACGCCTCAGCTGCTTCGTTAGACATAGTATTTGATATGTTACCAGAAATACCTTTGTTAGCAGAGTTCACCCTTTTCCAAACCAATGAAGGATTACTTTGGGCATTAAGGGAGCAACAAAACTGCCGCCAGCTTAGTTTGGCCTTCTTTTTGAATGTTATTTTACATTTGGCAGTTATTCTTTTAACACTAACGAAATTTTCGATGGAGGAGTATTCCCTAAACTTCTTAAGGGCTTCATTACGTAACTTAGCAATTTCGGTACATTCATTATCCCACCATGGTGGGCTGATTCTCTGAGAAGGTCTTTTCCTACGAGGAAAAATTGAGTCCGCGGTGTTACATATATTATCGTAAACAAATTCAATAATTTCATTAGCACTAAGGTCATGAGGATTAAAGTTATTGAATTTACCTTGTAACTCAAGAGAATAAGCATACCAGTCCGCATTTTTTACATTCCAACCTTTTCTTTCATGGGTTGTAGAAGCCTCATTGGTGTCGTTAATGACCAATTGTACCGGAAAATGATCAGAGCCATATGTGTCATTTAAAACCCTCCAAGAAGACCTATTTAAGAGATTAGAGGATATAATAGTTACATCAATAGCAGACGCATGCGTGCCAGGTACACCAAGCCTGGTTGGTTCTCCTTCATTCCTGACCACAAGGTTAGGATTAGAATCTAAGGCCTCCATTAAAGCAATACCGAATTGGTCATTTTTATTACAGCCCCACAAATTGTGATGAGCATTAAAATCTCCTGCAATTACGCAATGTTGGTTCAAGGAATGAAAAATCAGTTCGTACTGTCGAGAACTGACCTGTACATTGGGAGGTCTGTAAACCGAAACGATAGATATGGATTTTTTGTTAAACTCAATATTTACACTACAAACTTCAAATTTGTTATTATTAAAAGGAATAATACTACAAATTTGAAAAGGAATAGATTTTCTAATTAATATTGCTACACCGCCCTTACCACCAGGTCGGTCTTTTCGAATAATATTATATCCGCTAAGAACTATATTGTAGTTAGGTTTGTACCAAGTTTCACTCAAAATACCTATATCAAATTGAGTATCCCTAATAAGGTTCTTAAGTAGATTGTGATTAGCAAAAGCTGATCTAGCGTTCCATTGAACAATCGTTAACTTTTGCTTTGTTGATCCCATAGCTTAAGCAGTCACCAACAACTGTTTCAATAATTTCCTCTAAATTAATATTTTCAAAAACGTTTACCAAGTTAGGACGTACTAAAGGTTTATAGGAAGAACAGATTTTATTTTTTAATTTTTCACTAATTTTTAATTTAATTTCTACAATACTGTCTTCAGTTAAATTTGGCTGACTATGAATTAGGGGAGACCCTGTATATGACCAGTCAAACTCTCTCTGAATGGGTTCGTAGTTAGGACTCCTATCGTGCACTTTCCTTTTTTTGTTGTTATTATCAGAATAGAACGTACTAGGTTGAGACAAAGAGTTATGTACTCCATGTCTGTTTGTCATAAATTTATTTTGATTGTTATTCGTCTTTTTCTCGGGAAGGTTAGGAAATTCATGAAAAGAAAATAATAGGGGAGAAAATTTATTTTTGTTAACGAGACCGGCATAAGAAGGCAGATCAACAATTTTTTCGGCTTCTTTGAAAGATAGGTTTAGGTTAGCCATTGCTTCTTTAGTTCTTTTTTGTTTTAAAAAGATTGGACATGATTTGTTTGTAGAATTATGTGTATTAGACTTGCAATGTATGCAAAAAATGTTACATTCGTCGCACTTGTTTTTTTCTCCTGGAAGAACCTGAGAACAATTTTTACACCTTTTTTTACCCTTACACTGTAAAGCCGTGTGACCAAAATTGAGACATTGAAAACACTGTGAAACTGGAGAGTACCAAACTTGTACTTCATATCTTAATTTGTAGATATAAACATGTTGTGGTAAGGTCAATTGGTCGAAAGTAATTATTACTTGCTGTTTAGGTACTTTAATTGATTTGCCATCCTTATCGATTACAGTTTTGTAACGTCTTTTAACAGATTTTATTTTTATATCAGATTGTATAATTTTAATTAGTTGCTCCTCCGAGAAAGTGGTATCTACTCCACGTATAAGACCTTTTTTCTCAGTAAGATGCGAAGGAATATAGGCTACAAGGTTATTTTTTTCAAAAATTTCATTTGAAATTAAGGAATTAGCTGCTAATGCTGAATTACAAAAAACTTGTACTCGGTTTCGACCGACTATATCCAAATAGGTAATATTTTTTTCGTCTCCATCTAAATTATATAATTTTTCGCTAATACGAATAGGGTGTAGTTTTCCAAAATTTAAATACTTATGTTCAATAAATACAGAGAATGGACCGGTACTGCTATCTTTATACCTGTTATTAAAATCAATATTTTTTATGCGGTCAGATATTATTTTCCCCTGTTTTTCCTGATTGTCTCCATCGGGTGGCTCACCTCCCTCATCATAATTACCCCCCGTCATGTTAGCAACATGCGAAGGGCAATACTAAATAATGGAAAAGTTACAACTTACAGATTATCGTATTTAGTTATTTTAAATTCCTAGGAAATAATCCAAATCAGATATGCACGAGAACGAACAACACCAAAAAAAACGGTTTCGTTATCTCTCACGGTCAAGCGCGTCCGTATCGGATAGTAGCAAAACCCGAACTGTTGCCGGAATTAATCTTGGTAGAAATATAGTTTAAAACTTTAAAATTAAAGGAACATACTAAAGATATAGCATAAAAAGAAGCATTACATTATTTTATTATTTGCGTATATCTAATATCACAAAATTTATTCTAGATATCAATTACTGTTATTCAGACATTTCTTATCCTCTACTTCAATTTCTACGTGCAACGAAGTCACTGGCTCAATTTATTGTGTTTTATTTCCCACAATCTTATAACTTTCTTCCTGGCATATGCGAACATTTTTTACATAAAGTTAATATACGCCAATCTTAATTATAAAAACTTCTATCCTATCGAGAGTTTTGACGACTAAATAAATTTAATCAGAGCAGGGTACAGTTTCCAGAACAGAAAATACCTCTCATAAAACTCACTTGTTTCCTAAGAAATCCTTGATTTTAAGTTCATAATTTTGAAAAAGAAAATAAAGGATTATGGTATTCTGTTCTGCTATATTATCTCGCCGAACGGCATATCAAATAGGCTAATTTTGTATGGAAGATAAACTGAGAATTTTTAACAGTTTCAGTGCTAGTGTTGCCACGTGTCCCGATTTGTGTCAGACGTCCTAATTTTCATGGGTCGAAAGTCACATCCCGACCTACCATCCCTCCGATTTTTGACCGAAGTGATAAAAGTTGTTCACTCATCATGCACGCAGGGTCGTGTCACTGCTAAAGCTTTGCCTTTAATTAAAAACTTTGCCAAATTTTGTTCAGTGTAAAGTGTTCAATATTGTCCTGCTTTTTTGACAAATTATTCAAACATGTACTCAAGTACCTTTTATGTCGAATAATGTTGTGTAAGGACGAAATGATAATATTACGAAACTACTTATGGACCTCAAATTTTGCACACAAATCAAATGAGACTTTTAAAATTGCAGTATCCAGTTGACTTGAAATTTCGCACAAAAATCAAGTGTGAAACAGACACAAAATGGTAAAATTTTAGGGCAAATCCTGTATGGCAAAAAAATGGCGGTCCAATTAAATATTTAAACATTCGTTAAAATTTTACTTCCTATGAAATAAAACTATCATTATAATGACGGAAATAATAAGTGAGTTTATTTTTGTAGACTACGTAAATAAATTTATTGAGAAAGAATAATACCAATATAAAAGCAAATTAAAAACACACAAAAAAAATTGGTACATTCGCTTTTACCCACAACTTCCATCGATCAGAATTACACTACACACAGAAAACCATATAGTTTATTAATAACTTAAAAAATAATTGAAATAAATTACAGTTTAAAGTATTTGTATAAAGTTATTACCAAATAATTATAGGCATATATAAATATGTTATCTATTCTGCATGGGTAAAGGCGAATTTATCGATTTTTTTTATTACGTTGCGAAAAAAATCCAGTAACTTAAAATACAATTAATACATTTTTTTGGAAATGTTACTTTTCCTTGTTATTATAGCATTAAATAAAAATGTATTAATAACTACCTGTTATTTTATTGTTACCAATTTTGCCATTTGTATTATGATCTTTTTTATTTTTAGTGGCGTATTTAGAATGCTTGCTCCTTCTGGAGCAACATTTGACTACTAAAAAAACTTAAAAAAAAAGGTCCTTGTTTTTTGTTAATACAACATAAGCATAGCACCCGTAAAAGTCAGCGACGACTAATAAAAAAAATTGGTAAATTTCCTTTACCCGGAACATCCCTCGTTACGATTTTTTTCCATTTGTTAGGAATAGTGAAGTGGGACCCAATTTAGTTCAGTACATAGTCACAGTAAATATGTGCCACATATACTGTCTTATAATTTTTATTGGGCGCCATTTTACTACACCATGTTTCTGCAAAATTAAAAGTCAATTGAACTTGAACAAGTTGATTTTTTTTAGTTTTATTTGGCCGCCATTTTGTTTCGCCATCTTAAATTGAAACCCATATTATCAGTCTCTACCTACTTCGTTGGTCCGCAGATATTTCCCAGAAATTAAGTTTCAAAATGGTCCACGTTTCACAACTTTATGGTTGCATCCTCAGTACACAGATTTTATATCCTCTATGAAACCCATATTATCAGTCTTTATCTACTGCGTTGGTCTGCACTGTCCGCAGATATTTCCAAACCTCAAAAAATACACCACATTAACATTAAGAACATCGTTAACGTAAAACATTTATAAAGGTAATATCTAAGAAATATCTGCGAACCAACGGAGTAAATAGAAAAACTGATAATACGGGTTTTATGCAGGATATAAAATCTATATATGTGTTCTGAGAATGCAACAATAAAATTTCGAAACTTCGACAATTCAAGAAAAGAATTTTGTTTTTTTTTACTGGATCCTAAACCCAAATAATATACTACTCTAACGTAAAAACAATAGGATTGTTAACGAAAACCATTTAGAAACTTAATAACTGGGAAATATCTGCGGTCTAACGTAGTAGGTAAATACTGAAAATTTGGGTTTCATGCAGGATATAGAATCTAAATGTGTCCTGATGATGCAACAATAAAGTTGCGAAACGTCGATAATTTGAAAAAGTCTTTTGTTTTTTTTACTGAATCCTAATCCCAAATAATACACCACTCTAACATAACAAGAGGATCGTTAACGAAAACCATTTAGAATCTTAATATCTGCGGACCAACGAAGTGGGTAAAGACTGTTAATATGGGGTTCACGCAGGATATAGAATCTACGTGTCCCGAGGATGCAACAATATAGTTGCGAAACGTGGACTATTTAAAAAATAGACTTTTGTTTTTTTACTGACCCCAATAATACACCAATCAATTCTTTTCAATTTAATGTTTCTCTCTTACGATCGGCGCACTGATGAGTCCCGATAGGATGAAAGTATTTGAACAACTATATGTCTATAAAAACTTAAGGTAAATGACATAATTTTTTATGCTTGTTTAAATCATATTGTTTATATTATGTATCGAAACATTCCGTAGACAAACTAGTCTACAGGTTGAGGTATGTAATTTTATTAAATATTTGCTTCAATTAATTTAAAGTTAAATATTTTAATTCAGTTGCGAAAAAGCCAAAAAAAATTTTGTTTAACAAGAGGATTGTTAACAAAACCCATTTAGAAACTTAATATCTGCGAAATATATGCGGACCAACGGAATAGGTAAAGACTGATAATATGAGTTCAATGCAGGATATAGGATCCTCATATATGTGTTCTGAGGATGCAACAATTAGGTTGCGAAACGTCAACAATTTAAAAAAAAAAGTTTTTTTTTATTGGATCTAAATCCCAAATAATACACCACTTTAACAATTTTTTTAACATATTTTAATAAAATGTTACCAGATCATCTCCATATGACCCATAATTTTTGACCAAAATTTGAAGTCAGTCGGGTAAGTAGTCTTTAAGCCATGCCGTGCACTGATACGGAGAAAGACCGACAGACGGACCAACGGAATTGATAAAACATTTTTTTTGGTATCTAGGAACGCTAAAACGTAAAGATGTGTAAAACCTGAGAGTGTGTTTTTTGCACGATTTCAAACATTCGATTTGGCCGCCATTTTGTTCGACCATCCTGAATTAGTTATAGCCCACAATTTGAAATCAAACCATAACCAATTTAATTCGGCACATAGTGATTTATTTAGTAACATATATACTATCTTTTGATATAGTGTTATTTCAGGTTGACTCTTTAAACATTTTATTAGACCGCCATATTATTTTGCTATATTGGATTCGTACCAAAATATTACTAGTTCAATCCGATGTAACATTTCATTTTTGTGCAAAATTTGATGTAAACTGGAAAATGGTTTTTTAGTAATAACGTTTTTAACATTTCAATAGGCCGCCATTTTGTTCCGCTATACGGGATTTTTACCAAAATATTACCAGATCACCGTCCTATAACCTTCAATTGTTCACCAAAATTTGAAACCAATAGGCTAAGTAGTTTTCTATTTTACGCCATGAAGACAGACTCAGGCCGACAGAATTGAGAAACATTTTTATCATCTAGGGACGGTAAAATGTGGAGATATGTAAAACCTGAGAAGGTGATTTTTTTCACAATACACATTTTATATGACCGCCATTTGCTCCGCCATCTCGAATTCGTACCAGAGTTTTACCGATAACCCTAGAGTAAGAATAAAAATAGAGTTTATTATTTACATATTTAGCCACTGCCAAGATTACCTCACAATATAGGGTCGATCGTACGACGATGCCAAGCCTAGCCAGGAACTCCAATGTTTATACCAATTTATATTACGGTGAATATGTTTAAAAATGGCGGTCCAATTAAATATTTAAACATTCGTTAAAATTTTACTTCCTATGAAATAAAACTATCATTATAATGACGGAAATAATAAGTGAGTTTATTTTTGTAGACTACGTAAATAAATTTATTGAGAAAAAATAATACCAATATAAAAGCAAATTAAAAACATACAAAAAAAATTGGTACATTCGCTTTTACCCACAACTTCCATCGATCAGAATTACACTACACACAGAAAACCATATAGTTTATTAATAACTTAAAAAATAATTGAAATAAATTACAGTTTAAAGTATTTGTATAAAGTTATTACCAAATAATTATAGGCATATATAAATATGTTATCTATTCTGCATGGGTAAAGGCGAATTTATCGATTTTTTTTATTACGTTGCGAAAAAAATCCAGTAACTTAAAATACAATTAATACATTTTTTTGGAAATGTTACTTTTCCTTGTTATTATAGCATTAAATAAAAATGTATTAATAACTACCTGTTATTTTATTGTTACCAATTTTGCCATTTGTATTATGATCTTTTTTATTTTTAGTGGCGTATTTAGAATGCTTGCTCCTTCTGGAGCAACATTTGACTACTAAAAAAACTTAAAAAAAAAGGTCCTTGTTTTTTGTTAATACAACATAAGCATAGCACCCGTAAAAGTCAGCGACGACTAATAAAAAAAATTGGTAAATTTCCTTTACCCGGAACATCCCTCGTTACGATTTTTTTCCATTTGTTAGGAATAGTGAAGTGGGACCCAATTTAGTTCAGTACATAGTCACAGTAAATATGTGCCACATATACTGTCTTATAATTTTTATTGGGCGCCATTTTACTACACCATGTTTCTGCAAAATTAAAAGTCAATTGAACTTGAACAAGTTGATTTTTTTTAGTTTTATTTGGCCGCCATTTTGTTTCGCCATCTTAAATTGAAACCCATATTATCAGTCTCTACCTACTTCGTTGGTCCGCAGATATTTCCCAGAAATTAAGTTTCAAAATGGTCCACGTTTCACAACTTTATGGTTGCATCCTCAGTACACAGATTTTATATCCTCTATGAAACCCATATTATCAGTCTTTATCTACTGCGTTGGTCTGCACTGTCCGCAGATATTTCCAAACCTCAAAAAATACACCACATTAACATTAAGAACATCGTTAACGTAAAACATTTATAAAGGTAATATCTAAGAAATATCTGCGAACCAACGGAGTAAATAGAAAAACTGATAATACGGGTTTTATGCAGGATATAAAATCTATATATGTGTTCTGAGAATGCAACAATAAAATTTCGAAACTTCGACAATTCAAGAAAAGACTTTTGTTTTTTTTTACTGGATCCTAAACCCAAATAATATACTACTCTAACGTAAAAACAATAGGATTGTTAACGAAAACCATTTAGAAACTTAATAACTGGGAAATATCTGCGGTCTAACGTAGTAGGTAAATACTGAAAATTTGGGTTTCATGCAGGATATAGAATCTAAATGTGTCCTGATGATGCAACAATAAAGTTGCGAAACGTCGATAATTTGAAAAAGTCTTTTGTTTTTTTTACTGAATCCTAATCCCAAATAATACACCACTCTAACATAACAAGAGGATCGTTAACGAAAACCATTTAGAATCTTAATATCTGCGGACCAACGAAGTGGGTAAAGACTGTTAATATGGGGTTCACGCAGGATATAGAATCTACGTGTCCCGAGGATGCAACAATATAGTTGCGAAACGTGGACTATTTAAAAAATAGACTTTTGTTTTTTTACTGACCCCAATAATACACCAATCAATTCTTTTCAATTTAATGTTTCTCTCTTACGATCGGCGCACTGATGAGTCCCGATAGGATGAAAGTATTTGAACAACTATATGTCTATAAAAACTTAAGGTAAATGACATAATTTTTTATGCTTGTTTAAATCATATTGTTTATATTATGTATCGAAACATTCCGTAGACAAACTAGTCTACAGGTTGAGGTATGTAATTTTATTAAATATTTGCTTCAATTAATTTAAAGTTAAATATTTTAATTCAGTTGCGAAAAAGCCAAAAAAAATTTTGTTTAACAAGAGGATTGTTAACAAAACCCATTTAGAAACTTAATATCTGCGAAATATATGCGGACCAACGGAATAGGAAAGTACTGATAATATGGGTTTCATGCAGGATATAGGATGTATATATGTCCTGAGGATGCAACAATTAAGTTGCGAAACGTCAACAATTTAAAAAAAAAAGTTTTTTTTTATTGGATCTAAATCCCAAATAATACACCACTTTAACAATTTTTTTAACATATTTTAATAAAATGTTACCAGATCATCTCCATATGACCCATAATTTTTGACCAAAATTTGAAGTCAGTCGGGTAAGTAGTCTTTAAGCCATGCCGTGCACTGATACGGAGAAAGACCGACAGACGGACCAACGGAATTGATAAAACATTTTTTTTGGTATCTAGGAACGCTAAAACGTAAAGATGTGTAAAACCTGAGAGTGTGTTTTTTGCACGATTTCAAACATTCGATTTGGCCGCCATTTTGTTCGACCATCCTGAATTAGTTATAGCCCACAATTTGAAATCAAACCATAACCAATTTAATTCGGCACATAGTGATTTATTTAGTAACATATATACTATCTTTTGATATAGTGTTATTTCAGGTTGACTCTTTAAACATTTTATTAGACCGCCATATTATTTTGCTATATTGGATTCGTACCAAAATATTACTAGTTCAATCCGATGTAACATTTCATTTTTGTGCAAAATTTGATGTAAACTGGAAAATGGTTTTTTAGTAATAACGTTTTTAACATTTCAATAGGCCGCCATTTTGTTCCGCTATACGGGATTTTTACCAAAATATTACCAGATCACCGTCCTATAACCTTCAATTGTTCACCAAAATTTGAAACCAATAGGCTAAGTAGTTTTCTATTTTACGCCATGAAGACAGACTCAGGCCGACAGAATTGAGAAACATTTTTATCATCTAGGGACGGTAAAATGTGGAGATATGTAAAACCTGAGAAGGTGATTTTTTTCACAATACACATTTTATATGACCGCCATTTGCTCCGCCATCTCGAATTCGTACCAGAGTTTTACCGATAACCCTAGAGTAAGAATAAAAATAGAGTTTATTATTTACATATTTAGCCACTGCCAAGATTACCTCACAATATAGGGTCGATCGTACGACGATGCCAAGCCTAGCCAGGAACTCCAATGTTTATACCAATTTATATTACGGTGAATATGTTTAAACATGATCCAATAAAATTTTCATACAAAGAATAGCAATGTGTTTCCAGTATTAGTTTTCAAGCAGTATAAAGAAATTACTTTTATTGCAAAATAGTAAAATACAAGCTAAAATACCCAAAACCTCAGATCAGATTACACCAGTAACAAGAGTTTTAGTTAGATATGGCAACCCCGATCGACAACTCCACGTATTAAACCATCCCACTGTCGTATTAGACCATCCCACTTTCATTGACAAGGGATCCTTATAGTAAAAATGTATAATAGTCTACAGTAAAGATTGTTACAGGGTCACGTGACCGGCGTGGCTTAAAAACCAATAGCGGGTCGTGGAACTACAATAAATTTTAACATTAAAGAAATTAATTTGCTAAAACATATATTAACCCAGAAATTAATTTAATTAAAATTGTCATTAAGTACCAAACTTTTCTTAGCTTCACTACTGCATGTGTTTTAATGTATTATTGTGTAATTGTTGATATGGTTCAAATATTCTAATCATATGTTGCCTTACTTCAAGAAGCAGGTTGAGATTAGGAGAACATTGATTTTTTAAATATTTAATAAATAAGTTTTATTTGCTTTATCTTGGTAATCACTAAGTAAACTAGATTCCTTTTTAAATTTAGTCAGGTCTAACTAGACAAATGATAGTGACATAAGCGAAACATAAATGGCGAACTAAGAGTTTTAAATGCCATGGCAACTAGACCTGGACTAACTGTTAAACCTTTTTAGTGAATACGGTGGGTTATCTCTAATGGAAGATACTTTATTCACTTATTTTGGGTCAAATGACGTATTGCCCAATCCGGTTCGGTATAATAGAACGTTTATTTCGTCGGGGGTCCTGTGAGAATCCTCAGAAGCAAAATGATACAAGAAAGACTCTGAGGTGATTTTTTTGACGATTACAATAGTTTTTACAGAGAATTAAAATAATTATAGAATATATCTATGCTATATTAAAATAGTCAAAAGGCGATTCACGCTCAAAAAAACGTACTGCGATTTCGAAAATCACTAGATTTTGGATGAAACCTGGGGAAATAATAAAGTTTCGGATGATTTTTTTAGTTTTCACTTGATTTGGGCCAATTTTTTATATGTGTTGTCAGGTAAAGGAATTTAAATGGTGATTATTTGAGTAATTAAAAGTAAAAATGTCTTCGTAAACATGTTCTAAACAGGTTAGAATTTTAGATTTAGAATACTGAAAATTAAAAAAAATATATTTTTTAGATTTAGCTATTAACATGGAATAACAATATGACAATTGGCTATTCTATTTTTATCTTATAGCGCTTGCTTTTTTTTATTCTAGTGGCAAAAAACATGTTTTATCAATTCCGTCGGTTAGCCTGTATGTCTGTCCGCGACAAAGCTCAAGAACTGCTTGACCTATTCACTTCAAGTTTTGGTTAAAAATGAAAGGTCATATCATGATGACGTGGTAACATTTTGGTAAGAATCCAATACGGCAGAACAAAATGGCCGCCTATCGAAATGTTAAAAAATTGATACTAAAAAACTGCTTATCTGTTTTATCCAAATTTTGCAGAAAAATTAGGTGTGACATGACCATCAACTGATAAGTTTTACTACAAATCCAAAATGGCGGCCTAATAAAATGTTATAAAAGTGAATGCAGAAAACTACTGCATCGATTATGTTTAAATTTTGCTCAAAAATCAAATATTATATAGGGCTGAACTGGTAAAAATGTTGAAACAAATTCAAAATAGTGTCCTAATTAAATGTTTCCTACTCTCATTTTTTATATATTTATAAATGTATTCTCAAATACTCCCAGATGCCTATTTTCTTTCAGCCAAATCTATACAAATGTTAAAATTCCGCCGCCATGTTGGCATAACAATCTTGAATTTTTATGTTAACAAAAATTCATGATGTGCAGTCTTAAATACCCCTAAATGCCGAATTTTAATCAAATCTGCAAACATTTTAAAATTAGTCTGCTATGTTGGTGCCGCCATTTTTAATTCTCAAATAGTGACTAAAATTTCATAACCTTCATTCTTAAATACTTCTAGATACTGATATTTCAGCCGTATTTGTACAAATGACAAAATTCGTTCGCTATATTGGCGCCACCATTTTAATTTTTGTAGTGCATTCTTAAATAATCCCCACAAATGTTAAAAAATCATCCGTCCGACCTGTTGACATTATCATTTTGACCCCGCTATTTTGAATTTTTAAATGCTGACACTCTTAAATTTTTCTAGGCACCGATTTTCAGTTTAATCTACAAAAGTAAAAAAAACGTTGACTATAAAAAATCGGATTTTTATATCCGAAAGTGTATGCATGTCAAATTTGAAAATAATCGGTAATGGAATTGGTGAAACATCCATTACAAGATTTGAACCAGACATACAATCAGACGAGTATGAAGCCAATAAAAGCGCGTTAAAAGCATTGAATTTAGTTTAAAACTCTAACAATAGTATTCACTAAAGAGATTTAAATTTAGACAAGGTCTAACTTGACAGTTATAGGTTGAAGATAACATTTTTAACAGCTGAACAAATAATTTTTCTAAATTCACAATTACAAAATGACAGTGACATAAGGCAAACATAACTAAAAAGTAAAGTTTAATATTATATAAATAACTAATTTTCTTTTAAACTTATCTAACGTAATGGTTTGATTTTAGATAGTGAAGGAGGGAACGATCATTTCTTTGAAATTTGTAAAAATACGTATTTGCCTCATTAAGAAATAGGTAAGAATCCTTTTTGTCAACGATAATGAAGCATGGCCCATTTCTTCATTTTCGTACATCAAATATTTTAATAGGTCGTCATTTTGTTTCGCCATATTGAATTCATACCAATATTTTACCAGTTTTTTTTATATCAGAGGCAATTTTTGTGGAAAATTAATCGAGTCAGTGGATTTTTCAGCTATATATATATGATTTTTATCACAATTAATAATATTTCTTTATGCGGGAAGAGACAACTCGCGCCGCCACTGGCATTCGTCAACAAATGGCACGGCTTGGACATAGGCCATCCCCACTTAGGAACCATGTTGGCGCATACCCCTAACGTGATTTATGAATGAATTGTGATCTCTACTTTAATTCTTACTCTAAGTCTATAACATTTTTACGCCGAGGGAAGCTAAAAAGGGTTCTGACTTCTTGTTTTTATGTGCGAATAAAATGTATGGAAATATCGTATAAAATAATTTTTGCTTTCAAACATTTTGCTCGGGTTATTAGGTCTGTTGAGGGCATTTGACCCTTGTTCTCGTCGTTTACAGTAATTTTGATGTAAGAAGAACGTCACACTAAAAAAATTAGGAATGAATAGGTACCCGCGAAAAAAAAAAATGTCTTCGTTAACAAGAAACCAACACTGTAAACAAAATTCTTAAATAGAGCTTCAATTTTAATTATTTCTCCTTTATTGGAAGTACAAAACGCTTTGGCAAAGCTATACCCGACAAAATGGCCCTAAATTACTTATAGTTAAATTTAATTAATTTTCTGTACCGTTTGAAAATAATAAGCTAAAAGCATTGATTGTGCTAGTAATAATAGCAAAATTATACGGCTTTCGACACGTAGAAAATTGGCATATCCTTTTAAAGAAAGCGCAGGAAGAAACAAAGCTCAGAGGTTGGAGCAATTTTCATTAATTTTCTTTTTGCCCAGGCCCCTTTCATCTATTTAAAGGGTTATTTTTAGTGCAGTATTTAATGATTCGCTAGAGCTAAGTGACAAGAAATATTACGTAAGGTGCAGTGTGTGTGTGTATTTTTATCTGTAAAGGAAATGCGTTTAAAGATGTTAACTTTTTGGTATGAATTCTGTATTTTCTATAACTGGAAATACTTTTCTACATATCTTACTACGCAAAAGGTAACAAAGTCAAATCTACACATACTAATATATGTCAGTTGTTAAAATTACTTCTACTTTTAAAGAGTTACATTTTTTAATTGGGGAAGATATCTCGTTAAATTCACTCTGTAACCCTGGTACCATGGTTCAACTTAACCCTTACCTAGTCAAACAAAAACATTGAAAAAAAAAATACAAATGATTTAAAAATACAGTCAATAAAAATATGATGGCGAAAAAAGTCGGTAAATTTACTTTATCCTCGTTATTTAGTTTAGTACATAGTCATTTAGTAACAGATAAATACTGTTTTTAAAACACTTTTTCCGTCGCCATTTTGTTCGAACATATTGGATTCCTACCAATATTATACCAGTTTCTACCTATACCACACTTGATTTTTAGGTATAATTTAAAATAAATTCAAATCAATATTTTTTATATTAACAAAAACCCGCCGTTTTGTTACGTCATAATGAATTAGTACAATTTTATCCCTAAATAAATCACATTTAATTTTTCTACAAAATTTAAAGTCAGTTGAATAAGATATTTTTACGTTGATTTTGTAGAAATGTTATTTGGCCGGCGCCAGCGCCAGCGTTTTGTTCCGTTATCTTTTCGTACCACATTTTTACCAGTTTATCTCTTACATCACACTTAATGCTTGCAGCTGCTTCAGGCTGATTTTTTAAATATTTTAATTTACCTTATATTTATACCAAAATGTTTCTAGTTCATTCTTATATAACACTTTATTTTTGTGCAAAATTTGAGTTAAATTGGATAATTAGTTTTTTCAGTAACAATTTTTTTAACGGTTTACTCGGCCGCCATCTTATTCCGACATATTGGATTTTTATCAAAATATTACTGTCATACCCATATGACCCTTAATTTTTGACAAAAATTTGAGGTTTTATAATTTTTAAGCTATGCCGTGAACTGACAGACAGACAGACAAAGCCACAGACGGACCGACGGAATTGATAAGACATATTTTTGGCACAATTTGAAATCAGTCCATTAAGTAGTCATTTAGGCTCGATTTTTACGCAAAATTTGACCAGGTCCAAAACATTACCAGGTCATTCCCATATGGCCCTTAATTTTTTCCCAAAATTTGAAGTCAATCGCGTAAGTAGTTTTTAAGCTATGTAGTGAACCGACAGACAGAGAGGCAAACCAACATACGAACCGACAGAATTGATTAAACATATTTTCTTGTCATCTAGAGACTCTAAAACGTGAAGATATGTAAATCCTTAGGGGCGATTATTTCACGATTACAAATATTTTATTTAGACGATATTTTGTTCCGCCATCTTGAATTAGTACCACAACTTTACTAATTCATCTGTATACCATAATTATTTATTGCACACAATTTGAAATCGTGCCCTTAAGTAGTATTTCAGGCTGAATTTTAAATACTTTACTAAGCCGCCATAGCCACGTTTGCCATTGGGTACTGAGGCGTAAATATCCTAGACATCTATCTCCACACGTTTTTTAATCAGCTACTTAGATGATTTTTCGACCAGCTCAAAGCAGTACCGAATTTAAGTATTCATGGAGCGAAATGTTGATAGAATTTATCATATTATTAATGGTTTTAATTTTTTTGGACGTAAAATATTGTAATGTTGTGGCAAATACGTGGGATATGTTCCAAATTTCAGAATTTTTTTTATCTAATTTTCAAAGTATCTCAACATAAACAAGATTTGTGTCGGACAAACATACAGACAGACAAAATGGAGTTAAATGAAACCTTGAAAAAAATTCCATCCTCACGTTGTACCAGTGTTTTTTCTTGCAATTTTTAGAATTGACATTATATATAGAATCAAGTCAGACTTGGGTTACCATTGGATTTTCTAAGTACTAAAACCAAACATTGTGTCTTTCTCCGTTTCACGACTGGCAAAGGTGAGAGAACAGACAGTACTACCACCTGGCCTATTTTATAGTCTGAGATCTTTTTTGGGCCAGGATCTCTTCTTATTAGTGTTGGCTAGTGAGTCATTGTTTCGAAACAGTGATTCAAAACAAAGGAATGTTTTACTGATTCGGTACACTAAGTTTTGAGTCATCAACAAAACGACGGCGACGGTAAGAGTTGTTTGACAGTAAACACTGGACAACAGCCTACATTAAAACTTGCCGACAGTGGAAACCGTATATTCCTATAGAAGAACTGAAGAACATGTAGTGAGTGTGAAAAAAAAATAATTATTCAGAAGGAAATTGCCAACTTAATGGATCCTCAGCATAGTTTAAATATAAAAAACAGCTTATTTCTGTAGAAAATTTCTAGGCATATCTAAGCAACAAGCAATTGATAATCGTTTACGGAAATTTATAATTGGCGATTATCAATCTTTTAATATTGTGGACATTGAGCACTTTCAAAAATGCATGTTCTTGTTAAACCCAAATTATGAGATGCCGAGCAGAAAAACTCTAATATCTATCTAATAATTTATTATCTGCTGCTTATGAAAAATGTCTAGCAAGCGTTAAAATCCTGTTAGAAAACATTTCTTATGTTTCCATTACTACAGACTGGTAGACATCTCTTATCAATGATAGTTTTTATGAAATTATTAGACATTTTGTTGGTCAAAATTGTAAAATTAAGTCACGATTGTTATCGACGTTTTGGATGCAACATACTTCAGAAAACATAGTTGAGCAATGAAGTCAGTATTCTCCGAGTGGCATATTCATACCAAAACCAAAATAGTCACGTGTGCGACAGATAATTTTGCTAACGAAGTTGAAAAAGTAAAAGCAATAATAGAGTTTGGGACTCCACATTTGATATGCATAATAGGTTTTAAAAAATCTAAAGAACCACTCCAAAGTGCTTTAGCGATATTAAAAAATTCATATCTTCAACTCTTGACGCCTCAATACTGATACACAATAGAACAAAATTTTGCAATGTTCTACCCATATGAAATGAAATAACCATCGAAATAATACGTAAATAACAAAAATTGCTGTTCTAAGTAAGCAACTAATAAATTATTGCCATTGTTTGAATGAAGAGGAGTTTGAAACTCTAGATGTTATTAGTTTCATTGCAAAAGTAAAGTGATACACAGATTTAAGAGGAAATACAGAAATATAAATGTAAAATAGGGCGTATGGTTTAGGGAGTATGGATTTCATGAAGATGATGTTTTTAAGTAAACCAAAGAAAACATAAATAATTACGAAATTGTAGTGGCGGATTCATGGTTTAAAACTATTTTTTGGGTTTTTCCGCCTTAGAAAATTGAAAAAAATAAAAAATAAAATATAATTACCCTATAAATTGAATAGATAGTCTTGAGTTCTGGGTCCACTACGAAGGTACCCGAGGAACGACACTGAAAAATGCCTGTTTTCTGGACGTTTCGAGGGAAAGTCTACCCCCGTCTTCAGCAAACCTACAAATAAAATACTAAAAGCAGAATATGTCATATTAATAAGACATATTCTGCTTTTAGTATTTTATTTGTAGGTTTGCTGAAG
This sequence comes from Kuschelorhynchus macadamiae, assembly GCA_030620095.1. NCBI lineage: Eukaryota > Metazoa > Arthropoda > Insecta > Coleoptera > Curculionidae > Kuschelorhynchus > Kuschelorhynchus macadamiae. The sequence goes on from JAUTXW010004955.1 coordinate 39,748, forward strand.
ACGGGGTAGACTTTCCTCGAAACGTCCAGAAAACAGGCATTTTTCAGTGTCGTTCCTCGGGTACCTTCGTAGTGGACCCAGAACTCAAGACTATCTATTCAATTTATAGGGTAATTATATTTTATTTTTTATTTTTTTCAATTTTCTAAGGCGGAAAAACCCAAAAAATAGTTTTAAACCAAAGAAAACATAGTAAAAAATGTGCTGCAATAAAAAATAAAAATAATTACATAATTCAGTTCAACGAAATTTTTTAGTATGAGGTCTGATTTCGACACGAAAGAGGAAAAGTTGGTTGTAAAGTTGACAATTCTCAGGCAGCTATGTTTCAGATAAACCTGCACCAGATGCGAAAGTGCCTATCTAATGCTTGCATAGCGAATTTATGTGAAACTCCGCCTCCTACGGATGTTCAGCCATCTGAGACATAGTAAGAGCTCCAGTTGATATTTTAAATCTGCACGAAAAAGTGCTTGCTCGAGCGGGGATATCGATAGTGCGAGAGCTGATGTTATTATTTAATTTTTCAAACATTTATTTTTTATACAGTTTTATTTTTGTGGTTGTAAAAATGCCTTTATTTACATTGTTTAAATAGAAGTGGGAGTAATAAATCATTGTTTAAATTACCTCTAGATCCCGTAAGGTATGTTGATTTTATTATTAGCATTTATAATGTTTTACGCCTGATAGTAAGTTTAATAGGTTCACACAAAATATGTTTTAACAAGAAGGTACTTTATAAGTAGCCTAATTTATAGTTTTTTTATAGTATAAAAATAAAATAATTTTAGATTTAACAGTTGGCTTATAGAGGCTGGAAGGCAAGGTCTTTTAGAAAAAAGTTATTGTAATTACAAGTTAGGCAAATATCACTTTGAAAGTAGATGTTTTGCGGTATCTACAAGCTGTGTAAAGTGCATTTATGATACCGCTATACCGACAATTTTTCCTGGACCAAAACGCAGATCTGATTTTTTAATCGAAGAACCTCCGAAAAAGGCCATAATTTTATCAGGTAGGTAATTTTATTGTTTAAGACAGCATTGTTAAAATACCGATACCGATAATCATATTAATCCCGGTAAGATTGAAATAACTGCCGTGGCTCAGGGGCAGAGAAAATCAAATCTTAGACGTTATGAATGTGAACACGGTCATCCATACGTAAAAAGTCTATTACTATAGTAAATAATAATAAAATTAAAGAAAATGCAAACGTTAAAGTGACCGTCTTTAAAAACATGAAAATAATTGGTTTTTATCAACAATAAAAAGTAATTTTAAAATACTGTAACGCAACTACCTATTATTAAGGTAAAACAAATATATAGAGAGATAATAAAATAATTGAAAAAATAGAACAAGTATTAAAACAGTTTATATAATACGTTTGTGTTGGAAGAGCAGCCATGGTATACACAAAAAATAGCATTTTTTTAACAATATATATGCTCATACTAATTTCATAACATAAAACTCAGTAATTAAATAAATCCGCTCAACAAATCGAATTGACATAACGACCGGTATTAACAAGACTGTTTCTTCTGACCGTTGGCGTTGGTTTAGCTACCGGCTATCCCTGCCAGATTAGATTCTTGTTATTTGTACAATACAGATAATTGAAAAACGTATTTTCTAAGAACTGAGAACAATTATTCGAAAATGTTTACAATATTTTTTTACGGGACACGTAAAAGCAGTTTATGTCGCTCTATATGATTTGATTTTCTCCGTTATAGCACGTTATACCAATTTATCGTTTTTCAATATTTTTTTACGGGACACGTAAAAGCAGTTTATGTCGCTCTATATGATTTGATTTTCTCCGTTATAGCACGTTATACCAATTTATCGTTTTTTGTCATTAGATTATTTATTTTATGTTTGTTTTAGATATTACCCAAAAATCCTGTTTGTTGATTCCGATAATATTAGTTTAACTTAAAAAAAATCATAAAATGATGGCATTTTACAATGTAATTCCTTAATAAAAGACAGGATATTCTTAATCAACTAGTTACATAATTAATATTCAGATATTTTGTATAATTCTGTGTATAAACAAATATATTTCTGAAAGTTAAAAATGTATTTTTTTCCTAATTTAAACACCATTTTCTGAATAGTGCAGGAATGTGAGTATTTGGCATTTTTTTAAAACACCAATATAATTAGTTTTTCATTTTAGTGAAATAAGATTAAATCAAACTTATATCGCAGTAAAAGCAAAAATAAGGACCTTACAAAACCAGTAACTTACATATTATAATACCCAAATATTCATAACATTTTGTTTCCAAAAAAATTTGAATTTGTGCGGGTGATGCTATTTTTAATTTATTAATAATTTTTAATATCCGATAAAATTTTTGGTGCGGGCCATACATGTCTCTCGCGCCGAGGTCAAAGAAAATTGACACACTACTTGTCTAAGTTTCGCATCTGGTGTAGGTTTATCTGGGACTATGTTAATAAAAGTTGAGAAACATCCACAAATGCCACTCCTTCCTCGCACTTCTGATCCCCTTGCATGGTGGAACGAAAATCAATACCTTTTCCCCAGTCCATATGATATTATGAAAAAGGCTTTATATTCCTGCCAAATGAGTACCATGCGAGCGAATAATTTCGAAAACAGGACAAATAATAACCGAAAGAAGAAACCGTCTCAGTCCCTCAATGTCAACCAAATTAACATTTCTAAACTTTAATATTGTTTCAATAAAATAGTTTTTTTTCTGTACATGTTCTTATATTTACAAAAAGGTTTTCCTTAAATACAATTTTGAAAATGTTAGAATATTTGGTTTGCTTTATTTCTTATTACTTTATATTTAACAAATCTGCATGTTAATGTTTTAATACTTTTCAGAATATGTTTGTTTCTTGTATTTAAATAATTAATTTTCATGTTATTTTTATTATTTACTTGTTTAACATACTATTTACATTAATAAGTATATATATCAGTGGCTGGCTTTAGTAAAAAATGTACAGTACAAATAAATTGAAAATTCTTTGCGCCTGTGCCCAAAATACTAAATAAATATAAAAGAGCAAGTGTTATTTGTATTCATAATACGATCTGCGACCCTACATTTTTAGCTCCGAACTTTATCCTGCAAATTTCACTCTTGAGTCACGAGTCATTGGTTCGAATCATTTTTGAGAGTTGATTCCATGTTTCGAGACTGTAAAGTGAGCTGATTTGCCGATCGCTATTTAAGAGGATATCAGAGTGAATTTAAATGATCGATTCTCTTGCTGCCCATAATTCCCAAGATATCTGCCAGAACAAAACTTTTAACGAAAAAAACAACATATTTATTTATTAAATAAATTTTATGTTAATTAGCAAATAACGCGTCATGATAAAACTTTAAGATCCCCTTTCTCGTGTATGACGTAGGTACGTTTTGTAGTTGAAATTTTCAAGATGGCAACTGTGAATTTTTAAGAAAAAAAAAATGAAAATAAGGACCAAATAACAATTTTTTTTTAAAACCCCTCTCAACCCTTGTTCATTCCCGAAATATGAGGATATCAAAATTACCCATTTAAAAACGACGGCTATTGGCAAACGTGACAGAAGCCAAATATATGTAATATATTTCTATAATATAAAATATAATAAAACATTTCTTATATCCTTTTGAGCGTGGGTCTAAATACTATACTTTTTTACTTACAGGATGTTCCAATTTTAAATAAATTTAAAAGTTTCTGCTTTATAAACACTAGAAACTAGTACTACACTATAGCACATTCCCTTTTAAGACCATTTCAATTAAGGATCATGTGGGATAAAATATACTTGAGATTTATAAGTTTTTAGGAATCCTTATCCTTCATTCTTCAGTGAACTTATAGGTTTCATCACATTTTCGAATGGGCTGAGTTTCAAAAGATGTGCCACTCGAAGTCCCTTTCTATTTAATTTTTTCCTTTAACATGGCGCCCAGTCGAGTATTTAGTTTGCTTTTGAAGTGTAAAACATTTCAAATTTTTATCTTGACTGGCTTAAAAAATAATGTGTGGAGAAGGGACATTAAACAGTACCCTTGATCTGTTGATGATCAAAGTTTTTTTATGGCTATAATTTTTATATCTTATCATCTTAATAAATTTAACATTTCATGTCTTAACTTTATTTTTTGTTTCAATTTTGGGCAAATAGTAAAAAACTACGTGTAGCATTACAAATAATATTAAGTGTTGCAAAAAAAATTAGACTCCGGGGCCATACTGGCCCAGTCCAACACTGCTATCGAAGCAGATGAAAATCAATTCAACAAGTTAATAATTGTCAAATCTTATTTAACTTATTCTGGGAGAAGGATGGCCTACCATAACTAGGCTATTACTTTTTTGGGCATTATTTGAAAAAAATAACTTCTACAGACCCATATTAAATGTTTATAATATATGGTATAGATATGGAAAGCAAGACGCCTTTAAAATGATCATTTTTTATTAATTCAAAAAATGGGTAAAGAAATAATCTCAGTTATATGCTCGGATGACAAATAGTCGTTTCCCATCTAATAACTCGTCGGCATCACTCATATCCTTTATAAATGATATTCCGCACCCTACAGATGCGACAAACGAGAAACAGAGATATGAAACGTCAAATAGACAATGTTTTTTACTAATTATACCATAAGTTATGGACTCCTTTTGCAGTCTTTGTCAGCTTTTATATCAGCTTTATTTTTTTGTTTCAATTTTGACGTAGTAGTAAAAATACTAGGGGTAATATTACAAATAAAAATAAGCACGTTTTTGAAAATTACAGATTTTGGGACCAAAAGGACCCATCCGACACTGCTATCGAAATAGATAAAAATCAACAAAAAAACTATGAACGTCGAACAGCTCTCATCGATTAATACTTGTTAAATTTACCTATATTAAAACAAACGCCAACCTACGCAGTAAAGTCTTTCCACTGTGTCAGTCTAAATGTTTGACCTAGTCTCCATAACGTATTGCCAGTTGCAAGCAAATACTCAAAAATAACTTAATCAGTTAGGAAAACAGCTTCACAATATAAAATTTAATATAGGGGTGCGAACAATCAGGAAAACGAATCTGGGAGAAGACAGTACAAATTTCCAAATTAACTATTAATAAACCCATTTAAAGATTTATAATAAATGATATAGATATGGGCACTATATCTCCTTTGAGTTAATCATTTATACACACTATTTTCTGATTAATCACAAAATAAGTAGGAAATGCAAATAACCTCAATTATATGCTCGGATGATGAATAGTCGTTTCCCACCTAATAACACGTCCGTATCACTCAAATCCTTTATAAATGATATTTCGCACCCACCAGATGCGACAAACGAGAAACAGAGACAAGAAACGTCAATCAGACGATGGTTTTTACTAATTATCCCTTAAGTTATGGACTCCTTATTGTCGCATAATTAGGAAGCTACACCCATTTAAATTTAATCGTCCAAACCGAATAGTTCTTGGAATTGCAAAGGGTAACAATTCCAGGTAAAAATAATCGGGATTAAGTAACTGCACGTGTTACAGTCCCAAACAGTTATTCATTAAAAGTGTAGGGAAATGGACCTGAAAAATCAATCGACTCTCAACAAAATTCTTGATTTCTGAAATATTTAACGGTCCCCGTACTTTAACGAATAATGTGTTGTAATATCTTCAAATAAATGAAAAACAGATTTGATATTACGGGTCCAAAAAAAAAAAATAGCAGGGATAATCGAGAATAAAAAAAGGTTGTAGTTTCCTTACCAAAAAAAATATCTTCTGCAAATCTGGTAAATATGAAAACCGGATACTGAAACATCTATAAAATTTCTGGCGAAAAATTTTGAATGTGCGCATGCGCACGCCATATTGTTGAATGTTAATTTTTATCCACAAATATAGGAAACTTTTACAAATTAAGGCTTGAAAAAAAAACCATTCACTATTAAGATTTATAATTTATATTCGTTAGCTGTCAATATTTATTTCTAATGAAACTTAATATACGTAATTATGCAGTATTTAGCAGCCATATAAGAATGACGTTTTTTTTGTAATTCCATTTTTAAGTCGATTTTAAGGACGCTACCGGAAGTTGTGTCTTGTAAAGATAAAGATATTTTTTAAGAAAAACATTGTCTTTAGCTAAGTCATCGGTAAATTATATAAACATTCCCGCACAAAAATATTTTTTCCGTATAATCTGCAATGTCAGTAAGGAAAAATAATTTTTAAAATTAATTGTATTTTCAAAAAAACTTAAATTACACTGTTTCCCTTACTTACAGTTTTCAGTCCATAAACACAAATTAGAATATACCTAAATGATGTCCAATATTTTAAATTATTATTTACTGCATAACAGACATTAGAATTTAGGCGAGTCCTTAAATTCTCCTTTGGAACCAATGACATATTTCCATGTCATTTCTTCCAACATATATTAAACAACTGAAATTGATTATGTATAAATACATATCTCTCATTTTCTATTTTGAGTTTTCGGACTTATGCCTAAAATTGTGTTCAAAATCTCTGAATTGCTTGCATTAATATGAAATTAATCTCATAAGTATTTTTTGGGGCTGATTTTTTAAATTATTTGATTAGGCCGCCATCTTGGATTTGTAGCAAAATGTTACCAGTTTATTTCTATATAACGCTTGATTTTTGTGAAAAATTTGAGGTAAACTGGATAATTAGTTTTTTAGTAATATTTTTTAACATTTCACCGGGCCTCCATTTTTGTTCCGTCATATTCGATATTTACCAAAATTACCAGGTCATCCCCATACGACTCTTGATTTTTCAAGTCAATCGGGTAAGCAGTTTTTAGCTGTGCCGCAAACTGACGTACTACGATTTTTTAAATATTTTATTAAACCGCCATTTTGGATTCTTACCAAAATTTTACTAGTTGATTTCTGCGCAATACGTGATTTTTGTGCATAATTTTAGGTAAATAGGATATGTAGCTTTTTGATAATCATATTTTTAACATTTCTCTGGGCCGCCTTTTTATATCGCCAAATTGGATGTTTACCAAAATGTTACCCGGTCAAAATTTGAAGTCAATCGTCTAAGTAGTTTTTTAGCTATGCCGCGGACAGACTAACAGATATACCGACGAAATTGAGGAAACAAATTTTTTGGCCCCCTAAAACGTAAACATCTGTAAAAACCTGTTACTCACGTTTACAATACTTCCCTTTTACGAGGGAAGTAAAAAGAGAGTTATAATTATATTCTTAAATGAAATATTTTATTTTATAATTAAGCAACTAATTGTAATCCTCTTTATTAAAAAATTATTTATTTTTTTTGGGTTATTATGAATTTATAAAATGTTCGTATATTAACAAGCAACAGTGAATTCCAGAAATGTAAAATTTATAAGAATTCGAAAAATGTATAATACTTTATGATTTGCAGCTAATGCTTTCTATATGCATAAGTTTGTAATAATGAATTTATAATTTTAAATATACAGGATCTTTCAAAATAAATGGAGCGATCTGATATCTCACTACGTACTGTAGTTAGATCACTCAATTTGATATAGGTTTTTGTCATAATCACATATTTATAAAAATGATATAGCTTGTTTATCATAAAACTTTTATGAAAACAATAAAGACACTTTAATGAAAACTAGGAGGGATTTTCTTAACTGCGCATGCGAAAGAACCTAAATGACATTTACATACTTGACAACTGATTTTAAAATGGCAGTGCCCAAAGAAATAATATAAACAAAAAAATTTTTTCTACTCCGTACTATTTTAGAAAGAAAACCGTTTTTTATGGTTGTGATTCTAAATTACGGCAGAAGTGTTTAGAGACTGTGTTTTTTACATGAAATCCATATTTTGTGTTATTTAGAAAATAATTTTTAGTGCTATTTTAAAAAAAAGTAAAAAAAAACATTCAATTTGGCTGATGTGCACAAAAACTCCAGATGATTAAATTTTCTAAATGAATTGAAGTTTGTAACTATAACAGAGATACATTTGGTATGATTATTATTTAGTAACCACTGGAAGTATATTATAAGTATAAGTTTTAACAAAATTCACTAAACACAAGTAAAATTTTAGATTCTAAAATTCTTTATATCATATGGTTTGGAAGGTTATGAATTAGATAGAGACTTCTGAAACCAGAGCAGTTTTGTCGGAAATTTGAAAACGAGGGAATTGTTCTTTTTTCCAAATATCAATTTTTTTACCTAAAAAATATGACTTTTGGTCGTTGTGCAGTATAAAAACTTCTTTTCTAATCCTGCCAATATGTTTATAGAAAAAACGACTATAGCAACGAAAGTAAAAATTAAAGTGCGAAAATATTTTAAATGAGGAGCAAGATTCATAGTTTAAACGGAATATCCCGGGGTAAAGCATTTTTATACCGCAACGATTATGGTGTCACTTTAAACTGATACTAAAAAATTAATAATCCAAATTTAGTAACGCCTAAATGGACACGAATGAAGGGAGTCTGACGCAACGCAATATTTTATCCGGCCGGAGGAAATGTGTGGCAAAATAAAAAGAAGGGGTTTTTCATCTACTTGATGGATGGCTATCTTGTGTGTGCCCTCTAGCGGCGGACCTTTATTTATGGGCCTTATGATATTTTGCACCAGATGTGGCAGAGAACAAAAAAGCCCTTTTTGCTAATGACTTGCTTTTTATTTTTCATGATAAATTTTAATAATCAAGGGATTTTAGGAGAATATAACTTAATGTCCAATTTTCTTTATTTTTGACCCTTAGTGCTAGAAAATGGTGACGTTTAGCCGGTGATGAAATTTTATTTAAAATAAATAAACGTTACCCTTTTTTTTAACATTGACGGATAAAAAATTAAGAAAATTCTTGCTATACAGGGTTAGTCCGAGACTTGGGCCCAAAGATGCAAAAATAACTCAGTGATCCTAATGTGTTACAAACAAATTAAGCATCTTGTAACTTTTTTACTTACTACTTAATTTTGCATAGTGAAAAAATCACCCTCGGACATTTTTGCAAATCTTTGTGTTTTCGAATTCCTGGACGTCGAAAAACATGTTTCCCATTTCGGCCACTCTGTCGGCCTGTCTGTTGTTCTATCTGTACGCGGCATAGCTCAAAAACTATGTATCCGATTGACTTGAAATTTTGGCTAAAAATAAAAAATCTTAAGGGTATAAAATGGTTCAGCATCGTCATCCAACTCATCTTACGACCACTGCTGAACATAGGCCTCCCAAAAATGTCTTCATTCTGTTCTATTTTGCGCCATTTGCAGCCAGTTGGTAGTGATCCTTTTGAGGTCATCTGTCCAGTGCGTTGGCGGCCTTCCTCTACTTCTTATATCCGCCCTAGGTCTCCAGTCCAGCAGCTTCCGCGTCCATCTCGCATCTCTCAGTCTGGCTATGTGACCTGCCCAGTTCCATTTAAGTTTAACTGCACGGGTTATAACGTCTGTAACATCTGTTCTTCTTCGCAGTTCCTCGTTTCTTATTCGGGATCTGTGGTTCCATTAGTCTTTGTACTACTCTTACTTTTAACGCTGTTTTCTTGGTGAGCGTTAGCGTTTCCGCGCCATATGTTAATACTGGAAGGCATTGGTCGAAAGCTTTCCTTTTCAGGCTTATTAAAAAATGTCGCCTGTGACGTCTCTCATCGCACCGAATGTTGACTAGGCTAATGTTATGCGCCTTTGCATTTCGCAAGTTTGATTGTCCCTACTTATCTTTATTTCGTGGCCAAGGTATATGTATTTATACACCAAATCTATTATCTGATCATGGATTTCTAGGTGATCGCTGGGGACTAGATTTGTCATAAATTTAGTCTTCTTAAAGTTCATCCGTAATCCAACTTCTGCACAGGCTTTGTCTAGTTCTTCCAGCATTGTTCCAATCTCTCCCAAATTGTCGGTAATCAAGACTATATCATCTGCGAAGCGGAGATGATTTAGTTTTTCCCCATCTATAGCCTTTCATTTAAGTCTCTTAAAAGCATATTCCAGTACAGTCGTAAACAGTTTCGGCAACAATGTATCTACTTGTCTTACACCACGTCCCATTTTTATATACTTGCTGTCATGCAATTTTGCTCTCATCGTTGCGTTTCTGTAGATGTTGTGTATGGGTTTTGTTTAGCGGAAATCTATTCGACATTCGTTTAGCGCCTGCAATGTGCAGTCAAGTTCTATTGTGTCGAACGCTTTATGGAAATCCACGAAGGCAAGGACTAATGGTCTGTTCTACTCTATGGACTTCTCGTAGTTTGACTGTTGTGGTGGTCATTTGTTCCAAAGCCTGTTCTCTTGGTTGGTAGAAGTTTAGTTTTTTTTGTAATGTTGAGGTTATTATTCTGGTGAAAAGCTTATGGATATAGTTTAATAAACTTATAGGTCTGTAGTTTTCGAGGTCTGTCTTATCTCCTTTCTTATGAATTAAAATGATTATGGCGCTGTTCCATTTTGCAGGTATTGAGTTACAATTGAGACATAAGTTGAACAGATCCATTATTTTTTCGATGAGCGTTCGACCTCCTATCTCGACAGCTTCTATTACAATGCCATCCTCACCTGGTGCCTTATTAGCTTTCATTTTTCTTAGCGCTAGTCTGATTTCTTGAGTTGTTATTTCCGGCATATCCTCTGAACACTGATTTACTATGGCTTCATCGAAACATAGCTATTCTTCCGGTTGACTTTTGTAAAATAAAATGGCTACCTTTTTTTAAAAAGGGATATGGCGAAACAAAATGTAAAAAAACCATTATTGAGAAACTAAGTGACTTCAAAATTTGCGGAAAAATAAAGTGTGATATAAAGATGGATTGGTAAACATTTCGTCTAAATCCATTATGGGGAAATAAAATGGCGGTCTAATACAATGTTTAAAAATTCAATACCAAAAAACTACTTATGCAAATACATATACTAAACAAAACGACGGCCTAAATTTTAAAGGACATAATTTAGTTTCTTGGAGACAACGTACATAATATTACGTACAATAAATAATAATAATACAATAATTAAAAACTAATGAAAATAAAAATGAAATAAAATACAGTTTATAAAATTTGCATAAAGTTATTGCCAAATAATTATATGTATATAAAATGTGGTCCAAGAAATGTGAAACATGGGAAAATATTTTATTTTTGATTTCCAAGAAAATTTTATTCTTGATAAAAGTTGGTGCATCAAAAAATACTGTATCAGCAGTAGTTAGTTTTAGTAAAAATCGAAAGGTATGCAGAGTAGAGAAAAAAGTTAAAACTGATCAAGTTTAAGTAGCCTTAATTTTAAAAATTTGGGAAATGTCAGAGTCAAAACCTGTGTTCAGATATGAAATTATAGCCTCCTATTTCTTCTCAGCCTACTAGCGTCAAAGCGTGATAAGTGTATACAAATGTTGTTACAGCGATTTTGAACTTTGAAATAAAAACATTAAAATTAACATTTGCACTGAAATTCAAGTTTTGTGTATGCAATGTTAATTAATGTCGACAAGACATTTAACTTTATAATTTTAATTAAATATATTTTATAAAAACTTAAGCACATGTTACATCGTACATCTTGCTTAGATTTAATGTAGGTTTTTGTTTATTGATCATTTGTTTCGATTTCGTTTATTGAGTGATATTTTAACATTTTGCCATATTCTTCAAATTAAAGGTAGTTTACTCTTGAACAGTGTTCGCATTTTTTGTCTACCCTATAAACCTTTCAATTTTTACTAAAACTAAATACTGCTAATACAATATTTCTTGATGCACTAACTTTAGCATGTGTAATCCAAAGAGACTTTTTAGTTCCGAGGTATTTGTTGGTTTGAAATGAATGTTTTTTTGGTGGGCATATATATTTGTAAACTCTGCCATTTTTTCAAACTCATCATCATTTAGATATTTTTGAAAATATTCCAAAGGGCTTTTTAGTCCTTCAGGCTCGCTATCGCTCTGGTCTAATTCATCCCAGACAATATCAGGATTATGAAATTCACGTTTACACCACTTAATTTTATCCTTTTGAGTTATAATGGAGTTATAGTTTGACTCAGTCACTCTTCCTGCAAATAACGACAATGGCAAATCATCTTCATCTTCCCAGTGGGTTTCAGGATTTTCAAGACTTTTTGAATCAACTTTGTCTGCGCCTATACGAACAATATGCGGCGTAGTAGTTTGGAATTCATTGTCCTCCTCTCCTCCTTCATCGTCGCTCAACTCCAAATCGGAACAATTCTCCAGAAAATCCAGTAAAATAGCCGCATTTCCTTCATTTTCTGGGTCATATCTCTTATCTAAAAAAAAACGACTTATTATAAGCGCCCATTTGAGTCAACTGTGCAGAATTATGACTACTAATAAAAGCTTATTTGTTTCAGACAAACAACTCTTGAGACCAATTGTGCATAATTATGCCGCCCAACAAAAAAGGTAATTTTTATTGAACTTTGATAAAATATATTGACAAATATACATGTATATGTTTAGTTCAAACCTTTATTGATAATATTAGGCAAAATAATAATAATTTTTTTCATCACCCCGCAACGATGATCAAAGAATTATTTTTACTTACCTTGTCTTGCAGCCATCGTGCAAACCGTTGAAATGTCAAAAAGTTGTAGTTCCCACATTTGTCACAGGATGGCTCCACTAACATCACACGTTACAAGAAACATGTCCATTATTATGCACTTTTCGTCTAAGCGCTAAAAAAATTTTTTTTCAAGGAGAAAAAAATAGGTGAAAATTATGTGCATAATTATGCACACGGGGTCTCAAAGGGTTAAAATGAAGCACCCATTGAAACATTCTAGGTATATCCATATACCATTCTTAAGTGCAGAGCTATTTTTTATTTAATTAAAATATGTAAAACCAAATAAGAAAAACATATAAGGTCTCCCACTTAAAAATCGTTAGTAGCAAATATTCGCAAATTAAAAAGAATATATGGCAACGCTGTTATGGTACAAAATGTAAATTAACGAACCTAAATACAATTCTTTCCCCCTACTCTCGCTGGTTAAGTAGTTACAAACGTGCTTATTTATATGCATTAACCTGTATACATTTAGTCATTTCGTATTAACTAGAAACATAATACAATATGTGTCAATATCCTATTTTCTTGAGAAAAAAGTTCATTTCCAAAGTATGTACCTACTCTAGAATCGAGAATCAATCCTCCCTCTTATCAAGAAAAGTGAAAGATATTAATTAGATTACAAAAAATGAAAATATTATTTACTACAGATATAAATTGTATATTTTAAGAAATTCTGCGTTAACAGAGCGCTTTACAATGAATCAAGCCTTAACTAAATCACTTTCGTGCATCCGAAAATCTATTCGTATTTTACTCTTTTTATTTATTTTAATTTTTCGTAAACGTTTAAGTTTTCTTATTTCTTTTTGTATTTTTGTTATCATTATAAAAATCAACATATTTTGCAGCAACTTAAGCTCTCGGCCCCTTGAAAACAAGCCTCAAGACGGTCGTTTTCGAGTGTTTATAATGCTCTCAACTGCCATCTTTTGTGTAAAATGTTTTCGCTATAAAATGCTTGTTGATTGGTTGAGCTCACTTATTTAAATATTTGCTTACATGGGATAATTGGCGATGGCCTGGCCGTCTTAATTGGTTTTGTGTTATTATTGACAATAATGTTCAAATTTAAGATATTCTACTGGTTTACACTATTTAAATTTTTAATCTTATGTTATTTACGTATGCCAAGACACGACCATAATGTTACAACAAAAACGTATTTCTAAGGTGTTCACTAAGGTAATTCGTTTGATTTGTGCACATTAAAATTATATAATATATTTATTATTTGTATTACAATTATATTATATTAGAAATATTTTTCGGCTTATTTAAGACTTTCGTTATCTTCAATTTCTTAAGCATCCTCGATTATTGCGGTATCGCCTAAATCCCGAAAGCAAATCGCGACTAGGAAATAGCAAGCCAGGATTAAGGGTGGGGCTATGGGGGCTATAGCCCCGGGCCCCGTCGTGAACAGGAGCCCCGCGAAGCGTGAACAAAACACACTCCCCCAAGAAAGAAAAGGCATACACTTTTTTTAGGTATCAGTAATTTTTAAAGGACAGCCCAACCGAATCTGGGACTCCTGAATACTTATCCTCGCATTCACTAAAAAGGTTTAAGAATAAGCACAGGTCTAGTTGCCATGGTACTTAAAACTCTTAGTTCGCCAGTTATGCCTCGGTTATGTCACTGTCATTTTGTAATTGTGACATTTAGAAAAATTATTTGTTCAATTGTTAAAAAATATCATTTTAAAGCTATAACTGTCAAGTTAGACCTGGTCTAAATTTAAACCTCTTTAGTGAATACGGGTTTAGTGCCTAAGACCCCATAAGGTCTACACCTTAATATTGGATTTTACTTTCAGGCTTCTCTGCAAAAAAGGCAGATTTAAATATTAAAAACTTGATAAATATATTCAAATAATTAAAAAATGTGAAAGCACTAAACTCATACATACGCAATTGCTAAAAACAGAATAGGTAATTAATGACTGTTTGTTGTCTTGTCTTTCTCCTACTGTGCAAATTACACCGAAAATTTAACATGCCAACTGATCAAATTAATAAGTGAAAATTGCCGCTATAATTTAGCCGTCAAATTTTGTTTGACAAGTATTCTTTATAAATAAACTAAAAGTGTGCTATTTTACCTCTGTTTTTTTGGTAACCACGGGTAACAAAATAATGACGCGAAATAAAGTTCTAAAATAAACGTAAAATGTGCGACAAAAAGCTAGATTTGGAGACTCTAAACTACCACAAATTAAAAATGAGATTGAAAATAGTATTCCCATAAATACAGTAAAGTCGGAGCTTTCAGTATGGATGCAGTATATGAGGAAAATGAACGGAGATGATTTCAAAGAGTCGGCAATCAAGACAATGTGAAACAATACGGCAAAACAAGTTCAAAAATATTACTTTAAAATATGAAACATAATATTTGATCCTTTTAAATACATTAAATTTGAGCCACCCCGAAAAGCTCGCGATGCTAAACGTCGTATTCTATAAGGAATTGTTGAGAAAAGAAGAGAAAGTTCAGCGCCCTTCTCACCTGATGACTACATGAAAATATTCAATTTCTGGAAACAAGATAACCCAGAGAGCCTTTAAATTTTTTTTTATCTTATTACTGCTGTTTAGTTAGCCTGGCGTGGTAGTGAAGCAGTGGCGGCTTCCCAGTGGACGCGGGTGAAGCGCCGCTTCACTTACATTTTCCAATCAATTTATTTAACAATAAAAATATTTTTAAAATATTAAACATTTACTTAATTTTACCATTATTTTCTATCAAAACTAGTGCGTTATATAGTCAAAAAATAATAATGACTTAAAAACGTAGTGCGCTGAACACCTTTCCATAAGAGCGATCCGTTGAGGAATCACAATCAGCAATAACAAATTTCGCATCAGACTCACCCGCACGCCGACTTTCGCGCTTAGGTTGGTTGGTTTGGACGCTTGTTATAGAATTAATGTAAATTAGTGCGTTCGGATCATCGGAGGCGGAAGCAGTTTTGCATTGAAAGAACCGAATCGAAATTAGCTTTAAGATATAGGTACATAACTGTTTTTTAAGAACAAAAAAATATATTTAAAATCTTATAAATTCATATTATCTCCGCTAAGTATTAAACAACGCTGCAAAGCAATGGATAATTAACACCATAAAAAGGTTAAAAAAATAGCCATTTTGGGCGTGGCACCCCGAAAAATTTTCGCCTGTGGCGCTGCAATTCACCCGTTCTTAAATCCACGAGCCGCCACTGCGGTAAAGCATCAAATCGCCTTATTTCCCATTTCAAAAAGGAAAAATACAACTACGGACCACTTAGAGGTAAGTACTACAGTTTTTGCTTCTACTTATTTTTTTTAATTGGCCTTACTTTATTTGTCTATACAAAGAAAAAATATTTCATGCGAATGGTTTTATATTGGCATATTATGTATATTATTAAAATACTAATAGAAATGTTTTATTGTTACAGGAAGAATCGAATATAATCATGTATTTTCGAAAACCACACAAGGACCTAAGAAATGCGCCGATAGTAAATGGCTAATAAGGAATACCAAAGATCCTGAACATTGTCCAGTTCGCCTTTTTGAAAAGCTTCTCGGTAAACGACCGATCAGTGTTCAAACAGAAAGGTTATATTTAACTGCACATCCGTATTTCATGAAAACTCAGCAATGGTATAAAGTAATCCCCGTAGGAAGAAAAGTTGTTTCCAGTTGGGCAAACGATTCTGCTGTGAAATTGAATTTGGATGCAAACAAAATCACAAATCATTCAAACCGGTCCGCAGTGACATGCTTAGCGAAATCAGGGGTTAATAAACAACAAGTAATCAAAATAACAGAAAATTCCAACACGAATTCAATAAAACCGTATCAGTCTGTGGATAACCAACACCACTCACAAATTATAATAATACAACGAATTATATTATGTTTTTTTTAATGGGACACCGTGTATATTATGCCATATTTCGATTCTACGGGGAATTCTAGACATATCTAATATAACATACCCCAGGTCTATCTATCTCCTAGAAATAGAAAGACTTGAGATATGCATATCAAATATGACTAGAATTCCCCGTAGAATCCAAATATGAAATAATATACTCTCTGAAAATTTATTAATATTTGTACCAGTTAAACTAAAAAAAATTGATTGATACAACCGTATCGATCCGTGGATAACCAACACCACTCATAAAGTATAGAAAATCTTCGGAAAAGGGGCATCGAAATCGGGAGCGAAAAAATACAAAAAAAAGCCAAATCATGTTGGTTGCAAGAAACGTCGCAAGTCGCCCCGAAGGACAGCCTCTCGCCAAATCGTATTCCTTTTAACTTGATGTCAAACGTATCTAAAAAAATACATAATGCAAATACTCCCAATCAATATCAAAACTGTACATTTTATATTAATTGCTTTTTGATAAAACGGTTTAAATTAATGTATTCTTAATTTGTTTAGTGAGTTATTTTGTTAGTTGTAACGCTTAAGAAACAATACCTCTTATCTCCGAAATGACAATTTTACAAGAGATACAAAAAACATAATAACTTACATAAATGTTTAAATTTAAATGATTGGACTTGTGTTTTTATATATTTTGAATTAAAAAATACTTTTTTAACTATAATTACAACCTTAAATATTAATTTTCGTTTTTAAATGGAGATACGAGGTATTATTTTTTAATAGGTTACATAATATAATGATACGAGGTATTAACATAGAAAAATAAAAACGACAAAAATAACGTAAATGCAGTTTAATAAACCAATACTAAAGTTTTAACACAAATGTAAAGACAAGTTTTCATCTTATAGAATATAAGCAAAATCTGAAATGACTGGCGACAAGAGAAGAATCTACTGATGTAGAAGGCTGTCATAAAAATGGTGACATTCTTTCGGTAAAACTTCTTTTAGTTGTTGGAGGTGTTGCCATTTGGTGTTTTTTATTTTTATCGGATTTTTATACAATTTCGGCGACATAAAATTTGGGTTTTGGTTGTCCAATTTTTTTATTCTATGGGGCAAATCCTTGTAGTCGTCAGAAAAAATACACTTATACATAATTTTACCTTCCGGTAAATATTTTAGACATCGTATTTCATTGACTGTAAGTAAACCTGGCCTGATTGATGAACAAAGTTTATTGCTGGCATAATCTGAAAAAAAATCAAATGACAGGTATTTCACGTCATAAGGCCGTGGGTTTTGTCGTGCTTCTTTTGTAACAGCAATATAATCTGAAGGAAGATGGATGACTCTGTTTTTTAACTTATTTTCAATCACTGCATGTATAGAGTCACACTCCATCTGAGTGTGCCCACGTTCTAAATACTTTTGTTCTATTATAATGTTGTTATTTATTGAGAACATAAGTAAGGCACTTGAAATCACAGAATTGCGATTTTGGTATGTGCATCCATCAGTCCAAATGACTATAGGTTTTCCCTACTCCTTGTGTTTATTGATGTAATCAATGAGGCAGCTAGCAAAAACAGAGGCTACAAGCTCACCTTGCGATTCATTCCACCAATAGCAGGTAGCATCGTGTGTAGCTAAGTCAAATATTGTGTAGTTGTGAACGCAGAGCTTAGTTTTATAGTATAAGGCACTCGCATTAAAAAAGGGCGCCAACTTAACAGCCTGTACATCTGCAGTAAGTACAATGCATTGACCTTCTTCAGCTTTCTTCTTATCAATATTTTTTTTCAAGTCTTGCTAGTTCTTTTCGTGCGAGGTGCATTCTATATTCTTCTTCTTTCAAATTTCCAATATTGTATTTTATGCAGATGTCACATGCATCTTTCTTGGGTTGGAATATAGAGATATTTTTTTCTGATACAACTGTATCGAATACTTGCCTACTTAAATGTGATATTTGTTTTTCTTTACAGTACTCTACATAGTGATTAAAAAATTGCGTCATTGTGGTAAACATTGGTTCCAAGTATAGTTTATCAGTTTGTTTCCGGCAATAATGAGATGGTAATTTTGGGATTGAGTCCAAGTAGATTATCAGATTATCTTTTTGTTCCTTCTTTTTAGTTTTTCTTAATGTTTCACTTCTCTCTGCATTTCTGTTCTCTCTACTAATGTGAATTCCAGCATTATCTTTTTTTTCAGTGACCCAGCTCCTAACTGACCATTCGCCTAAATCAAAGGTGTTTAAGAAAGTTTTCTTGCAGACTTGTTTCCTTGTTCCCCCACTTTTTAAATGGTAAATCAAAGTTGAATTTCTTCTTGAATTATTTTCTCCCGTCCTTTTTCTTGTGGCAACGTGACAGTCAACTAGGGATGAAACAAAGACTTTTCTTTGCTCCCAGTCCATTTCATTCCAGAAGCTTTGATGTTGCGTCACTCTTTCCTCTTCTTTTACTTCATGACAGAATCTTTTACTAGATTTCTTACACATTTCCGAATTACAGATTTCCTTAAATTTTCTTGCATTTCTTGTTGTGTCATGGAAAACTTTTTTGGTATTTTTAGGTCTTCTATACCCAAGATATTGCTGTCCTTTCATTCTTAATTTTCTGTTCTTGTTAACTATCCAATCTTCCAATACAGCCTTATTTTTTCTTTTAAGTTTGGGTTTAGGGCCTTCTTGAATATACCTGACATTCGGTGCTGTCAACTGAATGTCAGATATAACTTGAATCCTATTATCGGTTTGATCAGAGGTGAATTTAATAAATCTGGATAATGGTAGTAAATCTTCAGGATCACTATCATATTCTTGAATATTACTGGCTTCCGGTACTGTCGGTTGAATATTAGATATCACTTGTATATTGGTAACATGCTCATCATTGGTAACCACTTGGTTGCATTCATCAAAATACGTTGCTTTATCAGGTATAACTTCTTGTATATTAGTTATGGCGTTAACGAGTCTGAACAATGGTAATGAATCTTCAGAATCACTATCATGCCCTTGAGATAGTCCTAACTCCATTTCATTCCAAAAATCTTTATCCATTTCTAGAATAATTGGTTCGTTCGCTGTTATTGGATTCTGTTCATCGCATTTTGGTCTGTCGTGTAATTGGCCTTGTATTACTCCAAAGTTATTTGCATTGCAAGTATCCATAAATTCGTCATTTGGGTTGGTCTGATTGTTTGATGAACTCTGTTCAATGCTTTTTCGAATATTGTGTGTTCTTCCTAGAAAAAAGTAATTATTGTTGTTTTGATGTAGATAACACGACCAAATACTAGTGATTTAATTGGTTTAATTGAGCGTTTTGAAGTGTGAATAAGTTGACAGTGACAAGTTACCGTAGTTACGAATTACGATTGTTAGCTCTAACCTGTGTTTACCTGTGTTACACCTGTTCTACGTTATTTATTTACCAACAATACACATAACAGGCAATGCCCAAATAGTGTTACATACTTCTAATTACGTCAAATTTCATACACCTAACACATCAAACATATTATCAGCGTTTTCTTCATTTGTGTCACTTTTAAACTTAAAAACAAACAATGCAAAAGTGCCGATTCACGCAGCTGTTCGATTTAGACTGGCAAAATAACTCGTATGTCCCTTCCACGTGCAAAATATTCCCGCCAAAATAGCTCGTATCTCCAAATTTTCTGAAGGTCGTGGAGATACGAGATATTTTGTTATTCCGCGTTATACGAGGTATTTTTTTACGTCGTTTTTAAAGGTTTGTATCAGTCTTGGACATACGAGCTATTGGGAACAGTTGAATATTGGACTGTACATTGGTTTAATATAATAAACTGAAATTCAGCAAAAATGGAGATACGAGGTATTGTTTCTTATGGTGTAAATAAAACAATCCAAATTGGTTTAAAATTTTCTCTCGCGACATTCTCTCTCAAAATATCACTGGTGCAACAAAATTTCCTGAGAAAAAATTGTAAACATTTTTTTTGAGAACCAATCTTTAAAATAAAAGCATTCGTGCATCTCACCAGAAAAAATCCGCCGCACTAAATTTTCGGAATTTTTTTATGCACTTATGATATCTCTGCTGATAATATTTGTAATTAAATTAAATACAACATTGTACACCTATATTTTATAATCAATACAATGACATACTGTAAATAGCTAATACATTATCTAAAAAAAATCTGGCAAACTATAACGATTTTACTATAAATGTTTACAAAAGATAAAGTTTCTATGAACTTTACTAACCTCCTTTTCCATATAGCCAAAATTTAAAAAAGATATTTCTTTTGGTATAAAATACAAAAAGAAATATGACAAAATGACTCTAAAAGAAAGCTTATACAAAAGAAATCAGCTTTAGGGCTTTGTTTGCCAGTTTGTAGTGGTCTAGCGGATAATTTAGGACTAGAAAATCCAGCGATTGTTCGTGGCCATTTTTAATGTCGGGCGTTTTTTCTTAAGCTTAACAATGCAGGGTAGTTGCCTTGCCATAAAAAGGACACATTTGCTTGAAACCTCTTCCGCAATTGATCCGACCTTTTATCAAATATTAGTAATAAATATATGATATGAAGCATATTATATTAAACTTTCCTCGGCCAGACCGGCCAGAACCTAAGGACGGCGTGAATTCTTAGTTCGCTACCAATCTTTAGGTCTATCATATTAATTCATTTTTAAGACTCAAGATTTAAGTTAGTCTAGAACTAGAAAGTTTCTTTAAATTATAAGCATTTTTTTAGTGTAATTTGCAGTGTCTAGTTTATCTGAAATTAACACAATTTTGTTTTTTTATTTTTTGCTGATTATAAATATACCCAATTTAATACCTTTATCTCTAATACTCCCGAGAAATGTGAGAAAAACCTGGTCATAAGAAGCACTGTAATCCCATTGACTCCACTGTGTAGAAGAACGTTTTCCGTGTCACTCAAAAACATTGCCTCTTACGGCAGGATTTTTGTCAAATCTCTCGGGTGTCTTCAAAGATAAAGGTATCAAACCCGGTATGATTCTAATCAGTAAGAAGAGACCCATTTGATGGACGTATAATATACAGGGTGTTACATTTATGACACCAAAGTTGATTTCAGAAAAACTAAACACCCTATATATCTGCAAACTACATTATAAAAAAAATCGTACAATTTGGAAAAACTTTTGTATTTAACTTTTTTTGATATCTATAGAAATACGAACGTTAACGAGGGGGTGCATTTATAACGAAAAACTCTGTACCTACTCTGCTTATCGTATCGGCGCACTATGGAAGATATGAGTCTGATTCATATCAAAAATCTATAACTTGCGTAATCTTGGAGCAATTGCTTTCAAACTTTGCATGAACATAATAAGGGTAAAAGCTATTATATAGATTCAACAAATATTATTTCTCACACAGATTTATTTTTAATATAATACATGGTTACTGGAAAAAAGCTTGCGAATTTTGCCTCTTCGTTTGCTTGTAGCTCTTGATGATTTTTCTAACCTCTCATTCAAACTATAACACTCTGAATAGTATATTAAAACTAATTACCTACATATACAGTGTGTTTATTTAAGCATCCTCGCCTCCACTAAGCCCCTTTTCTAAATAATTTTTGAAAAAAATAAGATAAAACTAATAGAATACTAGGATGCACATTAATTTATATTTGCCAAAGGAACACAATATTACTACTTGAGAAAAATAAAAAAAAACGAACTTTTATCAGCTTTTATAATGTGTAGCCAATTAGTGTTACATAGTAATACATGTACAGTGCGTACAAGGTAGTTTTTATTATATTGACAAACTCGGTTTTATTATAATATATAGGAAATAAGTTCAAATACATAAGTTGTAAGGTTTCTACTTAAATCGTAAGAATTTGCTATGAACAGAAACAAGTGAAGGTCACAAAACTCTCAAAAATTGACAACTTTTGTCTTTTTTTAATGGAACAACCTATATATTAGGCCATATTTGGATTCTACGGGGATTTCTAGACATCTGATACAACATACCCCAGGTCTATCTATCTCCTAGAAATAGATAGACATAAGGTATGCATATCAAATATGACTAGAATTCCCCGTAGAATCTAAATATGACATAATATAATATCTCTGAAAATATATTAATATTTGTACTCAGTAATACTGACCTACAAATTAACATAATATTCGAGGCGTGGGGAACGTGGGTAACTGCTAAAAGTTTCGTCAAACTTGAAAGTTTAAGTTTTTTCTCCTCGCTTCCTTCTCTAAAAATACATGCAGATATTTCTCTATAGGATCTAAAAATTCCAGTTGTAAAATTTACAAGAGATAAGCTTTCCAAAAATGTATAATAGTGAGTATCTACTTACAAAATTCAGTAAGATATTTACTTCTAAAATAACATATAAAAAGACTGGAATTGGCCACATGTGACAACAATATTCATTTAACACTAAAAAAAATAAATGTCTTGGTAATATTTTGTAAAAAACCTACATTATATTAAAGTTCGATATGCATGTCAGTAATTCAAATGAACAAAACACCTTGGTTGGTACATTTCCAGAATGCATTGTTCACCGGATATTTGTTAAAGTTCTTCACGAAAATAAAGAAATATTAGAGTACGCATTTTGCTCTGTCGATCTATAATAATGATACTCTCAAATACTCCCCCAGACTAAAGTTTCTTATATTTCTATATTTTCCAAGACTATTAACAAACTGGAAAACAGGGTCACGGCCCGCCGATTTTGCTAACAAGCAGATATTGCATTATAAAAGGCTACCCGAAATTCGAAAACTTCGACTTAACTTAATCTGAGTCCACCTCAGTTAATCCAGAGCCTCCGCAAAGGGCCTCAATCGGGAAACGCCGTTCGGATAACAAAACGTATTGCTTAGCTCTTATCTCCTACTAAAGACTCCACAAAGCAAATTTATTTTAATTTAAGTGTCATCCAAAAGCACTTTGCATGACGCCCCTTTGAGCCTATCTAATCATAAATCTGACTTTAAATTGTTAGTGGACGACCCCAAAGGAAGAACAGTATGCAAGCCCTATTTTTATAGTAATGTAAGTATACTTAGTAAATATACTACTCCACTTTGTTTTTATAAAAAAACGAGTTTCTTTTCACATCTGCATCTGAGTTACAAGTCCACCTGCGCACATTGATACAAAATGAGGCCGCGTATGTGTAATATTATTAAAATGCAATATACAATATGAATATGTTATAGGGTTCTGGGTTTTTGAATTAACGCGAAAAATTGATTGTCGATTTGAATCATATAATGGAACAAACTTTATTCAATATATTTAATACCTAAGTCAATAAAAATATTGAAATCACTGAAAAAACTTAAGTCACATTCTTGCGAATAAAAGTTAAATCTTTTTCATATTGACTTCTGACAGCTCTGATTCCAACTTTTTTTTTAAATAGACCGGCACAGAGGGTAGTCAAATGCGCGGCACTGCCCTGGTACAAATCAGGATTTATTACGAAGACCGTATACTCGGGAAAAATATCAGTAAATCTCTTTAACTATGTAGATCTTTTTTTAATATAGTATCAATTTAACATTCATATTTTGGATATAATAAAAAAAAGAACACAACCACGAAGTGACGCAGGGTTGCGTGATAAAAAACCTTCAATCAAAAGAGGGTTCGCCATGCCATGCATTGTATCAAACTGCCCCAGTGGACAGACATCGGTTGTTTTAGGTCTCAAGCATAATTTTATTTCACGAATATTTGCAGAAATAACAGGAAGGATATATGATTATCTGACATGCCGAAAAAGTCATCAGACTTGTGACAGCTTTGATTCCGACTAGTTTTCTTTTAATAGGCCAACACGGAGTGTTAAGTGCGTCAATTATTTGATATCGAACGACACATATTCGCAAGACTGAAGCCCAAAGTGCCCAGGTGAGCGGTAACAGCCTGAAAACCGGCTGAAAAATTATAAAAGGCCAAAAATACAAATTTAAAAAAATAGGTACCTACAGTTGCCTTTACCCGAAACTTCCCTCGTTATGGATATTTCGTTTTATTAGGAATTATAATATTTGACCCAATTTAGCTCCGCTCCATCTCTATACCACAATTCATTATTCCACAAAATTTTAAATCAACCTATTAGGTCGTTTTTTATACTCTTAAATATTTAATTTTTTTAATATATTTTATCAAGCCGTCATTTTGTTTCGCTATCTTGAATTCGTATCAAAATTTTAGCAATTGATTTCTTCGTAATACTTGATTTTTGTACAAACTTTGAGGTAAATTGGATAAATTATTTCTTGCTAATATTTTTTTAACATTCCACTGACCAAAATTTTATCGGGACATTCCCATATGAATCTTAATTTTTGACGTCAATCGGATCAGTAGTTTTTCAGTTATGCCGTGAACAGACAGACAGACCGACACAGACCGATGGAATCGAGAAAACATGTTTTTCGGCATCTAAAGACCTTAAAACGTAAAGATCTGAAAAAATCTCGGAGGGTGATTTTTCCACGAATACAATATTTCCCTTTTTCGAGGGAAGTAAAAAACAAACGGTAAAACATGTCAAATTTATTTTATCTCTTTATATATAAAACATTTTTTTTACTATACAGGATATTTTTAGGGCGTACAAGAGTCCCTTAAAAATGCAAATATTTGTTATTTCTATAATTAGCTTTAAAAAAAACTGTAAAATAAAACAGGTCAGATTTACTTTCTTGTAAGCAATTTTTCCTTTATATAGGGTTAATCTAAGGGGATCAAACAGCCCTCTAAAAACGAATTAACATTTTAAGTTTTTTTTTTAAATAGTGAGTTAGGTGACCAACAATTGCTGAATGGACAATAATACTGTTTATATTGCATTTTATAATTTATATACTCATGCATTGTTTCTGTATAGTCAGTCAGTTAAACAAATTACGATTGTGATTAATTTTGAATCTTTAATTTGTAAATTTGAAAATAAAAGTTTTGTAAAAAGTGGTTATTAAATGTTGATCATTTAACTGGCGCAGTCGTGCAGATTTTTCAGGCTTGTTTATTGATCGATTGACTCTATCGGCGTGATCGATTGACTATCGACGTGGTCGATATCGAACTAACCGATAAAGAATTTACGTTAAAGTTTGCTGTGAGGTGTCCGAGCGGATTTTTGAAAATCGAAAACCCTAGTTCATCGTGAACCTGCTACCTTTAAGTAAAAGGAGATTGGACCCACTTTGCCCAATTCTCGCAAGGACAGACCGTTTTAGGAGGACAAAAATCGCCAATCAAGAAGTTTGACCTTATAGAAGATGTTCAAAATCGTCACTTTTTGTATGTAAGTGCAATTGATATTTATGGCTGACGTTAACCTTTTCAAAATTAAAAGTCATGCATCGTAGCATAATAAGAAGGGAAGACCTTTTATATGAACTTAAACTTTTGCAAGAACGTATAGGCCTAAAACAGATGCCTATACCAGTTCCATCAGAAAACACTCTGCTTTTTGAAAAATTAATTCAAGTCGAATTATTTTGTTATAAATAATAAAATAGCATATCTTCTCCATATTGCAATAACGGCCTCTGAAACGTTTGATTATTTTCATTTTTATTCAGTGCCTATATGCTGCCAGAGTCGGTTTAAGGTTGTTTTACCTAAAAATAAATTTCTAATACAAAATCAATTGCATTACACAAACTATGGGTCAAGAATGTCAAGAAATCCTCCCGGAATCGTATATTTGCAAGAAAGAAGACCTAAAAGAAATTCAAGAAGACAGTCCTTGCAATGTAAAACTTCTGACCTCCGACAAGAATATCTCCGTATGTAAGCAAACTGAAGTCAAGCTAACCGAACCAATAATCAATCAACTAGATCAAACCGATAAATAGATACTGGTCCTTCCTACTAAACAAGTAATTAAACTTCAATATGAAGACCAAGCCACATTTTTAGAACAAAAGTAGCTAAAACACACGACATAAACGCATCTCTTCATAACTCATTGATAAAAATAAGTCCATGCGTTTACCTTGCAGGTGGTAACAAAGAAACACACTGTTAAATACATTACCCGCCTTTGCACGAGCAGTCGGGTGAAAAGAAAAAAAATAGGAACGACAAGCATTTGCCCAAGCAACATCGTTAGATCCCACCTTTGGTTAAAAAATATATCAGGAATAGTGCGCCAAGTAAAAGTAAATGATCGAAAGGAAAACAAACAGACGGGAGTATTTATTTGACGCGAGTGTACGGCCGGGTTCCCATTAGCTTTTCTACATGACTCTTGGGGATTTGTTTTCAGTAAAACGACAAAACGCAGGCCTGTGGCACCCGCTAACGGATTTATAGAGGCTAATGAAAACAGACGTCGGCCTTATTGTGAAAACAAACACCGATCGACGGGAATTATGCTCAGTCTATGCCGAGTTTGCTCTCAGGTTTGTAGCGTAGTCAAACCTCTGCAATAATTGAACTAATTATACACCATTGAAAAATTATTTCTGTCAATCGATATTGAACATTATGCTGAGTGTATTGTTTGGTTTTCCATGCAATTAAAAGTCGTTTAAAATCGCCAATAAATACATACGCCTGTACACCTACTACCAGTGACGTAACAAACGGCCCCCCTCAAAATTACGTTTGGACTCCCTAGCCTGGTTGCGTAAAAAGGCTAGACTTTAACATCAAGGTGTAAATACCTAATAAAATAAACTACAATAAACATACCCCTGAATTTCAAAATCTACCTCCAAGCTTAATTAAACTAATATTTGATTAAGGTATTTGGCTTTGAGGGCTAGAATCTCGGAACTTTGCTTGTTTTTTTTTTGCTACGTTGAGCTGTTTACTTATTTGATTTACTGAGGAATCACCAGTCGATCATCTCGATCATTTGATGATTTAATTATATTTTTTTACTTGGTTCTGGTGCTTGCAAATAAATCAGCTTATTAAAACAAAACACAAGTCTTGGTTTCTGTCAAATCTTAAAAAAAAATTAAGGTGACACAATATAACAACTTAAGTTGACCCAACATAATTAAAAATAAAAAACAAAATTAAAGCGATACTGTTGGTTGCATATAGGTATTATATAATTTGAAAAAAGCGGCTAATGTATTTAAATAAATCTATAGAAGAATGCGTATATATATATATATATATATATATATATATATATATATACAATATACATATATATTATATATATATATATATATATATATATATATATATATATATATATATATATATATATATATATATATATATATATATATATATATATATATATATATATATATATATATATATGGAGTCAAATTTTAACTTTTTAATGTTTAAATGTATGTGCCGTTTCAAAACTAAATGTCGTACACTGTGCCAGAAAGTTTGTTTATGAATGTTTTGTTTTGTTGTTATTTTGTTATGATGCCCGAGATTACCTTCTTAGAAATGCTGATGAAGGCAAAAACTTGCCGAAACGTTTGAAAATAAATAAATAAATAAAAAAAAATATTTTGTTACCGTGCTTCCTAATGATGTAGGAATAGGGCCTTGGTTGTTTGTTTCTGATGCTTAGTTTATGCTCTTCTACTCTTGCTGATATTCGTCTGTTAGTTTGCACCACGTCACAGTTCTGGCATGGAAGCATACTCCGTAGTTTTCCAATTTGATTTTGTCTTTTGAGTTTCCAAGTAGTTTACCGATTCTGTCTGATGTGGCCATTATATATAGTAAAACTACTTGTTGCGTTCACGGTTCATAATTTTTGGTGTTCGTTGTTCGTGAACTATGTGCATTAATAGTTTCTTTATGGTGCGATTTGTGTAGCCATTTTTCTTTAAAGCACCAGATATTATATTAAGTTCGTGTTTTCTCGTCTGTGTTTCAGTTAATTGCACGGATCTAGACATTAAAGTGTTGGCCACAGCTTGAGTTTGTGCTGGGTGATAATGTGATCTTACATTTACATATATGTCGGAATGTGTTGGTTTTCTGTACACAGTATATTCGAAATCTCCGTTTGCAGTTTTGTGATCAGAACATCTAAAAACGGAAGTTTGTTGTTGTTTTTCTAACTCTAGAGTAAATTGCTTTCTCAAGAGCTTCTTTCTCGAAGTATATCATTATAAGTAAATTTGCATCTACTGGTAATAGCGAGGACCCCATTGGAGCACCATCTGTTTGTTTATACATTTGCCCGTTAAATGACAAAATAAATATTTTTAAGGCAATGTTCCGAGAGTTGTATTTTATGTGGCTGGAAATTCTCGTTCATAGCAATCCTGTCCAATGCTTCATCGATGGGAATAGTAGGTTATAACGACTTGATATCCTAGGCTTAGTATGTTGCTATGATCGTATAATTCGAGTGAAATGCTCCGAATTTTTGACAACTGTATCAGCTTTTTCGACAGCTGGTTGCATAATTTCAGCAAGATATTTTTTTAGTTTTTGTAGCGACGAATTAACAGCACTAACAATACGTCTGGTGGGCGCCCCTGGTTTGTGCATTTTTGGTAAACCATAGAGTTTAGGACATCTGCTCGACTTTTCCCGTGGTATGATTTTTTGTTGTATTTCGGGATTTATTGGTGAACTTTTATTTTGTGGTTTGCTTGATCTTAAAATTTTTGCCACTTCTTGTCACATCTCCTCTGCTTTCGTTTCTTCAGAGGAGTCAAGGACAGCTTCCACTCCAGCTATTATTATCATCTTCTTTCTAACAAACAACATTGGGGGGAACTATCTACTACCCCTTTTGTCCAACATAAAAAAATTAATTTTGTTATAACGTTATACGGATATATATATATATATATATATATATATATATATATATATATATATATATATATATATATATATATATATATATATATATATATAAACTGCGTCACTAATAAAGAGGGTTTTAAACCCTAGCTCAATTAAAAGATTTTATTATTTGTACTATCGAAATGGCGGAATAACAATCATCAAACCTAACCAAAAAGCACGTCGGATAATCTCAGATTGAACTTAATATTTTGAGCTTGATTCGAAATATTCCACTTCAAAATTCGAAATTTGGGCCGTCAAAAACCAAAATATTAGGCGTATTTTTGTCAGAGAGTCAATCGACATCACCAATCGACCTTAAATCTCAATTGGCAAATTGCCAACTGTTCCTGGTATCCCTGCTGGTCTGTATAAAAAAATTATGAATTAGTATATGAAACTAAGTTTTTTTTTTGAAGATGCTCAATCTCCTGCATCTTGGAACGTAGGCACATGCTTATATGAGCTTTTTGTTCTAGATCTACAAAGAATTAAATATTAAAGTTTTGTATGGATAATGTTACTTATACTGTAGTATTGAATAAAAAAATAATACTTACTAAGGAAGATTTCTCAAAGCTGCAATTGCCTTACCTATTTCGCCACCTGCAAAGAATAAAAAAATAATTAAAAATAGGGAAGTTGGAAAACTGATGACCCTCTTAATCTAAATTATTATATTTCAAGAATAAATTATATTGGGTTATTTTTTAAATAATTTCTGTAAATTTCAAATCTGGTTTCAAAAAAATATTATTTGAGGCTACAAAAAAAATGAAAAAAAGACTTGGTCAATTTTGTTAAAAAAAAACCGAAAATGTCCGCACAATAGTCTATTACTAACACATATACTTATATCTACGGTCTTTTGAAACATTTTTATCGGGCGCCATTTTGTTCCATCATAATGGATTTGTACCAATATTTTACTAATTTTTACCTATGCCACACTTGATTTTTGGGCATAATATAAAACAAATTGAATACATAGTTATTACATTGATTTTTTTAAAGACCGCCGTTTAGTTCCATCTTGTTAAATTCGTACCGGTTACCACATTATTTTTTTCTGTACAATTTGTCAATTATTCATTTGATGTTTTTTGTAAGTTGATTTTTTAAACATTTTATTTGGTCTCCGATTTGTTCCGCCATCTTGAATTCGTACCATAATTTTACCAGTTATCTCTATGTCACACTTAATGCTTGCAGAAAATTTGAAATTAATCTATTATGATAAGTAGTTTTTCAGGATTTTTGTGCAAAATTTGAGATAAACTGCGTAACTAGTTTTTTGTCATAATTTTTTTACAGTTCACTAGGTCGTTATTTTGTTCCACCACATTGGATTTTGACCAAAATATTACCAGATTAGACCTGATGACGTGAAAGTGAAAGTAACAGACAGACAATCCTACGGAATTGAGAAAACATATTTTTAGCATCTAGGGACGCTAAAACGTGAATATGTAAAACCCGGGAGGGCGATTTTTCAAGGTTTCAAAAATTTTATTTTGCCGCCATTTTGTTCCGCCATCTTGAATTCGTACAAATCTTTTACTAGTTTACCTCTATACCACAATACATTTTTGCATACAATTTGAAATCAATCTATTAACCGTTTTTTCAAATTGAATTTTTAAATATTTTATTTAGCCGCCATTTTGTTTCGTCATCTTGAATTCGGTCCAAAAAATTACCCGTTGATTCCAACGAACCTAATACTTGATTTTTGTGCAAAATTTCAGGTAAATTGGATAAGTAGTTTTTTAGTAATAATTTTTTTAAGATTTCACTAGGCTGCCATTTTGTTCCGCCATATTGAATTTTTACCAAAATGTTACCATACCATTCCCATATATTTCGCCAAACGTGAATTCTTCATGAATCACTGTGTAATCGAATTCTGTTTTTGTCTGTAAACAAAGGATTCCGGATTCCAATTCAGATACTGAGGAGGTTTCCTTGAAAAGGTCCAACCTCATGCAGACGATCTTGGACAGTTCTGGCAGTTATTTGTTGCCCATAAAATTCCCGAAGCTGATTTTGTAAATACGCGGAAGGAGTAGTATGAAATCTTCTTGCAGTAAGAGTAACATACAGATATCCCCTTAGAGTGGTTGATCTCTTCCGGCCTTGTCCACGGCGCACACTAGGACGAGTTATATGATAAATTGGCCAAAAATCCGTTTTCTATGCAGGGTGTTTCAAAATTGGTGCCAGACCTTAAAGACATGTAGAAGAAAGTAAAATAAAGATATTTTGTCCTGAAAGATATTATACATGAAGGTAAAGCTATAATTTTTGCTTTTCCATATAGAAATAAGGAATGCTGAGTTACATCAAAAAATCTAACACTTCCTTTTTTGTCGACATTTTGGATCATGCAGCAAACAAAAATTTGAAAAAAAGTCCCGTGGGTGCGCGTGTGTGCGTGCGTGTTTGTATGATGTGCATGTTCGTAAGCAATATTTTATGATTATGATAGGCAACAAGTACTTACACGACTAATTTCAAATTTGGTACCAAAATGAGACGCCATAAGAGGAAGAAATGTTTATAGATTATAAGAAAATTTTAACAGGGTGTTTTAGTGACTTTCAAATAACTTAACATAATTTTAAGATAACTAGAAACTTGAACTAAAAAAACACTTTAATCGAACTAGTATTCTAGAACTACATGAATCAAGAATAATATTGCATTATTATCTAACTAATAAAAAAAAACGTATTAAAAGAGACTATAGTAAAAAATACAAATACAATAATTTACCTAAACTCGGAGATTATTTCTTCGATTTCCTCTTCTAGTTCAGAAGATGCACTTGAACCAGGCAATAAGTTAGGTAGACTCGAATCAATTGAATCATCCGCATCTGTTATAATGTATTTAATCATATCCTGCTCAATTGGAATGGATTTTTTAGTCGAAGTTTTTCGTATAGCAGCTAAATGTGGATCAGAAGTAATAATTAGTACATTCATTAGGTCCTGGTTTGCCTTGACGCGTGAACTTTTTCTGCAATGATGCAATCGATTGTACCTTATTTCTTTATGCCTGGATTCGAGTGCTTCTTCAGACAATTGACCTATCGGCAAATGAAATGAAGATATAATCTCAGGTCCATGAAGCAGCAATTTGTGTATACTACTTGGCATATAATACCATGGATATAATTTTATATACAAGTCAAACGTTTCAGCACATAAGTCCTTGAAGTTATTTACATTTATTTGCTTACCAGTAGCCAAAATTCTTGTTAATAAAGAAAATTTTAAAATCAAATTTAAATCCAAGCCAGTAATTGTAGCACTTTGATGAGGATTGTTGAAAAACCTTCTCGCAGTGTTTCCGTCGTTCGTGTTTCCAAAAGATTGTTTTGATTTGTCAACTATTAATCCCATTTTTGCTCGAAATCTTTTTGAATTTGATGCTTACGTGCCTCACGAGTAGCTTTATCTGAACCCCGAGAAAGAGTTGACAAACCAAACCTGTAATTTTCAGCCCTAGAAGGTTTTTCAGCAACCCTCATAGAATTCATTTCTGATGGGCTTGCGCCACAGATAAAGCATCTTTGCGTAGAATTAGTTTCTGACAAGGTGTTGCAAATGCTGCCGTCAACCATGGTAAATAATAACAGGTATGATATTGTTATTTCTAAATTTCCTAAACTTAATTTATAGGGAACTAACTGGTTAATAGCTTCGACCATCTTGGCCTCCTCAAACTTAACTAACTGAGCGTTTTCTTTGTGGTAAAGAAATTTTATAGGCCGACAATACAGGGTTGATGAGGTTCGCGGATTTTTCCAATAGGTTTTGCGATTTTCTTTGTCAATAAGCCTCAAGGGCACTAAAGCTATAAGAAATAGAAATTCGTCGGTCCCATGTTCTTCTGTTTGAAATACTTGCTTATAACGACTATGTCCTGAACTGCCGTCCATTCCCCATTTACACTCCAATGTCAAGTTTGAGGATAATTCATCTCTACTTGTCTTTACAATACTATCCACAGTCTTGTTCAGTAAATTTTGCAAATTTAGTTCAACTCTGGATTCAGACACTATATCAGGCTCAATGAGATACGTTTTTTTTACTGACTGTAACTTATAATAACTTGGTACGAAATCTTTATGATATTTATTAATAACGGATCTTAAAATATTATATTTATCCTTGGTAAGATTCAAATCCGAAAATAAACTTAAAGCTTCTTCATCTGGCAACACAACGTTTGAATTTGAAATGTTTAATCTACCTGTTTGTTCTGCCGCGAAAACCAGTTCTTCTGGACTCCTTGAGGATAATAAATCAGAAACACGGCGCCTCTTAGTTTTTTTGGAGGCTCCAGTAAAAACTCTCTGAGGTCGCCCTCGACTACACTGAGGCTGATTAATAGTTTGTTTGGTTCTTATTGCATTTTGGAGTACTTCTGGAAGAGTAGCATCAGAATTTAGCCAAGTATGGTACCG
The DNA here is from genome assembly GCA_030620095.1 of Kuschelorhynchus macadamiae. Taxonomy (NCBI): domain Eukaryota; kingdom Metazoa; phylum Arthropoda; class Insecta; order Coleoptera; family Curculionidae; genus Kuschelorhynchus; species Kuschelorhynchus macadamiae. The sequence continues at coordinate 73,608 of JAUTXW010004955.1, forward strand.
CTTCAAAAATTGTTGTCGGTTGCGGGAAGCGACTTTCCACTTTTTCGCAAATTTTGTACTCAAAAGCCGAACATACTGTTTTATACAAGTTTCTACCTCATCATTGCAGTCTATTAATCCTAAACGTTGTTGAATTTGGCGCATAGTGCTGGTAATTTTGTCATTTTTGTTACAGGAAATCCACGTTTCAAAAATATCAATTATTTTAAAAGCGGGTAGACATGCTGCAAGAAAAAAAATTGTTTCTCCAAAAATCGCAAAATATCGCAAGATTGTATTGTGTATTTCAGATAGGTACCTTTTTAGGGTTTCATTAGTTTAATGCTCTTAAGTGACATAGATGGACATTTCGTAAAAATCTTATATAAAGTTAAGGAACCAAAACTAAGTTATTTAAAAAATACGCAATTTAAAAAGGTAATTACCTTACTCAAAAAAATAACAAATATCATAAAACAAGTAATATTAGCAAAACATACCTTGTATTTGATGATCCATTAGTTATATCAACGTTATAACTTCAAATACGTTTATAATCACTTATTTATTAAACACAGTTTTTGAATAAAATTCATACGCTTGAAACGTGTCAACAGATTCGAATGTTTGCACATGTCTGTGTCAATTTGTCGCAGGTCACTCGATTATCTGTTGTTACTACAACGAAATTCAAATCCTACTTTTGACTTTGCATGGCTTAGAATTGGTTTTATTAAAAAACAGTAATTTGATTTTTGGCCATGGCTCGTCCTAGTGTGCGGCGTCTGCATACCGAATTAGTTTCCTGGATTCTACGCCTAAGTTGACTTACCACACTTGGTGCAGCACCAAAATGATTGGATACGTCCACTTAAACTGCACCAGCTAAACGCTTACCAATTGCCTTGTTTGCTAACTCACAACTTTAAAAGTAAGATATTTAACTTATTTCTATGACTGTCATGTATTGTATGTAGTCTTGTCACATAGACATTGGTAAATCAAGTGGGACCCAATTTAGTACATTATATATATATATATATATATATATATATATATATATATATATATATAATGTGTATTCATTCCGGGTGTACATTCGTTCACTATTGTCGTTCTGAAAAGAACAGTTTTGCTGACGTTTCGCCAAAATCACATTTGGCATTTTCGAAGCTTTCTGTCGCGCGTCCGAATATATATATATATATATATATATATATATATATATATATATATATATATATGTTACATATACTGTTTTTTTAAACATTTTTAATGGACGCCATTTTGTTCTATCATATTGCTATCCTGAATTAATTTCCATTTCATTCCAATGTAACACTTGATTTTTGTGCAAAATTTGAGGTAATTTGGATAATCAGTTTTTTAAGTATTAATTATTTTAACACTGTTCCGCCTTATCATCAGATAATCCACATATGGCCCTTAATTTTTTATCACAATTTGAGGTCAATCGGGTAAGTAGTTTTTAAGAGAAATATTTTTTGGCATCAAGGAACGCTAAAACGTGAAGATATGTAAAATCTGAAAACAATAAAAAAACTTATCACTAATGGCGCGTATTCCCTCCTCTTGCATTAATAACTGCTTGAAATCGACGAAGCGTACTTCAAGTATCACGTTCTGGTCGATGTTCTTCCATTCCTGAAATAGCTCCTGGGCAGTTCTTGGAGCTGGTATATGCCTTCGGATACGTCGTCTCAACTGATCCCAGACATGTTCAATGGGATTCATGTCTGGACTGAGGGCTGGCCAATCGAACGAACTAATTCCCACTTCCTTAAGATATTCTCTGACAATTCTGGCTGAGTGAGGCCTAGCATTATACTGCATGAAAATACCAAGCTTCTCCATAGTGATCACGAATGGCATAGACCCCAACCATAACCGACTCACCTCCAAATGGAAGACGCTCGTCAATACAAACCCGAGCGTATCTTTCTCCGGCTCTCCTTTATACTCTTCGATATCTGTCTGATCCACTGAGGCAAAAACGCGACTCATCAGACAACAATACTCCGATCTAGTTTTCATCATTCCATGCCACGTGCAGTCACGAAAGCCAATCTTGCAATTTGGTGCTGGCGTTGCAATGGTGGATCTGTAGCCATCCTTCTAGAAAATAATCAAGCAGCACGAAGCCTTCTCCTAACGGTTCAATCACTGACAAATTACATTTCTTGCTTCTTGAAGTTGATATCGTAGCAAAACCGCAGAGCTGTTCTATTCTGCAAACTTGCGGATACCAGTTATCCCTTTGGGTGGAGACTCTTTGTCGCTCGGAACCGGCCAGTCTCCTCATACTCAGTCTTCACAGCACAAATGCTCTTGCCAACAATCCTTGACGTTTCATGTTTTCCTCGACCATCTTGTATCAACGCTACAATTCTCGCCACAACAATAGAATCTAAAGCCATTACAACATTTAAACAAACACTACGAATCACTATCTCATCCATAGATTTTATAGAAAGAATCAATCAAACCAATAAACTGAAATGTGAATTTTTAACTAGGGCGAATAGACGTTATTAGACATTGACAGATAATAGGTGTGACGGATAACATTTCTCGGAAAACAAATTATAAAGCGCCTACTATGATTTACAATTTGCAAATATAAGTTTAAAACCGAAAATTCCATACAAACGTCTTAATGTCAAAGTGACCTCAATTTTTCGCTCGCCAGTGTGTATATAGGGCAATTATATACTATCTCCTTACGATGCGGGGGTTGCGTAGCTGTATGTACATTAGGCCACTGTGTACTACATTTATCAGTTCCATGTCATTCATGTAAGAAACAACTGGCAAAATGAAAACCTTCAAATATATTTCGTAATGATATGAACTCTATATAATTGACTGGAATATTGCAAAAAGCGCTAAAAAAATACTGAACATTTGGAAAATTATTTACTGAAATTTCACTTGACGTTCGTTACCAAAAAATACTCGGAATTATTATTAAATTCCCAAACCAATCGGAAACGCCTTTCACGATTTCGTTTTCAATAGAGCGCTGCCTCTATTGAAAACCAGAAATAAACGCCGATATGATTTTTTTATTCTAAAAAGCCACTCAACCGAGGATCGGCGATAAAGCATAAAAGCAGGCACGGGAAATGAATATCCGAAAAACGAGAAAAATTGCTGACAAAAAACGCGAATTCGCAAAAATCGTCCGTTAGTTTCGTTGGCTTTTTTCCATTGAGAAAATATGAGTGAATGACCTTTCAAAATGTATTTTGAACAAGTCAACCAAAAATTAGCCATAGATTACTAAATACTAGATCGTTTTGGTCTGCTTCGTTGTTGCCTCTGCGAGTGTCTTTAAGACAAATTGAGTCCTTCCCACTAGTTTATCGTAATCCACAAAGGCAAATTTTATGCAAGCAAATTTTTTACCAGAAATTAACATTGCATGTAACTATGTCATTTATAATACGTCTTCACAATGGTCAAAAAATATATTATACAAGCACACGATAAACTGTAATTAATGTCTATAAAATGACCATTTCACATTTTAAAGACACAAAAATTTGCTGATCTAGACTGGTACTACTATCCGATTTCCCGATTTCTTTTTCGAATTGTATGTCCCTTGGACTTTTTTGATACGTTGCACGGTTTAAAAATTTAAAAGTAAATTAGAAAAAATGTGTTTGAGAGCATAAATATTTCTTTTTCTCTCTTATAATTTAAATAATAAAATCTGATGCTAAAACCATCAAATGTTCGATGTTTTTACCCATATTCTAAAATGTATCATGGTCTTTTTATTAACATTAATTACGGTTTTTTCGAAAATTTTTACCTCAAAAAATATACGAAGCACATAAATAATATCGGAGACATCAAAGTTTAGTATAAAATGTCATTAATTAAAAATAATAATAATAAGAATAATAATTTCCTGGTAAGAACCGACACCTACACCCCTATAAAGTGTCTCGACGCACGCCAAGAAAAGACAAACATTTGCGAGAACTTTAAAAGCCTCAAATTTCAAAACTACGTCTAGTTCTAAGATATTTTTATTATATCCTTAAACTAAATTATTGTTCTGGTTGAGATATATAGGGTGCGTTACTTAAGCCCCAAACGTCGATTTCTCGCAAATTAACGGGGATATCAAAAATTGGTAAAAACCAACTTTTTACTTAAGTAGATTGTAATGATTTGGAGTTAAATGATTTCTAAGATATAGCCTGGTATTAAATAAAAAATAATAGTTATCTTTGAGATCTAAGACAAGAGATGAAAATGAGAAAAATAATGTTAATAATTTTAAAAAATTACTAAAAGAGAGGCTTGATATCTCAAAAACTAATATAGTAATCAATTTGGTGCAAATAACCAAAAAATTTTAGGAATAGGCGTAGATTTAAAATTTTGCCGTTTTGTTTCTCTCTCGCCTATACAGACGTCCGCGTCGGCTTTGTTTTAGCTCTTAATAATTACAATTTACTAAGTGAATAAGTTGGTTTTGACCAAATTTGAGTATCCCCGTTGATTTACGAGAAACCGATGTTTAAATGAATCACCCTTTATATCTTAGTAACCAGTTCGAATTTAAATGAATCACCCTTTATATCTTAATAACCAGTATGGTAATCAAATTGATGCTTATAACAAAATGTCTTAGCAATAGATGATTTTAAAATCTAAAGCTTTTAAAAGCCTTGCAATTACTTTGTTTTGTGTTGGCGTCGCGATGCCTATTGTGGTGAAGGCATCGTTTTATTTTAGTCGTAAATAATTACAAATCAAATGAACGCTTTTTACTACGTTTTGAAATCTCATGATTTTTTCTTCATATATTTCATATAATTTAATTTGATTTCCTTGAAAATTCCAATCATCTCTAGTTCTGCAGGTTCGAAAGTGAAATACAACAGGGTTGTGTCTGGTACTGATGTTGTATGCGTGGTATTCACTATTCAGACGGTAATTAGCCGTATTGTTTTTTGACATGTAAGAGACAAACCAATATATGAACACATGGTACAACGAATGGTATCCTGAAAATCCAGGCCAGCAATCCCGTTTACCGCTTGTCTGCACTGGGAACACTTTTAAAGCATGAGCAGAATAACCCCAGCACAGTTTCGCATGAGAGACGTGCGACTGAAAATATCCATAAAAAGCGTTTACTAGAACCCTATGAAAAACACTGTTCTTGATTTTCTAATTAACAAGGTGAATTGGCTCAGTTTTTTGACTAGTCGAATGCAATGCTCCCCGATGTCAGGCCAACATAGAGGTGACTCCCAAATACTTTACAGGCGTGTCAAGAGCATACATAGGCCTTAGAAAAAACCCAATTTTCTGGGTTTTTGCCCCGTTAATACTCAGTTTATTCCAGGAACCAGTCACCCACACAAACCACTAAATTAGTCACTTTGTTTTTTCCGCCTGTCTCAGCATTTGTCTCAACTAGACAATTTACATAACTGATGAAAATGAGGCCGATGCAAAAGGAACAATACATGTTTATGTTGATGGACTAAAAACAATAAAAAGCTCTTTGTAATAAGAATTTCGACTCGACGCTATCAGTTAAGAAGACACCTTCAAAATATGAAGCTGATGACATCCCTCTCTGTCAAGATTGTGATAAGAAAAAGATATGAGAGTGTCACTGTGGGTATCCTAGTATCATCAATTAAGATATTAATTCCGAAAAAACACTGGCTCAACTTCTTCAGCTTTAGAAAAGTTCCTCTAGGCGTCATTTCCTAAGAATAAACTGTTTTACCACCTAGGTTAAGCCATGTTGCCACAGAGGTCAAATAGAACTTCGCCGTCTCATTAGAGAATACAAAAAGTCGGATTTCGATAGTTTTGAATTATTCCATTTTATAACAAACCATTATATACTTATGCCTTGTTTCCGAGAATTTTCCAACCTTATAGGCCCCCTAGATAGGACTAATTTTCCTGATTCCCGGTATGTTTGCTACTATATATAGCCAAAATATAGGATGTCTAATTTTTGTTGACATTATGACGTATCAGCATTATTACCAAATATATAGGGATATACTACTTTTTTTTTGTAAAACTCACGATACTCCAAAAAAAATTTTCATAGTCCACATCGTTTTTGAGGTGCAGGGCGAAACTAAAAATATTGCATTTTGGGACCCTCCTCACATCGTGGTCGGTTTTATTTATCAGGTTGATAAAAACTGGCAATGATGTTAATACAAATATTTACGTAGAATCTAGCGGCTTGGTCACTTTTTAAATACAACCTATAATATTTTATATTATACACTAATAATTTGTATTTTCATTAAGTTTGTTTTTGCTTCTTAAAAATATATAATTGTTTATACCTATTCTTGATATTAAGGCAGTATTAAATAATTGTTTGAATTAGGATTATTATTTTTTTATCACATATTTATATCTAAAAATATATTGTGTTATTTCTAATATTACTACCTACTAATAGAAGTTTTACCATGAGTTGATAATTATCAAAAACTTAATATTTCAGTACATAATTTAATATTTTTTTACAAAAACCCAATAATAAATTATTTATATTAAACAGTTAACTCATCAACAGTGGCGTGGCCGAGGGCTAGGGGTGTTGACTGTTCCATGCCTTTATTCATAAATAGACAAGTGATACAAAATGCAGTTGTGTCGTTAGCGACGTATTTGCAAAAAAATGTGTGATAAAGTTTTTTTTTTATAGTTGCTTGTTTTTCATAGATAGGGTTTTAAATTTTTACTATCCACAAAAAATTCTTTTAGTGTAGTTGTACTTAATCCTTGCGCCCCTATTATGATTGCCTCATCCGCCCCTAAAGCACTGCTGTAATATAAAACGAATTAATAAAGTATGAAAAAATTGTATCCTACTAGAAATTAAACCTAAGCAAACTGATTGCCATTCTGCCTTAAACGTAACTTACAATTTGTTCTGACTCTTTTAAATGCATTTTATATTGTGAGGGTGTTCCTGCAATTTACAATTATGCCGTAATCAGTGGCGTAATTAGGGGGGGGGCTAGAAGGAGCTTAGCCCCCCGACCCCAAAATTAGCCCCCCCCGCCAGGCGATTGGCAAGGGCCAACCAAAACACTTAAACTTTATTTTGTTCGTAAAAATGGGTAAAGGTATTCTTCCGTAGCATAGTTTATTTTTCTCTTGCATCTTCCATTTTTTAGTTACGAAATAAATAGGTTTTTTTCTAATTTGGCGTCTTGTATACTTTTGACCAATTTAATTGGACATTATCTGGGCTTATGAAAACGTAAGGGCGCGCTTATTTTGAAGTTATGGATCACAAAAATTTGAGAAATAGTGAAAAGTGTAAGCGATATTTCTTATGGGATTTAAAAGAGTAAAAAAATTATATTTTGATTACGCAAAACCGATAATAGTCAAACTGAAAACAGAAATAGGTGGGGTAAATGTTCTAACATTGAAAAATCATGGAAGTCATTGATGTAGATACGTATTTTTTCTCGACTATACATATTTAAAATAAAATTGAGGTGATATTCTTAAAAACGGCGAAACTTCTGTAATTTTTTGTATCAAAACTATGTTTGTCTCCCAAGTAGCACAAATTAGCTGATGAGCTTTTTTGCCTAAGAGTTATCCATAAAATACACATAAAAACCAGAGATTTGTCAAATTTTGACAAATGATTCTTGGTTTGTTTTCTAGCCATGAAAGCTAGCTTCAAATTAGATTTTTTGGCTCCAAAAGTAGCAGTTTTTAATATAGATAGGCTATAGCATAATTCCTGGCCAAAAAATATCTTATTGAGTTATTGAAGTGAAATTATAGTAAGCATAGCTGTTTAAAATGCTAGAATATGGCATTTTTAATCAATAGAAATCGAGGTCAGAACATAAGCAATAAGTAGGCATTTTTCCCAAATACCAACCAAACATATTTTAGCAAGTATTTAAGTTTAATTATAGTAATAATAGGTATATAAGAATTCGAGATTATGATATTTTAAGACAACAAAAATTGAGAGAAAAAAATATGGCTTTTATTATCATGTTTTTGTTTCAGAATTAAATTAAAATTGGGTAGTTTTATTTCGTTTTTTTTTGCTTTAATATTGCCAAAAAATGCCACATTTTCAAATATACGTTTATAACCTATAAAACTATACTTAACCAAACTGAAGATTTATTTAGAAAAACGAAATATAAATTATATGCCATACATGTCTAATAAACAGATTAAATATTTCACCAAATATTATAGAAAAACGCCGACTTGGGGTAATCGTCGTTTAATTTTGTTACGTTGGCTCCTGGATCTTAAATTAGCCATTTTTAGCGAGTACTAAAGGCAAACCAACTAGGCAATTTTATTGGCAAAATTTTAATAAATGTTGCTACATTTGAAAATTATTCCCATTTGATAAATATTTGCTTACAAGGTGGCCAATTTCAAGGAATATTTGCTTAAAAAATAATCCAAAGCTTTTTATAATCCGTCATGATTAAAATTAAAATTAAACTAATTTCCTAACAGTCATTACTTGATCACTTTAAACAAACATATTCTTTCTACCAATAAAAACGTATTTTCATGAATGTTTTTTTACGTTAGGGACTCTAATGAATTTTCTTAGTAAATTACATCTCCAAAAAAAAGTGTAGAAAACGAAATGTTTAGTTTCAAGAAGGGGCGCGTGTTTTACATAACTCTCTTAGATTATTTTAACAGTAAAAGTTCCTACCCAAGTGCTTTTTGTCCCCACCAACCGTCAAATGAATATTTTACATAATAAGTCATAGTGTACGTATTTCTACGAAACCATGATTTGTTGTTTGCATTTTCTCTTGGCTCATAAATTCTTACACTGATTGGCTCTGTTAATACTATTTCTACATAATTTGAAAGAATAATTGATGATTTATCATATAAATGAAGAAAAGGCAAAAAATGAGAAATTATTTAAGTAAATTTCGGAAAAAATGTTACTAAAATTTCGGCTAAAAAACGCATCAGAATTCAGCTAAAAAAGCTGGATTTTAAAATCTAAAAGTAGCCAATAAACCCAACCGTAAAATCAAAAGAGTGGGTCGTATAATTGCCAATTGGCCATTTTTACCCCATTTATACTGTAATAAAACTGTTATTTTGGCTAGCAATTTTAGCTAATTAGCCAGAGATATTAGCAAATATCACAGCATTTTAGCCCATATATGATTATATGTGCTACTTGGGCTGGTATACAGGGTAGACCAAAAAGGCAGGTTTCCTGTTAACAGGTCGAGTAAAACATATGTTATACAGGAGACGTGATAACTTTAGACTCCCTAAAATTTTTATATACGAGTTTCATCGTTCTATGTAACTTTAAGTGTCGTAATTTATTAAAAAAATATATTTTTTTTGACAGCTGTCATAGATATTAATCAAATCATATATAGCTGAATCATAAAAACTTAGACAATATCGGGAGTATATAATTAAATCATAGCCGTACGAAAAAATGGTTAAAATTGGTTTTATCCTATAATCAATATTATCTTATAAGTGTCGGGGCTTGAGCCCCCCCAAAAGTCTATGTCTAGTTGCGCCACTGGCCATAATGAAAGAGATAACTTTAGTTTTCTATATAACCCCCACAAAAATCAAAGACCGACAAATCCAGTGACCTAGGTGTGACCATCTTATTAATCCATTATCCTGAGTTTTATCCACAGAACAGGGAAATTGTGATCTAAGATTGACCTTATTTGTTGAAAATTGCGGTCTTATTACTTCAATTTGCTGTGGGTCTTTCTTGCAAACAGTATCTGCTACTATGCCTATTGTGTATCCCCGCATTGGTAGAGTGGGCCTCGTCTGACCATACGACATTCGGTCCAAAATCTATGTCAGTGTCATACACACAAGTTTTCACGACTTTGGTCAATTATGAAATTATGGTTCTTCGGATTAAGCATCTTCAAGAATCTTTAGTTTACGAGATCAGAATACTGAAGATGCCTATTTAATGAAATCACATTATACAGGGTGTTCCATTTAAAATAACAAATTCGGTGCAGATTTTTTTACTTTCCATTTTCATTTTATTTTTTCAGCAAATCCTAAGTTCAGAGAAAACGATAAAACTACTGTGTATAATATTTTCTTGATACCTCTAAAAGTTAAGCTTGAGACCTCGATTTAAATATAACCAGACACCCCCTATAGCTTCGTTAAGAACACTCACAAAGATATTTAAAAAAATAAAAATGCCAAAACCATTTCACTTCACTTTCAGTTTCAATACCATTTTGCCCAATTTAATAAGTCCTTTCTTAAATATTCCAGCGTGACAGGAAAGTACAAATCGCTTTTTAAATCCACCCCTGGACCTACAGTTTGCCCCTCGCGTCTTCCTCGTGTGAAAATCCACACTTTCAAGTGGTTTGTTGAGAGCACAAAAGGGCACTGACGTCACTTTCGCGCAAAGAAGGGACGACGATTCGGTTCCTATTCAAAGAACGACGCGTGATGGGAATGCAGTCGGATTTTGGGGTTTTTTGGATGTTTCGTGAATATTAAGTCGATCTTAAATAAGATAAATAACGATAATATTTTAAATATCAACTATATTATCTAAAGCAAAGAATTGTTCATGAAACATTTTGGGTCATCAGTTTAGCGTGCTAATAAAATACGGGCCTGTCCCGAACTCTTGGGTGTTAAACTCTAAATAAGTAGAAACATTAGACACGTATGAGAAACTAAAATGACAATAATAAAAGTGCTTACAGGGTGCCTTAACTAATAAATCCGTTTTTTAGACATCCAATATGCTTACAAAAGCTGGGAAGATAGTTAAATGAATTTAAACAACGTATAAAAAAATAGAAATATCCACTAAATCCCAGAATTCCAAGTATATGGTACCAAATCACTTGCTTTAAATATACGCTTTTAAGTTGGCAAAAAATTTGGTCTTTTGAATTTCCTAAACAATAGTGACACATAAATGTCAATTTATATTCCCTGAATAGTGATAGCAATTTATTTCAAAACAATTCGCATTAAACTACAAAGTTCGAAATACGTCAGTCAGAAAAAATAAATATGTTCATAATTCCTCTTTCATGATCCTTATAGATATGGAACCAAATTAAAATGTTCTTTAGTTCGACATCCCGATGGGTGTCGAATTAAAGAGCTTTTGCAATGATCCTAATTTTATGTATAAACATAATATGTATTTATTAAGAAATCATGGTTCTCGGGATTAGATCGTGTCAAATTGGAATTACTATCCGACGTTTCGCCTTCGATTGCACGAGACATCTTCAGGAATCTTTACTCCACGAGATCTGAACACTGAATGAGTGAAGATGCCTCGTGCAATCGAAGGCGAAACATCGGATAATAATTCCAATTTTGACACGGTCTAATCTCAAGAACCATGATTTCTTAATTGACCAAAGCCGTAAAAGCTTCCGTTCTATATACGTATTTATTGGTTATTTGTAAGGCAATGCACCATTAAGTGAAGGGGGGGGGGGCTGGAGGTTATCTGAAACTATAAGAGTTGTATAAAATATTTTACATGAGTATAAAATACGCTGTTTATTTCTTAAATATTTTTTAATACACAAGGTGTTTTAGTTCTTAAGTAGGTATATAACTTTTTGAATGGAACACCCAATATAATATTACATTTTAAGATTTACTAAAAAAATTTTGAAACTTTATTCCTTACACCATATAATTTTAACAACCTGTAATCCTAACGGCGAGCTGACTTCTAGCTAAATGATTCGCACTTTTGCTCGAAGTTAATTATTAAATGTATCAAAATAATGCATACACTAGAAGTTGAGCTCTTTTTTTTAATCCTTCTAAAAAACTAAAAATCTCTACTGCATAGAACCGCCTGTGGAAATATATATACCCACTAGCAAACTAAAAAAAAACAAAACAGCTTATGTGAAATGTTCTTTTAAGTGTGTTCCGTGAATGCCAACCCGTTTCTATAAAATCTCAGTGAACTCTATACTCGAGAAATAGGCAACCCGCGCACTAGGTTTTCAGTTTTTTTGTTTTTAATATATTTTTAAGTTTAGCTTGGTACTATGTAATCTTAATAAAATTATATTTTTGTCATTACTTTGCTACAAGGGACATTATACCTGCAGTATGTATTACAAGAAAAACTACAATTCAGTTACTGCTATATATATAACTACACAATTAATCACCAGTGTTTGTAGATATTTTACTACAGTCACAACTCTCAAAAAATAAATACCATATCAAAAAAACAAACCATACGATTTAACACACACTTAACAACAAACTCAATACAATTTCCCCCTTAAATAATTTATTATAACAAAACGTCATTTATTTTAATGAAAGGGACAATGACATGTATAACCCTTCATCGCTTTCTCTCTGTCTGTTGGCCTTGACTCATTTTTCGGTCGCTTCTAGATAACTAAAATCTAAGTTAGGAAAGTGCACTTTGTTTTGTTGCAAGTTAAGTCTTTTAGGGGTTACAAAGCTTCAAAAGATCAGAAATGTCAATTGTCAATCGCCATTTTCTCGAAAACAGTTGAATTTAGGTATAGGAAACAACATAAAAAGTGTTTAGAACGTTCAGCACAATAAAAAGATAATATGTAGAGCATTTTATTTGAATATTGCAAAATAGATATTGCCACCAGTTTAAGGTAGAAGCGGCAACACCGCACAATTTAAAATATTTTAAAAAGAGACTATAACCAAAGCCAAATTTTCAGAATCATCTACTTATCGATTTTCCAGAAACTCAATCATCTCATTTTAATAAATATTAATAAGAATATTGGCAATTAATAGCAAACAATTTTTGTATATATGTTCACTATAACAGTATAATTAATATTAGTCTACCAATGTATAGCTTTACACATCTCTCAGGTCCAAAATAAATTATTGAATATACACATGCCACTAAGTTTTTCAGGACATTTAGTTGTGTCTAAATTTGATTATGTTAACTTTTTTTCTTAAAACCAACCTTTGGGGCAGCATTTCGAGCCAAACTCCGCATTTTTTTGTTATTTTTAACTTTTTTTTTCGACTTTTCTGATGATTCTGAATTCTGATTCTAAGCATTTTCTATAGTTTTCCTTACCTGGCCTAGATTAAAAACCAGATGTCCCGAAAATCCGTTCAAATAGATGGAAATGCTATACTACGTACGGAAATATTAAAAAAAGTTCCTATGAATATGAGCCCGGAAACGCTAAGTTTTGAGATAAAGTTTTAAAAATTTAAATATCTTTTAGTTTTTTGATGTGCCTTGTATATTTTTAGAGATAGCTAATTAAAATGTGGCACACGATAGACCGTAAATACTGTCTATAAAATGACTATAATTTATTTTAGAAAATTGGACAAGGGGCAACTTTTTTGGTGTCACACCAAAAAAAAAAATGATGTAGCGACATTGATCTATCGGACTTCCTGCTTTATTTTACAAATTTTATGTCCTATAATTTAGAAAAATGTGTTTACAAACATGAACAATTTTAATGTTTTTAGCAACAGCTTTTTAACAGACTGCAAAAAAGACGGAGGAATTCGACCCTATGTATGTATGCCGTCTACACCGAGATGCTTTGATTGATCTGGATGAAATTTTTAGGAAATGTTCAGGGTAATGCCAGAGTGGTCCCGTAGCCGGCATAGTGAAAAAAAATAAAAATGGCGGAAAGACGCCATTTTTAATCTTTTTTTATCTAAGAGTTTCCGCGATAAATTTGAAATGCCTCCAAGGCTATGAAGTGTAATTAACCAAAAAACAAAATTATAAAAAATAGAACCGACTTAAAAAAACACTAAAAAGTAGAGAATCATATTTTATTCCGCTTTGAAAATTTGGCTTTATGAAGTCGGCGTCAAACTAGATCTTAATTACCCAGAAATGCAAGAAATTCGATAATAGTACCAAACTAAATCACCGTAACTAAAAAGGCGGTCAAAGAGGTCGTGATCCGAAAAAAGTTACACCATGTATAATTTTCTACAAAATATTATATCTATTTTATAGACACTAATTACGATTTACCCTGTTCCAAATTTATATCAAATATTTCTAGAAATTTACGAGGTATATAAAAAACTTAATTTGTTAACACCCTCTATCTTCAAACGCAGCGTTTCCACACCCATATTCATAGGACCTCTTTAAATATATTTTTGCTCCTCCAAGTATTGGAATAGAATTTCCGGACTCGTTGTATTCGCTAAATGGCCATGACATTTTTGGGAGCACAGTATATTGCTCTGAAATACGTAGAAGTTCGTCTCTACGTCTCTTTTTGTTATCTTACTAGAGCCAGATATTAGACTATAATCATATTTAATTAAAAAATTAAATATATTTTAGTTTTTTTGATGTGTCTTACATTTTTAAAGATAGCTAATTCAAATTTGGCACACGATAAACCGTAATTTCTGTCTATAAAATTACTATAATTTATTTTAGAAAATTAAACAAGGGGCTACTATTTTTCGCATCACATCAAAACCCCTTTGACCACCAAAAAACAAAATGATTTAACGACAGTGGCGTAATGATTTCTGTCGAACTTTACAAATTTAATGTCCCGTTGGACTTTTTTGATATCTTCACAGTTGTGAAATAACTTAGAAAACAGTTAATTTTTTTAACATCAGCTTTTTAAGCGACTGCAAAAACGGAGCACGTTATCAAATCGACCCCATGTATGTACATAGTTTACTGGGATGCTTTAACTGATTTGGATGATATTTTTAGGAAATGTTCAGGGTACTGCCAGAGTGGTCCCATAGCAGGGATATTGAATTGACAAAAAATAAAAATAGCGGAATAACGCCATTTTGATTCTTTTTATATCTAAGATTTTCCGCGATAAATTTGAAATGCTTTAATATATGCCTCGACATTTGGTGTAGGAAGTTTAATTAACCAAAAAACAAAATTATAATAAAAATAGAAACAACTTAAAAAAATGCACTAAAAAGTGAAAATACTATTTTAAAAATTTGACTTTATGAAGTCGGCGTCAAGCTAATTCTAAATTACTTACAAAAAGACATTTATATATTAAGTGTCACATATATACCACAATAAATAGACACTGTCTTTATTACTTTAACACCGACTTCATGAAATTTTAATTACTCACAAAAAGACATTTATTTAATATGTGTCCAAATATATAGCACAGTAACTACACATTGTCTTTATTAGTTTAACACCGGCTTCATGAAGTCGAATTTTCGAGGTGGGATAAACTAATACCTTTTAGTGCTATTTCTGAAGTCGGTTCTACATTTTTATATTTTTTTAATTTTATTATCTAAACTACAAGCTAAAAGCCATTAAAATATTTACGTTTTTAAACACATTTTTTTAAATCAGTTCAAAACGGTGCAAGACATCCAAGAATCCAATCCAAACATTTGTAAAATAAAACAAGAAATCTGATAATAGTACCAAACAGTAATCGCTGTAACTAAAAGGCCGTCAAAAAAAGTTACACACTGGATAATTTTCTACAATATAGTATATCTATTTTATAGGCACTAATTACGATTTACCATATGCCAAATTTGAATAAAATATTTCTAGAAATGTACGAGGCACATCAAAAACTAAAACATATTTAAAACGTTAACACCCTGTATCTTAAAATGTAGCGCTTCCGCTTCCCGTATTCGTAGGAACTTTCTTAAATATATTTTAGCTCCTCCAAATATTGGAATAGAATTTCGTTGTATTTGCTAAATGGCCATGACATTTTAGGAGCATATATAAGTACATAGTTAGATTATAGTATATTGCTCTGAAATACATATGTCCGGAAACCCCTCCGTCTCTACAGTCAGATATTGTCCGACTATAATTTAATGACTACAGTCGGAGATTGTCGTGAAATCGTATCTATTTAATATAAAAAGCATTATGTAAAGTTTAAAGACACCAGAAAGTTCGATATATAAACCTTGTAGGAAATATGAAAATTCGATATATGGCGGACTGTATTGGGTAACTTTTAAAACAATAAAACGTTGATAATTAGCAAAATTAATTAATTGATGAAAGGAAACACAATCGCTTACCTATCACAGTAGAGACCAATAGTTTCAGTGGCTGGGTTACTCAGTTCGCTAGAAGACCATCACACTACATCAATCCTGCCAATTTTCCAATTTTCTCGGGAAACCGATCCGAAAATACGCGTCGGCCGACGAAATGAACGAGTTCCGTTGTCACATGTGGTTAGTGCAGTACTGGTTTTTAAAATGTATCTTGACCTGCGCTGCGTGAGCCAGGAAGTTTCTTCCGTATTCTTGACGAATCACAGGGTTGCGATTGTGTATTTGAATACGAAAACAAAATAATATCGAAAAGATTTAAAATTAATTATTAATTGATTTGTTTTGAAATTAATGAACAAAAGTAAAATAAAACAGAGTTACACAAACATTCACCCCACCAAAACGAATGTTTTTAAACTTAGGAATAAGAAAAAAAAATTAAACTTAATTTCAAAAGTAAATAATATTAAAGAAGAAAAAAAAAATAAAAAAATTAGTTGCCTGGTAACGGGCATATCTTGAGAACGGGCCTTTGTAAAGTTCCGCGAGCCTGTCTTCAGTGTTACCACGCGAGCTACATTGTCTTGTCCAGGGTGCAATTTAATTACCCTACCTAACTCCCAGTGAAGAGGAGTGGTTTGTTCATTTTTAATGAGAACAAGAGCGCCTTGATTAACTGGAGGCGACGGCACTGTCCATTTGGATCTTTCCTGGAAGGGAATGAATATATTCGGTGGACCACCGTTTCCAGAAATCACTCTGGATTCGCTGAATTAATTGCCAACGATTTAACCGGTTCAGGTTTAAATGACTGAGATCAGGGTCTGGAATAGAGCTGTTTAAAGGCTCGAGAACTAAAAAATGACCAGGGGTCAAAGGCTGAAGGTCGTTTGGATCTTCGCTCATAGCACATAGTGGCCTTGAATTTAGTACCGCTTCTATTTGCATTAAAATAGTATAAAACTCTTCGAAAGAAAAGCTTTGGGTTCCTAAAACACGGTAAAAATGACTTTTAAATGATTTGACACCCGCTTCGGCAAGTCCATTAAAGCTTGGAGCACCAGGGGGGTTAAAATTCCAAGTGATAGATAGGGCTTGAGCAGCCTTTTGCGCCAAATCAAGAAGCATATTATATAGGCTCCTTTAAAGTTTGTGCCTTGATCACTTGTTAAAGTTATGCAATTGCCTCGTCTGGCAACGAAGCGCCTGAACGCAGCCAAAAAAGATTCGGCGCTGAGATCGGAAGTGGCCTCTAAATGTATTGCCTTAGTAGTTGTACAAACAAATACACAGACGTAACCCTTATAAGTTTTAGCACCCCTATGTTTAGTCATTAAAAGAGAAAGGGACCAGCAAAATCCACACAGACAGAAGAAAATGCTTGATTTCAGAAACCCTGAGAGCAGGCAAATCGGACATAAAGGGATTGTATGACTTGGGTTTACATCGGAAACATTTAATGCACTTTGAAAGGCATTTTATAGATGGCACTCCGAGGCGAAAGGATCCAAAATTGTTGAAGTAATAAATATTGCATCGTTTTAAGCCCAGGATGCAGATATGTGTTATGAGTAAATTCAATTATTAACTCAGTAAGCCTATGGACTTAGGCAGTAAAATTGATGTTTGACATCATATGAAAATTGAGATTTTCTGAGTCTACCACCAACTCTTAGTAAACCATCGTCGATAAAAGGAGCAAGTTTTCTAAAAGGTTTAGGTAGCAAGGAATTTTGCTTTATTTTTTAAAATAATATCTGAAAACGTCTCTTTGTTGGACGTGCTTTACGATAACTTTAAGTGAAGAGCCAATTTCACGAGAACTTAAAATACCGTGAAGGTTTGACTTTAATTTTATATTTGAAATAAAACGAAGAATATAAGCAACTATCCTTAGAATTTTCAGCCAACTAGAAAATTTACCAAAAGAAGAATAAAATTTGGGGAAGAAATAATGTTGGATAAAACCACAGTGTTTTCTTCCTAGATACGTCAGGATCGGTTGGGAATAAAAATTAGGTTGTGTTGGCCAGAAATCCTTTGCTTGTGAAAGAAACTTCGACCAGACCAACTACATTGTATCTAAAAGTTGCGCAGGGGTAAGACCGCGACTGGCACAATCAGCAGGATTCAACGCTGATGGGACGAAATGCCAAGAAGAAACGGGTACGAGCTCTTGAATATGTGGTTAACCCTATTAGCTACAAAGGTTTTCCACTTGTGCGGGGGAAGAAGACAACCAAGTAAGTGTGGACCATGAATCTGACCACAAGTATAGATCGTCAAAAGTAATAAGATCAGCAAAACTTTCCTTAATGAAAATAGCTAGATCAACTACCAAAATGGCGGCCATGAGTTCTAGCCTAGCAATAGACTGAGTTTTTTAATGGCGCTACTCGGACATTTCGAGCAAACAAGGAAGATTTTTACCGTTCCAGATGTTTCCTCCACACGAAAATAGCAACAGCGGCATATCCGTTTTGTGACGCATCGCCAAAAACCGCATCCAATTCGAGATATTAACGTAGACCTGACGTACTGAGGAATTTTTATAATACCAAGTTGAGGCATTTTCGGCTTTAAAGGTATCCCAAATATCTGAAATAGCCTTAGACGGGGTTCATCCCAGGAAACTTTAGATTCCCATAAACGCTGCAAAAGAAGTTTGGCAAGTAGAAGCAAGAGCAATAAATCCAAGGGGATCGAAGATCTTCGACTAATCTCCGATAACATATTTCTTTTTGTACAAGGACGGTCGACAGGTGTAAGTATATGAAAAGCATCTGAATTAGTATTCCATTTGAGACCAAGTACCTTAATAAATGATGGTTCCTCCTTATCAAAAGTACAAGAACTTTTGAACATCAGAAGAT
>JAUTXW010004956.1:0-112500 GCA_030620095.1 Kuschelorhynchus macadamiae
TATATATATACATGTATATACATGTATATATATATATATATATATATATATATATATATATATATATATATATATATATATATATATATATATATATATATATATATATATATATATATATATATATATATATATATATATATATATATATATATATATATATATGTATGTATATATATGTATATATATTTACATATATATATATATATATATATATATATATATATATATATATATAACATACACCGATGTTCACTGCATTTCTATTTCATTTATATACTGCTTACAATTCCGCGTTGCTCTTTAAATTTATTATTAAGGGAGAACTGCACGCAAAAAGTGAAAAACCAGCGACAAGGTCTAGTCGAGTTGAAAGTAAGATGAAAAGGTACCTACGCATTAAAAAAAAAACTTCCTGCACGTCCGACTTCAAAAAAATGTATTATGTATAGGTATTTTAAATTATATTTCGGTTAAAAATGGGTTCAAAAGGCTTCACGCGCTACAGAAATACAAAGACATGAGTACGATTTCCCATTTCAAATTTTGCAGTTACGTATACAAAGGACAAAGCTGGTAGGCATGTTATCAAAAAAAATTCTAGAGAACTGTATAGACTTTTTAATAAAAAAACCGACTGCCTGTAATAAGTCTATACCCAGGAACGCAAAAAAAATGATCTGTCATGACTTGAGGTTAACCAGGTTTCGGACAAACCAAGAATATCAAACTGAAAATTATCTATATAATTAGTCAGTTCATCAAAGCCAGTATTCAAAGAGCGTACATTTAAATGTGCAACGGTAAAACCGCCTGCTTGAGCTTTATTATGTCTGGGGCCCTCTCCTTCATATCGGTAATTACCGCCACCTTCTATAGTATATCAAAAGACATCTTTCATGACCCTGAGGCGCGCGCATCTCCACACATTCATTCGGGCGTTTAAATAAATGAACCTTTTAATTTAACCTAACTAACAAAGATATACACAAACATAAAAACGATTTCATTATGCTGTCCCTAACAATCTACGCCGGTAATAACTTTTTTTATAATAAAGTAGAAAACATGTGTAAGTAAGTAAATGATAAAATACCTGTATTAAAAAGAAATAATAAAAACAAAACAAAATAAAAACAAATAACCCATTAGCTAATTTTTACTACATAGTAGATACTTAAACCAAAAATCTAGAGAAATGTTTCAAAAAATATAAACCGAAGATGGTTTTATATATCCGATCATTTAAATATACACAGACATAACAATGCAATATAAATAATCTATGATTTCACTTAAATGTTGACCAAAACCAAAAATAATTAGGTACATACCCTTCAATTTATAATATGGTCAATTGATTCATTCTCACTCACTCTACCGGCACAATTTGTTTACCTTTTAGTTTGCTCTTGTTATAGAAAACCCGATCTCGCATTCAGCGATGACAAAAACAGACTACAATCGGTCTCGGTTTCTGGGCGTTAGGTTTTAATTTTCCCAATCGATAACAAAAATTTATTTCGTTTTTTGTTAACTGGATACCGATATTGTTTGTTATTATTTTTACGACGGTTTCGTAGGGATCGATGTCTCGGTTTTCCATGATACCGTAAATTAATATATTATTGTTATTGTTGGTGGTACCATTCGTCGGTACTGCAGATTTCTGTATGTCACTCTTCAGCTGGTCAATATCTTTCCTTAATGCATCCAAACTGCCAAGAACCAACCTTTCAAAGTCTTGGAATCTTTTTGATATATTATCATAACTTGTTCTATCGGCTACAGTATCGGAGAAACTAGTTTTTCTTACCTTCTTGCCCAATTCTTTTTTAAGGCTGTCAAAATCCGAAGTGAATTTTTGCCGCCATTTGCTCCATGCGATCGTTTAATTTTTGCAGATCCTGAGATTGTTTGGAAGGTATTTCGTCTCCCTTTGATCTACCCATAACTAGACACCACTCATAAAACTTTGTACAGTGTTTTAATAATTTTCGTTATGCTTTCTACTAGTGAAAACAAAACTTCAGAACCGGCGGAACAACTGTGTACACTACAGTAGCGCCATCACATCATCATCACTCAAATTTACAATGTTGTTACTTGTGATATTCCAAAACAACAATTACTAGAGTTAATATAATGATTGAGAATATATCCTTTGGTATAACCGCTGTTTATAAACCTACTCCAATATCTGAAATGCTTTTTCTTGAGGACCTAAAAGCTTCTTTGATAATAATCTTACAAATAATATAAACATTTTCAATGAAGTCCTCAATATGGATATTATAAACCGGGAAAATAATTTCATAGTAAATAAATATCTCTCTTTACTTGGAAGATATGGGTTTTTGCCCTTTATCATTTCACCTACTCGAATAACATACAACACTGCAAATTGTTTAAGAGTTCATTTTTATTAGACAAAAACTAAGAAACATAGTTAAAAAAAAAAGAAATTGTAAATCCCAATACATATAAAAATATCAACCCTTATACTTCTTTAGACAACAACTTATTTAAACAGACAATATCTTCACCAAGACTGGAGTGAGGTTCACAATTTAAACAGTTCTGAAAAAGTAATGAACATCTTTATTAATACATTTATGGATATAAAAAAATGTACAGTAAAAAAATATAAATCGCAAAAAAAAATAAGAAAATAAGGGATTGTATAACACATATATATAAATCAAGCTGCTGCCATAAAAAATGAAAGTGCTCCTGGTAAAGATGGAATAACATCAGAACTCATTAAAATGGTTCAACTCAAAATAATAAAGCCTTTGACACAAATAAAAAATTTTAATTTTAAAACAGGAATAGCGCCAAAACAATAATTACTCCAATATAAAATGCAGGCTCTAAAACGAACATTGAAAACTATCAACCAATAAACCTTATAAACAATTTTTTACAAACTTAAAAATATTTAAAGGCTAGATTAACTCAATTTTTCAAAATTTTTAATATTTCATCGGATAAACTGTTCTTTACAGAAGTACTGAATACATACAGAAGTTCTAAAGTCTTAATACCAAGGCGAGCCGGTGGCCGAGAGCGTAAAGCTTTAGGTTTACTCCGGAGTTGGTGTCGCAGGTCCTGGGTTCGAATCCTAGGTGGGTGCACGACTTTTCAAGTCTGCAGCTAATATTAGTGGTTAAAAATCCAACAGGGAAGAGTGTAAAATGAATTTCACTTTCCACGCTGCCATTCACGCCGGTAACCAGGCCGGGGGAACCGGATGTTCCCGTGGTAGTTTGGGGGTAAATTCACACTCCCCGCCATCACATACCCTCTCAGGTGGAGGGGATGGCCGAGGTTCGGACTCCTCGATAAACTGTAGGGCCCGTCTGGCTGACATTTCCCAGACGTAAAATTCCTTCCCCCATCCTTGAAGGGTGATTCTGGTCCCCTTTCCGCGCACCCTTCCATTCCCCCTATATGTTACGTCTGAACAAAAAAGTGTATCACTAGGATTAGGCGCCAAATGACCTTAGATGTCGACGCGCCTTTATACTAAATTCTCTCTCTCTCTCTTAATACCAGTAAAATTGCTTGTCTATTTTCCTCGACCTCTCAAAGACCTTTGGAAGTCTTTTTTGAGTTATCTTTCAAACTGATTAAACATATAAAAATTTAATACAATTAGTGATCCATTAAAATTTTTAAAAAATGCTCCTAGGTACTATTCTATGCCTAATACATTTTAAAACTTACATAAATTCGCTTTTAAACTTAAAAATTAATGGCAAATTGATATCATCTAGGCCATCAACTGAGATCCTACAGCCTATTATGATAAGAAAACAAGCATTTTCCAAGCAAAATTTATTGTACATACAAGTTTATACACTAAGCAAAAAAAACAAATAATTATTTCTTAAATTAATTTCAAATAAGGTTTCTTTGGAAAACTTCTGGTCTGAATGCTGTACTGGGTTGTAGATCTTATAAATTGTTCCAATAACTCGATGGTGTTACTTCTTTTGGCAAACTTTGTTGATGTCGTGCTTAGTCGTTCCTGTATGTACTGTTGGTTCATATTTCTTGGTTGGTTCTTTTGATGGAATGGAGAGGAGAGATTTCTCCTATTTCAAATATTATTAGTGCTGGTCTTCTGCAGTTAAAGTACATTGGGTGCATTTATTCCAATATAGGTCTGCTCAGCTGTTTCCTTTATTTATTTATTGTCAACAAGATCATATTTATAATGAAAAGAAACGTCACAAAAAGAACTTATACAGAGAAAACAATTTATACTATATATAACCAATACAATTTATAATGTCAAACATAGAACTACAACTTATCGAACGTAAACGGATATTAGGCAACGTCAAACTATTTACTATTTAATTAACTGTAATTATCGACCAATTTCTGGATTTGACTGCATGGCTAAAATCCTTGAGTCTCTGGTTGTGGACAATTTGCTTGCGTGTGCACGAAACACTCTCTCTAAGAATCAACATGGTTTCCTTCCAGGTCGTTCGTGTATGACGAACCTATCAATATATTCTAACTTCTTGGCTACTGCTGTTGACTCGGGCGTTCAAGTTGATTCTATATACTTCGACTTTAAAAAAGCCTTTGATAGGGTAGATCACTCCATTCTTATAGAAAAACTAAGGTCTTATGGCATTATGAACCCTTTACTGTCTTGGTTCCGTAGTTATCTTCGTGGACGTACACAAAAAGTTAAAATAAGCAACATCTTATCAAAAGAGATAGTAGTCACTTCTGGTGTACCCCAAGGGTCACATTTAGGTCCATTCTGTTCTTAATCTATATTAATGACCTCAGCAATGTGTTCAAAGGATGTCAATTCCTATTTTATGCTGATGACCTAAAAATCTTTAAACATATATATGATATTGAGGACTGCCAAAAATCTTCAATCGAAAATTAACAAGCTGGTGACTTGGTGTAAAGATAACAAATGGAATTGAATATAATGAAATGTAAGGTCGTATCTTTCTCCAAGAGAAAAACGCCATTTCTTCATGATTACTCCATCGCTAATGCACCCATTGAAAGAGCTGAATGAATTAATGATCTGGGAGTTATCTTTGACACCGAATTGAGATTCAACGTTCACATGAATTATGTTTTGGGAAAATCATTCAGGATGGCAGGATTTGTTATGCGTCAATGTTGGGACTTCTCTAATATTACCGTTTGAAATGCCTCTATTACTGGTGCGAAGTCATTTAGAGTACTGTTGTAAAATTTGGTCTCCATTCTACAGAACACACACCACACACTTAGAGCGGATCCAATCAAAGTTTGTGAACTTTCTCCTCTACAGGTTGAGAATTGACACAAACAACTATTCATACCATTGAGATTGGAATTATTGAGCACGACTAGTCTTGAAACTCGAAGAACCTTCTTAACATTAACGTTTGGATTTAAAATACTTAATAACATGATATACTGCCCTGATCTCCTGACATTGATGAACTTTTGTTTACCATCATCCCGTGACACTCGTCTAAATGACATGTTCTTGACTAATAGGAGTCGCACCAACATTGGGAGAAAGAGTATCATGAATCGGATAATGACTTATTTTAACACATATGTCCCACCAGTCCTAGACTTAAATTGAACGACACACACCTTTGAAAGAAACACAGAAAACTAAAATTCCTATTATATAATCCCCAATAGTAACGAAATCCGAGAACTTAGAGGTTTCGGTTTCTTGTTTTACTCCCAATGTTTGTTTTTTTTCTTCGATTAGACTTGAATTGAACAGATTCACGTATGTACACAATAGATTTAATATAATTTTTTTATATACATTTTTTTTAGCATAGGATATATTATGTAGCTATGACACATTTTTTTTTCTTTTTGTACATTTTTTGTTTTATTTAGCATAGGATATGTTATATGGCTCTAATTCTAATTTTACAACTGTCATAGGCCATACCATTTGGAATGTTGAATTCTGTAGTGTATGTTTGAGAACAAATAAATACAAAAAAATAAATAAATTCTAGGACAAATTCTGTATCTATACAATTAAAAATCTAACATAAATGAATAAAACATTTGCATAATTTTTTTAAGGCTACGACAAAATGTTTCACATATAAGGCAAACTAACACAAACATAATAAGTTTTATTTAAACATCGAAACTGAAAGATTAGAACCACACATACTTACAACTATATAATTAAAAGTCAAATTTAAATGAATAAAAACATTTTCCTTTTCAGTTGCAGCCTTTTTGAATCTCTTCGTTCCCTCAACATTTCTGATTTCAGGAGGTAAAAACTGGAAAGCTCCAATGCACCGTTAATATGGACCTCTCTCAAAGTAGGCAGAGCTGTGACCAGGAGCTCGGAGTGTATTAGGATTTCAAGTTGTAATAGCCATGGCTTCAAAATACATATTGCGGTTTGTTCCAAAAAAATTAGGATATTTTTTTACAAAGGTGACTAGAGCTACGAAATATAGGGAGGTGGCTGTAAAGATTCCTTTGTCAATGAAATATGGTCTGTATTTATATACCTTTATCTTTATATGTCAGGCTATTAAAATGTTTTGCTCTTGTGGTACACTTTTTTTAAGGATTTTGACTGAATTTTAATTTTTGATCCAAGTGTAATTTCCAGATATTTTACCGTAGGTTTTGCTTCAATTATTTTCTGATTAATTGTGATAAGAGATTGGCCATAGGATAAATTATGGTTAAAAATTATTAATTGGAATTTTGTTGGATTGGTTTTAGACCCCTTTGCTTGAACCAGTTACATTTACATTTTGTTCATTAGCTGTTGTCCAGCTTGTACAGCTTTTTGAAATGAAGAATTATAGGATAGATATTAAGGCAGTATCATCAGCAAATTGTACTATAGAGTTCTTTATTGAATATATGTACAATTTGTGATCTGTAGCTGTTATAGCAGAATAATATTCTGGTAGAAAGGTGAGAGATAAATTCTCCAAGGATTCTTTTTCCAAATTAGAAGCCAATGGCAGAGGGCTCGCTATAGAACTTAGTGGTGTTGTGTTCCAGCTCGTATGGGGTAAGTGGAAATCACCAAATATATATATATATATATATATATATATATATATATATATATATATATATATATATATATATATATACTGGCAGCCTTGTGTTGTTCAGCAAATTTATCAAGACAGTCAACAAATTTTTGATATGCTGTTGAAGTGTAAAATGTGGAAAGCCTACTATATCTCGTGTGCGTCTAGAGATTGGGCCGCGGAAGTGTTATTTATCGATAAAACCCGATGTATTCGGGCCGACCACGGCGTAACCTCAAATTCCGAATCGGAAGAAAATGAAAACATCTCGCTTTTGAAAGACATCATAAGTGCTCTAAGAGAGAAAAACGCACTTCTAGAAGAAAATAAAAAGCTTCAGGAAGGGAAAATCAGTGGTTTTGTAAGTACATCAAAAAAATCTGAAACAAAAACTTCAGAACAAAAATTCCAAGAATGCGTTCTTAGCAGTGATGTTAGATGGATACAACTGAAAGTACCTAGGAGTAATAACAAAACATCCCTAGAATTCCCCAAACATTTTAAATGAAAAGTGCCTAGTATTCCTCAGATATATTTTCGAATATAACGAACACAAAAATGTAATTAACTAAAACAATTAAAATTTTTAAAAAATCAAATCATTTTTCTTTTGGAGTACCAATAAATCACTCAACAGTGGCTTCGTGATAGGGTTGCCACCTTTTATAAATTCCAATCCGGAATGAAATAAAACTCAGTTGCTGACTGTAACATTTATCAAAAATTCCGGTCTTTGAAGCCCTCGCAAGACGACAAAACTTTTTTGTTTTTTTTTTTTAATTTAAATCAAATTAAGTTTCAATATCTAGTATTTTTAGCACTGTGATTCATTTCCTCAATATTATGAGATGGCGAGAGTCGTTGTTTTTAGTAATTTTTTATCCATAGGTCGGTATAATCTGCGATTCCAGGATAATACCCCCGGTGAATTATTGAGTAACCGGATATCATTTCGGGATAATCCCGACCAAATCGGGACGGGTGGCATCCTACGTCCTTAATGGCAACACTGTGTAAAGCTTCATAAGTTTTTTGTCATTACGTCTCTTACCATCGAAAATGCACCGAAAATGCTATTTTTCTAACATTTCACACATACAAAAATACGAAACAAAGTTCTAATCGCGCAAAACAGAACGAACCGAATGTTAAGTCAAAGTCATATCATGTTAGTAATTCCCCGAGCCTGATATATGGAAACTCATATATTTCTGCAGTGTTGCTAGTTGCCATATTGATTGATTTTCGACACTATGACGTTTCGATTGAGGACCACTTCACCAACCAGCTATTGATATTTTTTTCCAAATAAATAGGGATTTAACATGGAAGGCAGAAAGTCCCTAGCTTTTCCCTATTTCCCTAGCAGCAGTAATTATTGCAAATTCTCCCTAGAACTAGGGACAATTCCCTAGATCTAACATCATTGGTTCCTAGCATTCCAATGCCAGTTCAACAAACGCCTGCGCCAGAATCAGAAAATGCCGTTTCGAAAAGGCATATCTCAAAACCTGCAAATCCGACAGCTGGAACAGATTCCTCTAAGGAGTGCGGGTGGCAACGTCGGAATCTATATCTACGAATAGCAAATGTAATGGTCAAGAGTGTGATGTGGCAACATCGGAATAACAAACTGCGGCGATCATGTCCGTCAAAAATCCTCTTCCTAACCAAACTTTGCCAAGGTTAACAAAAAAAGAACATTCTGAGAAAATTCATTCAAGACATGGCACTAACCACAGAAATGACCAAAATTCAGCATTCTGTAATACTAATGGTAACAATGATATTTCCAATTCCGATGGGGCTGGAAATAACTGGAAAACGGTGACCTACAGGAGTCCAAAACCATTGATGGGTACCAACCAAAACCCCACCAACTTACTGAAGACAGCAGAAAAATTGGCCTTTTTATTTATATCAGGATTAGCTCCCGATATGACTGCAGACAACATTATGGAATATCTAAAAAAAAAAAGTTAGACTCTAATTGTAAATTCGAAAAAATACAAACAAAAAGAAAAATATTGTAGCTCATTTAAGTTAGCTGTTCCGATGGAAAAAAGGCAAGATTTATCTATATAGAAGCCTATATTGCAGATATGCAAATTGATGTTATCTGCATAACAGAACACTGGCTAAAGGAGGACGAAATAATGACTATCCAGGTTCAAGGTTTTAAATTGGCAGCCTTTTCAGCCAGAACACATTATATATTGGTGGTGGAACTTGTATTTTTGTTGGGGAGTCTTGTAATTTTAATGTTGTAAATAATGCGGATTTTAATTTTGAAAAATGTATAGAATATTATTGCATTTTCTTAAAGGAATTAAATGTAAATATTTTAACAGTATATTGAAGTTCATCAGGATCTTTTGACACCTTTTTGGACTCTATGAATGATATTTTAGATAATTTAGGTACAGATAAGCAATTGGTTCTCACGGGTGATTTTAATATTAACTTTTGTTCAGACAACACACTTAACTCTAGGTTTCAGGATGTTCTTGGCAGTTTCAACCTTTGTCAGACAATATTCCAGCCAAACTGGGAGAAAATTGTCTTGATAACGTCTTCATGGACTCTGATCTCAGACTCTGCTCTGTAACAGTTATCGAACTAGGGTTTTCAGATCATAGTGGTCAGATAGTTGGTGTTTTTACCCCCGAGAAGAATAAATATTTTGCAGAAAAGAAATCTACTTGCAGACCGATAACACAAAGAGGTATGTTTTCACTTTATAACAAAGTTTCTGAAATTAACTGGGATTTTGTGAATGCAAATAATGTCAATGTCGATACCAAGTTATCAGTGTTTATTGATGTTTTGAAAAAGCCTACTTCCTTTCCTGAAAAAACTTATAGCATAAGGTCAAATCAGTCAGGTAATATTAATTGGTTTAATCAAGAACTAAAACAGATGCGTGAACATCTTCATCTTCCTGAAGCTTTAAGCAGGCAGTACAGACATCCTAATATTTCTGATATGTGTAAAAAATTTAGAAAACAGTATAAAGAATACTCCAAGGACTTATTCGCGAAAAAAAACAAACTGTACAAAAAATATAAGAGTACTCTTCTTCATTCTGACTATCTTGTTTACTCTAACAAACGCCGTGAGGTTCAATTTCGAACGGATTGGTGTTATCTCATGTTCGTTACTAGTTCCGAGCTGCTGATTCCTGCAAATATAGGGTCCTTTTGGTCGTTCATTAGGGGTTTGAGGGTATCTTCTGGTCTGCCGAGCGTAATGACCTACAACGGTTTAAAGTACAATGATCCTTCAGATATCGCGAATGCTTTTGCGGATCATTTTCAGACATGTTACTCCGTGCCCGACAGCCATGATCGTGATTTTCTCCAGTCAGTTCCCTTCTCGTCAGCTTTGTTATCCCACACGTTTTCTGAGTGCGAAGTAGCTTCCAGAATCAAAAAATTGGATCCAAACAAGAGCGCGGGTCCTGATGGATTACCAGCGTCTCTTTTATTGGGTTGTTGCGACACACTGTCGGCTCCCCTGAGCGCAATTTTTCAAAGATCTTTTGACATGGGAGTATTTCCCTCAATCTGGAAGTTCTCCAACCTTGTGCCTATTCACAAAAAGGATGGTAAATCTGATATCACTAACTATAGAGGAATTTCAATGATCTCCGCCATTCCAAAACTCTTCGAGGCTATTTTGACTGACGAAATATTTTACACCTACAAAAATTACATTTCCCCGAGTCAACAAGGCTTTTATCAGCGTTGCTCTATAGCGACCAATCTTGCCATATACCAGGTTTATGTGGTCTCCTCTGTCGAAGCGCGTCATCAAGTGGACTGCATCTATACAGAAAGCGTTTGATAGTGTACATCACAAACTATTAATGAAGAAGCTTTCTGATATTGGTATCTCGGGCAGTTACTTAAAATGGATCGCCTCTTATCTTAGCCATCGTAATCAACGGGTTGTGGTGCAAAACTCAGTTTCTCGTGATATTTTAGTCACCTCAGGAGTGCCACAAGGGTCCCACATTGGACCAATATTATTCCTTCTCTTCATAAATGATGCCCCTTCCTGTTTTAGGAATAGTAACTGCCTTTTGTTTGCTGACGACTTGAAATTCTTTAGCTCTAATACGATCCAAAATTCCGCGCTACAATCGGATTTGGACCGCTTTGTCAATTGGTGCGAGTTAAACTGTATTTCCCTTAATTTTGCCAAGTGTACGTCCATTCGCTTTACAAGATCACGTAACCCCATTCCAAATACTTACAAAATTGGTGACACAACTCTTGGAATTTCCTCTTGTGTGAACGATTTGGGCGTCATATTCGAATTGTATGTAAAGCTTTTAGAATGCTGGGATTCATTAAAAGACATTCTCGGCATTTCAGCGATACTAACGTCATGTAACCCTATACACCTGCTTTGTTAGAAGCTTACTGGAATATTGTTCAGTAATCTGGCAGTCCCATTATGCATGCCACATAGATAGGATCGAAAGAGTAAAGTTTATACGAAGTCAATTGAAATTGCTCAAAAATCGGGGTACGATCAATTTACCACACAACACAAGAAAATAGCATTATTTTTATTGACAGCTCCTCATATTCGTCCTTCTCGGGTCAACGTGGACTTGATGTGTGCCTGTCAGCGAATTATTCAATCCGACGTATTCAATTGGTCAATGACAGTTTTTAATTGGTTCCAAATATCTAGGATGCATTTATTTTCTGCGGTATGGTAAAGTCTGGCACATAAGTCTGAACGCGTGAAAGGAATGCGGATAAAAAATTATTCTAGTTATGTGGTCCGTTCAAATTATTTTTTTTAATGCATGAGGAATTGAAATAAAATACCAAAAATATTATTGATGGGTATCGGTAGACGTTAGCGTACTCAGGATACCTGTGATTGGCAGATTTCAAAACCCCGGCCCGTTCAACGATCAATTATTGTCAGAGAGAAATAGGCATGTTCGGCGCGGATAACGTGGGAAAGACGAAGATAAAAGATGCCTTGGATTGAATTGTGAACGGGCCAGGGTCCGAAATCGGAGAATTGCACTGCCGGGCGGAGTTGTGTGAGGCAGTGGTGTACGATATTTAATTAACATATAGCCTTAGACAAAATGGTAAAATTGTGGCTCGATTTCAAGATAGTGGAAGAAAATGGCTGCTAAATAAAATAATAGCAATCGTCAAAAAAACGCCCTCCCAGGTTTTATGTTTTATCTTCCCTAGATATTAAAACAAATATATTTTCTTTTCTGTCAATCTGTCTGTCTATCGGTCGGTTCGCGAAATAGCCACAAAACCACTTACCTAATTAATTTCAAATTTTGGAAAACAATTTAGGGTTATATGGGGATAACCTGGTAATAGTTTGGAAGTATTACTAAAAAACTTATTTCCAATATTTGCATAAAAAAATGTTACATAGAAATGAACTGGTAACATTTTGGTATGAATCCAAGATAGCAAAACAAAATAGCGCCCCAATAAAATAATCAAAAAATGGTTAGTTTTTATATCTTATTTTATTTATTTCTTTTATTTTAAAATTTTGAAAATTAATGCAGAATGTTTTAAAAAATAGGGTCACTGATTAATCAATATTTTGCTTAAACCGCTTGCCGTAAAAAACGAAATTTTGGTACACGGTTCGACTGCAGGGTGTAGAGATTCGGAAAAAAGGGATTTTTCAAAACTCAAGTTACAAGGGGATAAAACCACCCCTTAAATAATAAAATATTTTATCTAAGAGACAGTTAGTTTTTAGAAAAAGGCTTGAATAGGTGTTATTTATTTTTATTTTTTACACATTTAAAGATTTTAAAAAATGTATACAAGGTGTTTAAAAAAGCGGGTCACTCTTGACATAAAATGCTGAATTTTGATACAGAGGTTCATTTTACAGTGTAAAGATTTGACAAGACGGGATTTTTCGAAACTTACATTTCAAGGGGGTGAAACCACCCCTTGAATATAATATAATTTATTTACAAAACGGTTAGTTTTTGGTAAAAACGCTTGAATAAAGGCATTTTATTCGACTTTTTTCTACATTCGTAGAGTTTTTTAAATGTATACAGGGTGTTGTCAAAACTCGGGTCACTGATTAATCACGATCCTCCTCAAACCGATTTGCGCAAAACGGGTTGACTACAGAGCGCAGAGGTTCGATAAGGTATGGTTTTTCAAAAGGCTTGTAAGGGGGTGAAACCACCCCTTAAATATTAAATTATTTTCTATTAAAAAAAACGCTTAGGATTTCAAGCGTTTATGCTTGAATACGGGTATTTTATTTTCATAGTTTACATATTATAAGATTTTTCCAAAAATTATACGGGGTGTTTCAAAAATATTGAGTCACTGATTAATCACAATCCCACTCAAACCTCTTGACGTAAAAAGTTGAATTTTGTCATAGAGGTTGAATGTATGATGTAAAGGTTTGGTAAAAGGTAATTTTACGACCCTCAAATTTCAAGGGGTGAAACCGCCCGGCCCCTGCAATATTACACTTATTATTTACAAAACGGTTAGTTTTTCAAAAAAAAACTTTGAGAAGCGTATTTTATTTTATTATTTACATATATTTTTTATGTATACAGGGTATTCTATAAAAACGGATCTTAAGAAGTACTTAAATAAGACGATTTAAGCGTATCTCAATTTTCACGTGCCATTTTCCCAAAGTCAGTTGAATTTAGGTATAGGAAATACCATACAAGTGTTTATCATAAAAACATTACAAAAAATGCAATAATATACAGGGCATTTCATTAAAAAATAGATATTGCTATTGGTTTGGGTCAAAAGTGGCAACACTGCATAATTTGAAATATTTTAAAAAGAGAGTTTATGTTCAATTATGTTGAATGCTGTTGTTATGCTGTTTATTGATTCTTCAGATACTTCTAATTGGACACTCACCATGAATAACCCTGTGTATATACAATATACCTTTATCGATCAGATCTAATATACATACGTACATACATACATACATACATACATACATTAATTCACTTAACATACCTATTAAAATGAAACCACGGCTGGGTTGCCCCAATATAACATTTTTTAAATATTGTTTATATTTGCTAATTTAAATTTATTTTAATATTTGTATTTTTCGATGTAATGAAAATTACATAAACACAAAACTTAAAAGTTCTGTGTTTTTGAAATATTTAAATATTTTCACATATATTTTATTTTGTACTTTCCAGCAATATTTAGACTTCACAATATTGTATTATCATCGGGTTGTGCATGTGTACCAAATCTCGGTTTATTCCGATAGAGGGAACTATATTACCATTATATTTTACTCACCATGTATATGTAAAAGACACTCACGATTGAACATCTAATATTGTATCGTGATCCAGTTTATGTATGTATGCCAAATTTCAGTTAATTCCGATAAAAAAAAACTGTTTTGTACCACTTTGTATTCTTTGCGTACCCTGTATCAGATATTTACGATTTGAAACCAGCATATTGCATTGTCACTAAGTTTATATAGGTGTACCCTGTACAAGACAAGATATTCAACACCATAATTTGTATCGTCATCAAGTTTATGTATATATACCAAATCTAAGACAATTCCTAAAACGGAAACTTTTTTGAACTTATTAGCAATATTTTGTAAGCACCCGGTATAAGATATTCATGATTGGACAACATATTATTGCATTGTCATCTGGTTTATGTACGCATACTAAATCTCAGTCACTTCCAATAAAGGCTTCAAAATAAGTTGCAAGATTTAACCCAAATATTTTATGAGGCGCCATTTTGTTATGCTATCTTGGATTGGTACTAAAATGTTACCAGTTCATCTCCATGTCACAGTTAATTTTTCTGCAAAATTTTAGATAAATTGAATAAGTAGTTTTTCAGCAATATTTGTTTAAACATTTAACTAGGCCGCCATTTTGTTCCCCTATATGGACTTTTAGGAGGTCATCTCTATATGAGCATTAATTTTGGACCAAAATTTGAAGTCAATCAGATAAATAGTTCTTTAGCTATGCCGCGAACAGACTGCCATACCGACGGATTCGAGAAAATATGTTTTTCGGCATCTAAAAACCTTGAAATGTAAAGATCTGAAAAAATCTCGAAGGGCGCTTTTTTTCACGATTACATACTTTCCTTTAGAAGGAAAGTAATACAAATCCCATGAATTTCGAAAACTAATAATAAATGATTGTATGATATTTTGAAAATATGTTATCGGTTATTGGCTAAAAAGGAATTATTTGTTAAAGTATATTTGGCGGGACATACAGTATCTAAGTATTAATAAAAGTACCTACATATATTCGTTAGGAATTACTTAATATTTCTAATAATACATTTAAATTCAAAATATGTTTTTACTTTTTTCTGAGATTTTAAGATATCATTGAACATCATTTTACGTTTGTATCTCGCAAACCAACTAACCATAATTTTAGAATATATTTTTATTTGTTTAAAAAAGAAATATTAGTGGTAATAAATAATGAAGTCGGCGCCACCACTGTGCGAAGTTGGCGGTATCGCCCATACAAAGAATTTCTATTCCAAATGTCTTTTTAACAATGTCAATTGAGATCGTATATACTTTACAACGTAAATTTGTAAAATACTTATTATTTAAATTCCATTTTCCTTATCAAAATGTCTCCTATGAAATAAGACTATTACTGTGTGGTATGCAAAGTTTAGCCCAGAGACGCAAACATGCCCTACTCCTATTTGTGTTCAAGTTGCTTAATGGTATGATCCACTGTGAGCACCTATTGGGTCAGGTGAACTTCTTGGTTCCAGCCCAACGTACTCGTTACACTTCCCTTTTCCTTGTAAGGCGGCACAGGACTAACTATGGTCCAAACTCATTTATTGATGCCCTTTGCTTAAATTATAATAAATTTTTCTCCGACTGTGATATATTTAGCATTAGCCTTCAGACCCTCAAAAGATTCCTTAGATTCGTCGCTATTTAATTGTTTAAAGGTTCGTGCTTCATTCTTCTCTCGCTTTACTCCGTATTTTTATTTTATATGCATTTTTGAATTTTATTGTTTATAGCAGGATACCATTGTATTTGTATTGTATTTTTAAGTTCTGTATTTTATATCTTGTACCATTTAGAGATTTATCTCTGTAGTGTATGTATGACCAAGTAAATAAATAAATAAATAAATAAAGCTGAAATACGCAAAGCTAAAATTAGAGCCAAAGACAATTTTATTCAAAATTCAAATAATCCTATGAAATCTATGTGGAATATAATAAATTACCATCGGGGTATTAATAGACTAACTCCAGAGAAAAATAATATATCCCCTAATATCTTTAATAATTATTTTTCCAACAGCGCAAATAATTTAATAAAACAAATTCCAGCTTTAGATCTGAATTTAAGTGCAGTGGATATGATCACTTGTGCAAGCCCACTCACTGAATTTTCATTTTCTGAAGTGAGCTTTAACATGACTCATAATCTGCAATACACCTCAGTACTTTTTTGTGATTTGAGTAAGGCTTTCGATTGTGTCGTTCATGGAATCCTCATAGAAACTCAGAAGGTATAACTTCTCCGGTGGAAGTGTCAGACTCATTGAGTCATACCTAAAAGATAGAGTACAAGCCGTGAGAGTAGCTGGGGTGAAGTCAGCAGAGAGTGTTATCGATATCGGAGTCCCTCAAGGTTCTGTGCTGGGCCCAATACTATTTTTACTGTACATTAATGATCTTCCTGACATTGATCAAACACCTAAATATACACTGTTTTCCAACGACACCACAATTGCATGTACGGATGATACTCTTGATGGAGCGATTAGTGATTCTTCAGCATTGCAGGAGAAGGCTATGCAATGGTCCCAAGTAAATTAGTATTTTCTATGAGAGATCTAGGAGATGTGAATGATAATGTAGATGAGGTAAAATTTTTCAGTCGAGTTCATCTCGGCCCAAACTTACAATGAAGCACTCATATAAACATTATTTCAAAGAAATTAAGTAAACACCTATTGATCCTTAGAAATCTTTCTAAGTGTGTGTCTCAAAAGGTTTTAAAAATTTCATATTTCTCAGTATTTCACTCACATATTTCATATGCCGTCTTAGTTTGGGGACACTCTGCAGAAATGCATAGAGTGTTTAGCTTACAATGCTTAAAGCTATTAGAATTTTGGCTGGTCTTGATTACAGAGACGACTGCAGACAGCCATATATTTCATTGAAAATTTTAACAGTTCCCTCTCAATATATATTAGAAAATTTGAGGTTCCTAAAATAAAATGTTGAATCCTACAGTAGCCACAAGAACATTCATAATTACAACACCAGACATAACGAGGATTTGATTCCAACTTATTGGGGGCTAAAGAGGTGTCAAACGGGTCTGGGATATTGGGCAATTCGGTTTTATAAGGCTTTACCTGATAATATAAAAGAACTACCCGATAGATTGTAAAATAAGAACCATTCTAATAGAGAATGCATTTTATTCTGTTAATGAATATTTGTCTTTAGATTTTAACGTTTTATACAGTTTGTACTTGCAATGTTTCTCTTATTTTCTATGTGTATAATCTTTAAGGTATTTTAAATCTTACTTGTATTTAAAAAAAAATAATTTTATATGTTCTAGTATGCATTTATTGCATTTTTTATATTTATCATTCATTGACGTATGTTAGATATTATTTATAGATTACCATGAATAAAGAAATAGGCAGTGCTTAAATAGTTTTATTCTTGCCTGAACCCATAAGTACAAAAAGATACTCTAAGTCATTTGGTGCAGGTAGGCACTGTGATTTATTTACTTGTCATAGCTGATCGGTTCCTTCTGTATACAATATAGTTCTCCATATCAAGCTCACAAACATGAATGTCCTCCGTAAGCCATATTTCAGTGAATAGTATAACATCGTAAGGGGCCAAAGCAACAGACTCAAGTAATCTTCAAGAAACTTTGTTCGAATACCCAGGACATTCTGGTAATAAATAAAGACATCCCCATCACTCTCTGGACTCGACTCCTATCTTCTGCTGAGCATTTTAGTTTTTTGCAATGATTCTAGGTACACCGTTGACGTATTTAAGATACACATTCGATTCAACATTAGACCTTCGATCAATACAACTCAGCCTTAAGAGATCTCTCAAACTCTCTTTGTTTTGGTGTTAAGTCAGCACTGATAAATATTTCTTTACCTTTAAGTTCAGGGCTGTTTCTCAAGAGTCTGACAATAGACGCGTTATCAAGAGTAACCTTGATAGAACGATTGTTTTTGTTTGGTTTGACAAGACGGGCAACTCCTATGATTGTAGGAGGTAATTCAGGAACTAAGTTGTTAAGTATTGACTGAACCTCGGCCCCGTAATTGTTGGATTCCCGATGATTAAAGATTAATAAGTTGTTAGATCTTTTTTGTCTATCTATCTTGAATCTCTTGCAGCACATTTTCATCAGGAGAAGAGTTTAGATTATTAGGCACACTGTTATTACTGAGATTATTACACTTAAGAGAAGCTAGTTCAGATTTAATTTCGTCAATTGCCTTAATAAGTTTCGGCACTTGCAAAAGGCCCTAAGCACAATCAACACAGTAGAAGCTATCTTTTTCCCTTTAAATCCATAACTTTTTGTTCTGAGGCTGTTAGATCAGAGCAAATGGCTTTATGTACGAATCTAGAACATCCATCACAAGCAATTAATGAGTTAGTATCAATTCCAACAAATTGCATTTAACACATTTCATTTTGATGTTAAATATATATACGCATCATTAATTCATACTCTTTCCTAGCGCGTCTTTGCTGCTCAACGCCCGAACCTCAACCTGAACGGCGCAGACAGGTGTTCTCTGCAGATAAGAGACTGCCTGATGCCGATATGCTGATCACCTATCAGAATGTCCGTGGGTTACGAACTAAGACTATACCCTTTCAACAAGTAATAAATTCCAACTACCGCATTATAATCCTAACTGAGACAAGGCTGAATGAACACATCGCGAGTGAAGAGATATTTCCCACCAACTTCGTTGTTAATAGAAGAGATAGAAACCCAGATATCTGTAAGATGTCGAAAGGTGGTGGTGTGCTTATTGCGGTCGACAGCTCTTTGGATTCCATGATCCTCAAGGTTCTTGATGGGGATGTGGAACAGGTTTGGGTACAGGTCCGGATTGGTGATGTCCTCATCATCCTGAATGCTGTCTACATCCCACCTGCTGCAAGCACTTCAATTTACGACAAATATGTACAGTCTGTGTGTTATGTCTTTGATCATTTTCCAAATGGGAAGATCTTGATTTTGGGTGACTTCAATTTGCCGAACTACACTAATTCATTTATTCAAATCAACTCAAGTGACACCGTTGAAAGCAGTAACAGTGATTATTATTTTGGTCTTTTTACCGATAGTAACCATCTTTGACTGTATGTGTTTTTATGATTTAGTACAACTTAACAATGCAGTTAATACAAATAATGTCATGTTAGATTTAATTTTTTCGAACATTTCAGATATATTAGTTTCTCATAATCAGACACTACTGACGAAGAATGACAAATATCATCCAGCTCTTCATATTGATTTTTTGTTAAATAATACAGCAGATTTAGTGTCGGACTTACAACAGACTAAATACAACTACTTTTCTAATAAGACCATAAAACTAATAAATAAAAAAAACAAAGCCTTCAAAAGGTACAGACACACACGACTACCGAGTAAGGAATATGATTACAAAGCACTTAGGATTCAATCAAAAACATCAATAAAGGAAGACTATAATAATTTTATTCAGTCCACACAAAATAACATATTAAATAATATAAAAGCCTTCTGGTCCTACATCAAATCAAAGCAAAAAATGTTAGCTTATCTATCAAAAATGAGGTTTCTTGACCTTGAATCTAGCGACCCAAAGGTTGTTGCAAATTTATTTGCAGACTTTTTTCAGTCAGTTTCTATCGACACTCCATATAGGTACCAATAGCTTTCTCAGTTTGGATATCTCAAATATTGTCATCAACAGTTCCAGTTCATCTCGGCCCAAACTTACAATGAAGCACTCATATAAACATTATTTCAAAGAAATTAAGTAAACACCTATTGATCCTTAGAAATCTTTCTAAGTGTGTGTCTCAAAAGGTTTTAAAAACTTCATATTTCTCAGTATTTCACTCACATATTTCATATGCCCTCTTAGTTTGGGGACACTCTGCAGAAATGCATAGAGTGTTTAGCTTACAATGCTTAAAGCTGGTTGACATTGATGATCACAAGGGAGCTGGACTGATGATATCCCTCCTACTTTCTTAAAGCACTGCAGCCCAACTCTGGCAGTGCCGCTCACATATCTTTTTCAACTTTCTCTTTCGTTGGGTCAGTTTCCTACTATCTGGAAAGAAGCCTATGTAACTGCGATTCAAAGGATGGGGAAAGGGCGGACATCTGTAATTATTTATTTATTTAATTATTTATTCACACAATACATACAGAGTCATAACTCCAAATTCTACATAAGAAAAAAGTTTTAACTTAAGATAATCAAAATCAATCCTTGGAGCTTCTAACTAATGCTGATCTTTAATTCTACATTTAAATACCTCAAAACTGAACTTAAAAAGATCTATTTTTCTAAAATTATCGTTATAGTTCCTCATAAGCCTATCAGTAAAGCACTGGTGCATGCCATAATTAGTTCGATGATACATACTTTGAAAGAGGTTCCTAGATCTTGTTCGCCTTTGAGGTATGGGAAAATATATTTTAGACAGTAGATGGCTGCAATCAATTTTACCATTTAAAAGCTTATGCAAAAAGCATGTTAAAGCATTATGCCTTCATTTTTGTAGGCTTTCAATTCCAGCAAGTTGAATGCGTTTTGCATAAGTTAGGTCCTTGTATGGAAATCTTAACTTAAATAAAAAAAACTTAACATATTTATTTTGGAGCATTTCCAATCGCTGTATGTGACAGTTATAACTAGGACACCAAATAACACTGTTATACTCTAAAATACTTCGCACCAAACAATTATACAATGACTTAATGGCCCTAACATCACAGATCCTGAAACATGTGCGACGAACAAAACCTAACATCCTAGAAGCTTTCATTAAAATTGTGTCAATGTGTTTGTTAAAGCTAAGATCCCTATTAAAAGTAATACCTAAATTGTTAAAACTATGTACAGATTCCAAGACAGTATTTCTAATGGAATATGGATATTCTAATGGACATTTACACTTGTAAAAACGCATAATCTTACACTTAGACACATTAATTTGTAAAAAATTTAAGTCACACCATTTAGCTAAATTATTGAGGTCATTCTGGACAGCCACACAGTCGTGAAAGCTTCTCACAGCGTAAAACAACTTTACGTCGTCGGCATATAAAAGACACTCACACTTCTCAAAGACAGTTGTAATTATCGACCAATATCTGGACTTGACTGCATGTTCATAATCCTTGAGTCTCTGATTGTGGACAATTTGCTTGTGTGTGCACGAAACACTCTCTCCGAGAATCAACATGGTTTCCTTCCAGGTCGTTCGTGTATGACGAACCTATCAATATATTCTAACTTCTTGGCTACTGCTGTTGACTCGGGCGTTCAAGTTGATTCTATTTACTTCGACTTTAAAAAAGCCTTTGATAGGGTCAATCACTCCATTCTTATTGAAAAACTAAGGTCTTATGGCATTATGAACCCTTTACTGTCTTGGTTCTGCAGTTATCTTCGTGGAAGTACACAAAAACTCAAAATAAGCAACATCTTATCAAAAGAGATAGTAGTCACTTCCGGTGTACCCCAAGGGTCACATTTAGGTCCATTCTTATTCTTAATCTATATTAATGACCTCAGCAATGTGTTCAAAAGCTGCCAATTGCTATTTTATGTTGATGACCTAAAAATCTTTAAACATATATATGACATTGACGACTGCCAAAATCTTCAATTGGAAATTAACAAGCTGGTGACTTGGTGTGAAGATAACAAAATGGAATTGAATATAATGAAATGTAAGGTCATATCTTTCTGCAAGAGAAAAACGCCATTTCTTCATGATTACTCCATCGCTAATGCGCCCATTGAAAGGGTTGAACGGATTGATCTGGGAGTTATCTTTGACACTGAAATGAGATTCAATGAATTATGTTTTGGGAAAATCATTCAGGATGGCAGGATTTGTTATGCGTCAATGTTGGGACTTCTCTAATATTACCATTTTGAAGTGCCCCTACTACTCCCTGGTGCGAAGTCATTTAGAGTAGTTTGAGAATAAATAAATAAATAAAAATAAATTCTGTAGTAGGAAACTAATTGTTTCCCATTATACGTAGAACTCGAATGCCGATCTCTTAGAAGCCATGTCGTTTCCGGAATAATTCTGGAAATAGGATCCATGGGGTCCAATATCTAAATACGACAATTTAAAAACGACGATTTATACAATTCTTGAAGTTTCCAACAGGCACAGATGTCCAAAATAAGTATTTGCTTATTCAGTAAAGAAAACTATTGATAAACGTTTGAAACATTGAATTTTTAGGAACTTTGTAGATGATCGAAAATGTCGTGTTTACATGCACATAATCGCATTTATGACACATTTATAGCACATACTTCCTGTCTAATTGAGCTGGCAATTGCCTAGAAGCAACGCCATCAAGCAGAACAAGACAAGACAAGACAAGAAAACTTCCTGTCTTCTCACATATGTCTCTAGTATCTGCTCACATATCATACTAGGTAGATACCTGAACACTGATAGCCTACAGACATTCAAGAATTAACAGCTTCAGACCAATTACACTCCTTTCGGTACTTGGGAAGATCATGGAAGTAATGATAAAAAAAAAAGACTAAGCAGCAACATCTTGCAAGGCATATTCCAGTCTATCAGTTTGGCTTCAAAGAAAAACACTCTACAGTACTTCCAGTCCCTAAGGTGTTCAAATATACAAGCAGCCAAATTTACCAGTTAACGAAGCGCCTGCTGCACTTTTAGATATAAGCAAAGCATTTAATATCATTTGGCACAATAGACTTCTGCTTTGGAGACTCAACTGCCCGACACACTTAATTCACCTAGTAAAAGAATTCCTTCAAAATTGCAGATGACACTGCCTTAATTGCTCATAACTCAACACTAAAAAACACTATATTTTCTCTACAACAGGTAATCAATAGAACATCAAACTGGTTTAATCTCTGAAGGCTTAAACAAAACCCACTAAAATTACAATTTGTCATCTTTAACCACAATATAAAGCCAACATCCCCTACAGTCCTGTTAAAGAATCATCCAATTACACCATAGAACTCATCAAAATATTTGGGTATCATAATAGACCAGAAACTATTCTTCAACCTTCACACAAACTTTAGTTAAGACCAAATGTATCATATATATATATATATATATATATATATATATATATATATATATATATATATATATATATATATATATATATATATATATGTATCATATCATAAAACCTGTCTAACAACATCATTCAAATTTCGCAAGTTATTACAGCTTTTCTAAATTGCTTAATACCATTTATTTATGGAATGTTTTGTGTTAATTTATGATACGTGCCTTCGTTAAATACACAGGACCCAACCTAAAAACCATAAAACGGCACTAAGGGACCAATTTCGCCCCAACAACCCCGCATACATTTGTTCGCTGGAAAATTCCCCTTCATTCATTGATAGCGTAAAAGAGGTGCTTCTCTGATCGGTCAGTCATCTGGTTCATTAATTACCATTTTTCTCGAGTTTATTTTTGCGCTTTGAAGGTGATTTTTTGATGTATAGGCGTTTTGTCGACAATTAAATACTATTTACTGCCTAATCTTGACTGGATTTTTTCGATATATACTATATCGATACGTATATTTATTTATCGATCGTATCGATATATTGATAATTATCGATATTTCGATGGTTATTATCGATTTATCAGTCACAATAAAATTTTCGATTACTTGTGTCTGTCGGCAGTTTTAAATGCTGACTTAAATTCCTTAACCGCTGGTAACGTTCTTTTTTAAGC
Organism: Kuschelorhynchus macadamiae; assembly: GCA_030620095.1. Classification (NCBI taxonomy): domain Eukaryota; kingdom Metazoa; phylum Arthropoda; class Insecta; order Coleoptera; family Curculionidae; genus Kuschelorhynchus; species Kuschelorhynchus macadamiae. The sequence continues at coordinate 24,170 of JAUTXW010004956.1, forward strand.
GACTTCAAAAAAGGAGGAGGTTATCAATTCGATTCTATGTTTTTGTATTTTTTTATATATGTACATCGATTACTCCGCGATGGTTTGACCAATTTGGATGTAATTTTTAGGGAATATTCAATATTCAGGATGTTATCCGGAGTGGTCTCATAGCAAGCATATTGAAAAAATGTCAAAAAAGGCAGAAGGCCGCCATTTTGAACTGTTTTTTCAATGTTATATTGAACAATGTATGTATTCTTGAAGTTTCCAACAGGCACAGATGTCCAAAATAAGTATTTGCTTATTCAGTAAAGAAAACTATTGATAAACGTTTGAAACATTGAATTTTTAGGAACTTTGTAGATGATCGAAAATGTCGTGTTTGCATGCACATAATCGCATTTATGACACATTTATAGCACATACTTCCTGTCTAATTGAGCTGGCAATTGCCTAGAAGCAACGCCATCAAGCAGAACAAGACAAGACAAGAAAACTTCCTGTCTTCTCACATATGTCTCTAGTATCTGCTCACATATCATACTAGGTAGAGACCTGAACACTGATAGCCTACAGACATTCAAGAATTAACAGCTTCAGACCAATTACACTCCTTTCGGTACTTGGGAAGATCATGGAAGTAATGATAAAAAAAAAAGACTAAGCAGCAACATCTTGCAAGGCATATTCCAGTCTATCAGTTTGGCTTCAAAGAAAAACACTCTACAGTACTTCCAGTCCCTAATGTGTTCAAATATACAAGCAGCCAAATTTACCAGTTAACGAAGCGCCTGCTGCACTTTTAGATATAAGCAAAGCATTTAATATCATTTGGCACAATAGACTTCTGCTTTGGAGACTCAACTGCCCGACACACTTAATTCACCTAGTAAAAGAATTCCTTCAAAATTGCAGATGACACTGCCTTAATTGCTCATAACTCAACACTAAAAAACACTATATTTTCTCTACAACAGGTAATCAATAGAACATCAAACTGGTTTAATCTCTGAAGGCTTAAACAAAACCCACTAAAATTACAATTTGTCATCTTTAACCATAATATAAAGCCAACATCCCCTACAGTCCTGTTAAAGAATCATCCAATTACACCATAGAACTCATCAAAATATTTGGGTATCATAATAGACCAGAAACTATACTTCAACCTTCACACAAACTTTAGTTAAGACCAAATGTATCACCAGAGCAAAACACTTCAGGGGACTTACATATAAAAAACAGGGAATTACTTTTAAAAACAGCAAGCCATAAATACAAAGCGATCTGCAGACCACTTCTGGAATATTGCCATCCCATCTATTTAAACACCCATCAGTCAGTTGTCAAAAACCTCAAGGTTGCCAAAAGAAGCTTTCTTCGATTAATTACAAGGATGAGACACCCATAAAATACTCCACACAATCCGTCCAATGAACTTCTATACAAGACTAATTTATTATATAATTACTGTATTCTGTCTATGTATATTCCATGTAAACTTCTCTTTGTTTTTCAATAGTAGAATTACCATCTGTGATATCTAACCTTTTGAACTTCAATTTTATTTGTATTATTCACCAACTGAAGGACATGGGGTGTAGTGTCATTAATTTGGAAATTGGGCAAATCATTTACTAAATTAGGAACAGTACTGGAAGTGCTTCAATTAAATGAAACATACTGGGTGCGCTCAGAAGAGTAAGACTCTTATCGTTGAATTTATAATTGGTAACTTTCTGCATTAAGGTGTCATAGAATGCTGAGTAGGTGTCACATCCTTGACAAAATCTATTAGGTGGTTGATAGGAAGAGTTGTAGATTTGCCATTTCCCAAACCAAACTGGCTCTGTAAAAAGATGTTGCTCTCAAATATTTGGTTTTTTAACACTGCTTCAAACACCTTTGAGAAAACTGGCAGCAGGAATATAGGTCGATAGTTTGAGAGATCTGTGCTTGTACCTTTGTTTTCGTAAATAGGAATAACTTGGTTTATTAGCTTAGTTAATGGTACAATTAAGGTGTTTTGAAGTGATTTCAGAATTTTTATGTCAATATCATAACAACCTTTACTTTGGATATTTTTCAAATTACATATTATATCCCTGACATTGATATAGGATACCAACTTAAAAGAGAAAACATTTAGACTATCAGGAACTGTTAGGAACCTTTGGAAATCTGTTGTCGATGAAGGTAGTCGACTTAAAATCTCCTGAGCGATATTAGCAAAGAAAGCATTGAATGATTTCGCATTAAGTGTTTTGCACTCATCTTTTATTTGGGTGGTAGAAGGGGTGTGTTTCTTAATGATTTTCCACATGGCAATTTGGGGATTACTTGCATTCTTTATAAAAGTGTCGTGAGCCTTTATTTTTTTTAAGGATATTTGGTTTTGATATTAATGTTTCTATTCATTCACCATTTTTTTTGGTTCTATTCCCAGAGAAATTAATTTGGATTCCAGAAAGGCTGACAATGACACAGATATAGTAAATCTCTTTGCTCAGTTTTTTGCATCAGTCTATAATCTACAAGCAAACAGCAATATAAGTATCTCCCCTGATAGATTTGTAGATAGGTAACATTGGAAATGAGAATTTTTCCAACTGAGAAAAACTGTTATCTCAGCTTGACATAGCTAAGGGCACTGGCCCTGATGTCATTTCCAATAGAATGTTAAAACTATGTTCTCACACTATCTTCCTTTTTATCACATTTTTTCCAAATCCATTAACTCTGGTGGGTTCCCTAATATCTGGAAGTTATTATATGTTTCTCCTATTCCTAAATCTGGAAGCAAGAACGACATATCAAATTACAGACCTATAAATATTCTCTCAGCTATACCTAAACTATTTGAGAACTGTATTGAAAAGGTTTTAACCAACATCTTTCGTGAAATAATTGTCAATCAACCACATTGCTTTACATCAGGTTGATCTGTCAATACTAACCTGTTTAGGTTTGTTAATTTCATAAGTAATTACTTTGAAAAAGGTTGTGAAACTAACACAATATACCCAAATTTTAGTAAGGCATTTGACAATGCTCTCAAAACTGGCTAGTTATAGAATCTCAAGAAACCTATTCTCGTGGATTACTTAATATCTGTCAAATAGAAAACAGCAAGTTAAAATTGATGTATATTTGTCTGCAAACTTTAACTCAACATCTGGGGTACCTCTTATTCAGTTTATTTATTAATGACTTAGGTAACTTACTCTCCTCCAACTTCTTGCTGTTTGCTAATGATATAAAGTTGTTTCGTCTAGTATCATCTGCTCAAGACACTATCATCTTGCAAAATGATCTAAGTGTGGTCTTTTTTTGGTGTCAGCTTAATGACATGTCACTCATACTCACAATATTGATGTGTTATTTTATGAGGTTTAGTCGATTAAAAAATATAATTCTGGCTGATTATTTTATTAACAATGACTCGGAAATCAGGAAATGTTTCCGTATACCATCGCGGAACCCTTCCGACAAACCTCCAGCAATCCTGGTACAATTTTATAGTGACACCAGTCGCAGTGCCGTGCTCGCGAACCGTAAACAACTCCAAGTGCAGGGTATCGCAATCAAGGAGGACCTAACGAAGTATCGGTTAGATCTTTTACGTAGTGCCGTTTCGAAATACACTAGCAAATATGCTTGGGTTTTGCGGGGCAATATTTACATCAAAGTTGATGATGTAATACACCGTGTAAGTGATGTGAGTGAGCTGATCTGTAAACCAAGTAGTGCATGAATGCATTGGATTGTGTAAATGAGTGTATATCCGCCGCCTTCAAGATAACTGTATGTATCAATTATTTGTACTTCTATTTTACCTACATGGAATGTGTATCTGGGCTAATTCCATTACAATAATTATTATTTATTTATATCTGTTAGTTTCTGAAATCACCGTCGAAATAGTTTTTATTTGGTTTTCTATGTACACTTCAAAGTAAATATATATATATATATATTTTTTTTTTAACCGGTTAGCTCTTGCATAGCCGAAAACCTCGATTTTCTCCGTATTTAATAAACAACAACATTGGCAATCTCGGAGACTAAAAAAAAAACTAACTTGTCTTACATTTTTAAAAGTGACAATATTTTCTTTCGTCGTGGTTTATTTGTTCCGTCATAAATGCGCGAATGCGAGTTTTCGTTTAAAATATACCTATATATTTTCTGTTTTATTTCTTTATTAAATATAAATAACCTAGGTTAGTTGTAATTTTAGTATGTTCATTATTGATATTAGGTTTGAGGTGCTCCGCGCTTAATCATATTATTTGTTCGATGGTACTAATATACCACTATAGAACAATAATTCAGGCTCATCTATTCTAATTATCTGTAACTTTAGAGAGCCCCACAAACCATAAATTATAATAACCATTGTTCGAAGGATTATGTATCTTGTTATGTATTATTCTAAATTTAACCTAAGTAAAGATATTACCTAACTTTAAATATCAGTGCAATGTGTATTATTACATAATTTCTGATATAATCTTAAACGCCATATAATACAAAAAATTTGTTATTGTTCCCAGAAGTCATTTTTTTTTTTTTTGCACCAATACATTTACAATAAGACAGGTCCGTACACTGTTTCTAGTATATCGGGTTTGTAAAATTAAAACAATCAGTTTTTCTATTTGCTTCCTTTTTTTTTTTTATTTTGTTTTATTTTTGCCCTGACTTTTTCTTTTCTCTCTTAGTATTATCTTAATGTAAATTTACTAAATTTTTTTTTTTTATGAAACTATGTACTACAATATAGATTTTTGCTGTGAGGTAACGGGCAGAGCGTATGTGTTATAATCAGTTGGTTCTTTAAAATGTATAGTTTGGGGTATTGCGTGACTGGAGGACCTGGGGCGGCGGTTGGCTTGACGGACGGTTGGGTGTTATGGCCACCTGATTAATGGCGGTCGGTCAGGATCTGGGACGAGCGAATATACTTAGAACATGCTTAAGGCAGGCCGAAGTTGGAAGGGGCTTATCATTTGCTCACCTAAATATACGTTCTGTAAATACAGGATTCGACGAGTTTATAAACTACGCCCATGATTATAACTTCGACATCTTAGGACTGTCGGAAACATGGCTTACGCAAAACCACAATAATGTATCTTTCCAAATACCGGGTTATCATCTCCTTAGGAAAGACCGCGAAGGACGTGGAGGTGGTCTTATTATGTATATTAAAAAATGTATAAAATTTTCCCCTGTTGATATAATAGTTCCTTCCCAAGAATTTGAATATATGATTTGCAAACTTAAGTTAAATAACAAAAACATTTGTGTTGTAAATATGTACAGACCTCCTTCCTCTGATATTGCAACTTTCTTTGATAACATGGAGGATCTGTTTACCGCCATTGTCCCGTTCTATGACTATGTTTTTTTTATGGGCGATATTAATGTAGACTTTCTCCAGGATACCTCCAACACTAAACGACTTAAGAATTTACTAGAAGCCTTCAATCTTCATCAAATTATCGCCGAACCCACAAGGGTTAATCCTTTAACAAACAGCCCAAGCCTTATTGACGTTATATTCACTACACCTTCCTGAATCCATTACTGATCATAAACTTATTTTCGGCGTATTTGATGTTGGAAACAGCGAAAACAGCATAGAATATATAAATGCCCGTGATTATAAAAATATTAATTCAGACAATTTTATGCACGATGCATTACCAATAAACTGGCAAAGTATATATCACCTCGATAGCATTGATAACAAAGTTGAAACATTTAACCATTATATTATATGTCTATTAAATAAACATGCCCCATTTCGCAAAAGAAAATTTAACAACAAGCCCTTTACACCCTGGATTACAAATAACATAAAATTGCTTATGAAAGAAAGAGATAAGGCACATCGAAAATATGTTAAAAATAAAACACCTGCATCGCTTCAATACTACAGAGATCTTAGAAATTTTACCAAGCATGCTATAATAAGGGAAAAAATAACTTATTTTAACCAAATATCTCAGACTACAGGCCGTGATTTTTGGAATAATGCCAAAAAACTTAATCTGACTGAAAGCGGCAAAATTACAAATATACCAGACAACCTAAAAAACGCTGAACAAATAAACAATTATTTTCATTCCAGTACTGCCACTAGTACCGCTCCTTCTGAGAAAATTCAATACTATAACTCTCATAAATTTTTAGATTTTAATTATCAAACTGAATTATATTTTAATCTTATCGATATTAACCAAATACATAAAATTATTGCTAAAATTAAATCTAATGCTGTGGGAGAAGACGGAATTTCATTAAGAGACTTGCAGGTTTGCTTACCTTTTTGCATGGAACCTTTAATTCATATTATAAATACTTGTATCCTAAACAACGTGTATCCTACGATTTGGAAACAGGCAATCGTGAAACCTTTAGCAAAAATATCTAATCCGAAAGAATTAAAAGATCTTAGGCCTATAAGCATAATACCCACTGTGTGAAAAATATTAGAAAAACATATTTTCAATCAAGTTACCAACTTCGTAAATAAGTTCAATGTTATTCCGGATTGTCAGTCGTGTTTTAGGAAACACTTTAGTACCACTACTTGTTTAGTAAACATCACTAATAGTATTCGAGAACATGAGGACCAAAAAGAATCCACCTGCCTGGCATTGCTGGATTTCAGCAAAGCATTCGACACGGTAGATCACGACATGCTACTTTCTAAGCTAAATTATTTCGGGTTTTCAGAATCAGCAGTGCGTTTCTTTAAAAGTTACCTAAATGACAGATATTCTTGTGTTTCAATCAATAATAAATCTTCAGCCGAAAAATCACGCTTCATCCCCATCAGACAGGGTGTACCGCAAGGCTCAATACTTTCTCCTCTTCTGTTTTCAATATATGTCGCGGACATGAATAGCTGCACGAGTTACTCTACACTACGTCAGTACGCAGATGACTCTCAGCTGTTCCTATCTTTTGCAAAAGATACTCTATCTCTGTCGGAAGAACGTTTAAAGTATGACCTAATGAACATTCACAAATTTGCACACGAACACAACCTAAAACTAAATACATCTAAATCACAAGTTATAGTCTTTAACTCGGGTAGAGAAATTAATACCATTCAAGCGGAGATAGACGGCAATTTAATACCTAACGTAAAAGAAGCCAAAAACTTAGGTGTTGTTTTTGATTGCTCATTGTCATTCCCACCCCATATTCAAAATAAAATCAAGGCATCTTATATACGTTTAAAGCAGTTATAGAAAATAGCTAGATCCATGCCCCAAAAAAAACAAAATATTTTCTTTGCGATAGCTTAATATTATCACTTTTTGATTACTGCGATACTGTTTATGGGGACTCTTTAAGTGTAAGCATTCAGCATAGAATTCAAAAAGTTCAAAATTCTTGTATGAGATTTGCTTATGATATTCATTACAGAGAGCATATAACCCCACACTTAAACAACCATAATTTACTGAACATGAAAAATCGAAGAAAACACCATATGTACTCCTTCATCTACAGAAATATAAAAACGGGTAAACCGGCTTATTTGAAAAAACTATTCGTTCCTTTGGTGCACCAACATAACACCCGTAGCCAATTATTTACAATACCTCCTCACAGAACTACTAACTTTCAAAAGTCATTCTCTTATGTAGGTGTAAGTCTGTGGAATACGTTAAGTAATGAAGTTAAATCATATCCACTTAAAACATTTACAAAAACACTGTTATTACGAAATCAAAAAGCTGCAATCTAATACTTTTACATATATCGTTTTCAGTCATTGTTTTTACCTACACCTGTTGATTTTCTTTTTTTTTTTTTTTCTTTCTGTTCAATATGTAGTTTGTTATTTGCCGTTCCGGGCCTTATGTGCCGTTGTTGATTTGGCTTGGGCACCCGACCTCCGCTTTCTGGTTGCCGCTCTCCCCGTCACCGCCGCTTCTGTCCCCTAGTATGTGCATTCCTTAGATCTTACTTTAAATTATTTTTTGGTTTAATTTTTATGTTGATTTTGGGCTAGATAAGTTTATAGTTCAAGGGCTGCATCGCACTTGCACATGGTTAATCCATGTGCAAGTTGGTAACGGTTTCTATAATCGAGATGTAGTCCTTATTAGCGAAATAAACAAGATATTTTTTGTTACTTGTTTTATAAAAATTATGCTGTGTTTGTTTTGTTAATAAAACTTTTTTTGAATTTGAACAATGTTGCTCTTGCTGAAATGGCTCTGATTAAGGATATGGGTGTTTACTTGAATACCAAACTAACATTTACCAATCATACAGAAAACAGAATTGATAGAGCCAATAACACGTTAAGGTTTATTAAAAGAACAACTAGTGACTTTAAAAATGTATGTTGTAATGCTTTAAAAGTATTATATACAGCTCTTGTCAAATCTATATTAAGAGTTCTCAAAACATAGTTTGGTCACATATTACCACATAGATTCTAATAGATTAAAAAATATTCAACATAAATTTATTAAATATGAGGAATATAAACTTTTTTGTAACGGTATCAATTTTGATGAGCACCAAAACATGGCCTACTTAGATTTAGCCTTACTTATCCGTAGAAGGAAGTATTCTGATGTGTTTTGAGTTTAAAATTCTTAACAATATAATTAAAAGTCCAGAATGCCTTGCAGCATTTTAGATTCATATACCTACCTATCATACTAGTAATCAAACCCTTGTACATATACCTAACTGTTGAGCATGGTATTTGTTGTTTAATCCTGTAAATAGAATGTCAACTACTGTAAATAATTTTTACACAAACTTCAATTTTTTAATATGTTGAAGAATAAATTTAGGCAGATGGCCAAAAGAACTATTTTAATTTAGTCTTCTCTTAGTAACCACAAATGTCAGTTTGCTCCTGTTGGTGACTCTGATGTGGTGACTGGTACAGCATAATTTGGTATTGAACCAGGTACGGATAATGACTTGTGTAATCTGAAGCCATGGTTTTCTTTTGGTAAAAGATGCACAGATTTTGTAGTAGCTAGTTTTGTTTTCATAAAGGCTAATAATATCTGCATAGTAATAAATGAGATTGGATTGATTTACATAACTTAACTTGATTAATACAAAAAGTTGTGGCACACCCAGACACTAAGACACAAAATGAAAAATAAAATATTCATCCCTTCTCCAATGTATTCCTTGGTATTACTCAAATATTACCGATGTATTTCTTGCTATTACCACACATTTCCATGTACTTCTATGTATTTCCAAGAAATACCTTATATTTCCAGGTGTATTATTAAGCCAAAATGGGTCAAAGCATACAGTGATTTCCTAGGCGATTTTTTTTTGCCTTCATTCACCCATGGAACACATCACTTTTATCCATGATACAAAGCAATATATATTAATTTATTTTACTTAAATTAAAAATATTTTAATCTTTATCCTGAACATAACAACTTAAAGCTAACTTTCAAAACCAAAAATGGCAAATTATCAAATTTTCAAACTACATTACATAATACTTTTGCAGGTACCTGTATACTACGGGTGGCAAATTCAACTCCTATTGTAGATTTTGATTCCAGATTAAATTCGTTTCTAGTAAATCTTGATAATAAATTACTTTTCCCTACTCCTGAATCTCCAATTAACACAACTGAAATAAAAAAATATGCATATAATCTAAAAATAGAACATATTTAAATCAAACTGTATCCAAAGTATTAAGATATTTTGACCACATTTTTTTATTTTGAATATAAAGAAAGAAATCCTTTTATTTCTACAGACTTAACAAATACAAAGAGAGTAAAAAAATACATCTGTAAAATACGTCATTAAAAATGGTAACAAGTCTGTTAAAATATATAAACAAAGACAAACTTAAAAAAAACAGAAAATAATAATAGCTTAAACAAACATTAAAAACACTTACCGAATATGAATACTGCCCAAAAGAGAAATCATGATAAGAACTGTTTATAAATTGAAATAGTCTACTCCTTTTATGGTCTCAGAACCACCGAGAACCATTTTAAATAAAACACAATTTTTTAATTTATCTTTTTAAAAATGTAAATGTAAAGGCAATGCAGGAATTGCAAATCCCTCCGATGTCTGTTGATAGGCAGACATCAGTCACAAACATAAAAATAAATTGCTATTCTACAAAAATGTACTTAATCTTCTATATAAAAAAATAGTTCGATCAACCAAAAATACACAACTACTTAAAATCAAATCTTAACACATGCACATTAGAAATTATGTTTTAAGTGTATCACATTCCAATTTTCAGGTTAAATTGAAAAGTCTAATACATGAAAAATAAATTTTTCATTCGTAACACTATAAGTTTACAAAAAAAATACCTTATTTTATCTGAAAACCAAAATAACATATGAAAGTACATTTGCCAGATTTTAAGAGTGCATATAAGGTAAGTTTTCACTGAATGACTTGACTTTTAATAATTTGATGTCGTGATAAAGATAATATACATTTATAATTATCTGGGTCTATAGCTTCAGACCCTGTCTTAGACAAAGGCCCCAACACAGAACTGGGGTGAGGTTTTGTAGGGATTTACCATTTAACTGTCATAGAGCCCATCAATTATTTCTAAAAGATGGTCTTTCAAAACCTCAAGGGATTCAGGGGCCCCAGACTCCTGTAATTATTGTATATTTCTGGGTTTTCTCAAAAACCACTGGATCCTTCACATTTTTTAAAATTGGAAATTCTTAGTAAAAATACACTTTCTATGGCTTCTGAAAATTTTCAAAATTTGTGGTTACATAAACCTTTATAGACCCAAAAAACTATCAGTCAGTTATGATTGTCATAACTGTCAGCATTTCCACTTACAACACCTATTGATGTGAAACCAAGTTCAATATACTTAAATAACTAATATTAATTTCATAAATACTGATATTTATTTAGACATTAAAAAAACCTCTTAGTAGAATATGCTTCTTCACATTCCACTTATTGGGTGCTTTTAGATGACAAATATAAAAAATAGACCCTGAGAGAAGTTATTTCTTTGAGTAATGTACATTAAAAGATATCATATTTATTTTTCACATCCTAAGCATAAGATCAAATATTTCAGTTAGGGAGCAGTTCAGCTGATGTTTTTATCATATATCATTAATTTTGAATAATCTCTCTGTATTTGAGAAATTACCTCCCTCTCTAAGACACATCGTAAATTTAACAATTAATGGGGATTTTTCAACTATTTTCTATAGGTAGAACCACAAATTTCCACTTGCAAATAAAATAATTAATTTTCTTCATTTACATTACTATTAACATCAACATTTGTGTTTTAAATACAAACAGAAACAGAAAAAGAAATGTCACAAATGGAAATATTTATATCTGGGAAAATATCTTGTTCTCTGTATTGATTTCTACCTACACATTTAAATTGTGATTACTTAGTATAGACAAATTTTAGATCACTTATACTTACAGGTATTACAGTTTTTTTTTTATATTTTCTACTGTCATTTAATATTTATATAGTGTGCATTTTTATTATGTAGGTACATATGTATGTACTTCATATTATTAAAATATTATATACCTTTTGCCAATAACAAAAAGTAACAAGCCCAAAAACACAATTTTTTTTTTAAGTTCCCTTTTTCCGTAACAAGTGTATACATTTATCAACTGTTTATTGATTAGTTTAGATATAATTTACTATGTAGATATTTAAATAGTTACTAATATTGATTGATTTATTTGCTCATTGCCCCCTTTCCGCCTTTGATGACTACTTGTCTATGTGTCATCAAAATATTTCCTTGGTAAGTAGGTACTAAGTACACGAAAATAAATTTAATAACAATTGTATCTAATTCCATTTAATAATAATATTTATAAATTGTTCTGCTCACCTTTGAACAAGTAGTCGTATTCATCATCCTTTGTACTCATACTGAATTGGAATTTATTTGTCTTTACAAACTAAATCAAAGGGAAAAAACTATTGCATATCACTTAAAAAAAATACCGTTTCTAACAGCCAGATCCGGGTATCACAGACACATTCCCTTTAAAATCCCTTTGAATTATCTAATGATGGATGAGAACAAAACAGCTAACAAAAGATATTTTTTCTTAAAGCACAAAATGGCGAATCTCTTTATTTTTATGTCGAGTTGTTCGAAGTGCGAACGCCCCTCGATTGACTGTCAAATGAAAACAACAAATGGTTTGATTGGTTTGTTCAGGTAATTGTACTTTTCCTCTTTCAATACGTAAGGAAAACAAAGATACACTATATATTTTATCGACTTTAATCAAAATTACTTGTGTAATAAAATAAAATACAAAATTGTCTGGCCCAGAGAAATATTAAGGTGCGTACTCACTTAGCGAACAAGACGCCACGAAAAACACCGTACAAATACGGTGTAAACGTGCGTTCGTTGGGCTCAATATATTACATGCATATATTGATTGCAAATGCATCGTTTATAATTCTTAATGAGGAAGTGCAAAAGAAAACAAGAAAATGCCGTTGGTAGATGCCATTGAAAAGCAGATTTAGAGATATAGAACTAATGCAAGATCTCGGAGCTTAGTACCTATCGGGGGTGTGGTCCATGGCAAATAATCCATTTAATTTTGAATTTCTAGTGCATATTGTCAAAATTTTGGCATTTAGATACAGAAAAGAAGACAATTTTTCTTAACTTCATAGAAACATTTTAAATGTATGTGTATTGTACAGGGTGTTTGGTAATAAAGGCAACATTACCAATTAACATTCTTATTTTTATAAATGCATATACAAAAAAACATAAATACAAAAGTTTTTCTTTTCTTAAAGTTGTATTTTTTTTAGTATAATTGCTAGATATACAAAATGTTTAATTTTTCTGAAATTAACATCAACTTTAGTTTCTGAAATGTAACACCCTGTATTATATGTTCATCAAATGGGTCGCATGTCACTAATTACAAATATGACAGGTATGATACCGTGATCTTTAAAGACACCAGAGAATGTTTTTCAGCATAGAGAAGTCAAATAGAATATATTGCTTCTTATGGCAGGGTCCTAAAATTTCTCGGGTGTTTTTAAAGATAAAAGTATAAACCCTGGTATATTTATAATCGGCAGAAAGATATTTATTTGATAGACATAAAATATATGGGATGTTATAAAGTATAGTAAAAATAATATAATAAAAATAGTATCCCATTTTTACTGAAGAAACCATTAAACATATGTCGCCAATTTACTAAAAAGTTAACAAAACTGTTTATTTTATCGAACCTTAGACCACTTTATAAAAAAACCACATAAGAAGTTAACCCTAGGTTTAAATGTTGGACGTTTCTAATAACTAAATCCAGTACTGAAGTTTATAACTTAAAATCTGCTTAGAATCATGAATTGAGTAATCAAACAACGATAATATAATAATTATAAAACGAGCAATCTATCTAAAAATTCCGGAAACCATACGGAAATACGATGCTACTACCTAAATACTTGATTAGAAAAAGTTCGTCCCCCCATAGGTCGGAGGATGTACATGTTTTACTTTTTTAGGTTAATTACAGCTTATGCATCATTTCAGTTTATATTAAAGCATTTCAAAGCTATTGCAGAAGCTTTCTCGCAGGAGACCCAATTTTTATATTTAAGATGACCTCAGCATTATCCTAAATACTTCTTCAAAAATCATACAATTTGGCCAAATCCCGGAGAAATCGATGTATGTACTGAGACTTTGCTTTTAATTCACTACTCCTAATATTAATTTAATTTTAATAGATAGGAAAAACGTTAATTGTATAAGTTGCAGGAATTTTTGCATTATTAATAGAAAATTAGTTTACAAAAACCAGTAGCCTCCCCAACATAATTTTTTTAATAAAACAGGTTATATATTTCATGCCAATAAAATGAACCTCTTCTTGCTTATTATAAATAGGCTGGGCTTGATATCTTTATCTTTAAAAACCTCTTTTTATCTTTAAAAACACCCGAAAAATTTGAGAAAGAGGCAAACGCTGCCCTATAAGCAATGCTTTTCTATTGGCTCCACTATGTAGTAAATCATTCTCCGTCTCTTACCTTTTATAGGAAGATTTTTTGTAAAATTTGTAGGGATTTTCTAAAGATAAGGTATCAAACACAATAAATTTATAAGCAGCAAGATACGATCCATTTGAAGGGGATAATAATACAGATGGTGTGCCATTAAAAATATATATATATATTGGATTTGCTACACATTTTTACTAAACCCTCTACCTCTTTTATAATCAATAAGTTTTTCTTCAATTAAACCAATATTGGGAGTGGCTTGATGCACAGAAAAACTTCAGTTTAGTCATAAACTTTCCTGAAATAACTATGTGCTTTGTATTTAAATAATAAATGGGATATTAAACCACGCTACCTTCTTGAGCATCCGGCAACCTGCCCGTAAACCAACTCATACGTTCGTCGATTCTATACTTTATGTCCACACTAAGCGGACTCATTCCTCACCGTACGGCCGTATTCGTGAACGAGCTTATCCGCAAGCAAATGCATACGTTCGTCCCCCACGTCAACACTGAGCGGCCGTATGCGTATGAGTACGTACCTTTAGCTTCGTTCAGACATCTCGAATTTAGCGGTTAGTTTTGATTAGATTCAGAAAGCCGATCTTTCTGATATAAAGAATTGGACGTGTGCATTCATCGATGATCAAATGCCAGGTTACTTCGTTATAGGCTGAGTAATGTTATAATAAATTGTACAAAATATTTATTAAATATATCATTCAGTTAAAAATCCAATCATCTATTCCATTCACTATCATATTTCTTCCACATCAAAACACAAATAAATAAAAGCATTTTCAACGCGGCATATTTCAAAAACGGAAAACGGACAGATATATATTTATATCCGGCCACAAATTATCGAATGACACTGCAAAAGTATCATTGAATCGCACCGGAAAGCGGAGCGAATACCTAATCATAATATTCATTAAACACTTTAGTTCAGTCCAGTGCATAGAAATTCCCTTAACGCGGCTAAATTATATACGTTTATTCGTTCCGATCCGCTGATAGATGTTATATCGTCGGTAAAAAATCATTCGAATATGCATGTCACTAAAATGTATTCGAATAAATATTATTTTCATTCATTCACTTCTTTATTACTTTTTTATTCGTATTATTTGAATTAATAGTTTTGCACTATCGAATAATTCAAATAACCAACAACCACCGGATAATTCTATAGTTTTTATCCAATAATACCCACCGCTACTTGAATTAACGTCCCACGTACGGTCATATGTTGGAATAAAGCCATTTCCTGTCTCTGTAGTGTGGATTGTCTAGTTTTGATTTGTATGCTTTCTAAAGTCTAACGAGGTCTAAAGCGTGAAACACAACGGAAATTACATCATTCGTTTCAGTCAATATACGTCAAACTTTATTTTCTTTGTATATTTTTCGTTATTTTGTTAGATACTTTTTTGAAATATAGGTTATAAACGGTTGCTTTTAGTTCCAAAATTATCATCCATTTCTGTACAACAAATGTACACCCTTTTAAGTTTCGTGTTTGTAGGTTAGGTTTTACGTTAAACGTTTACGGGAGTTCCAATGTGTCTCAAGAGTAACCAAAACGCAGTTGGATTCTTAAAACAAAAACACAACGCTTTAATATTTGCAACGAATATTTTTTGACGGCATATATTACTAGCCCACGACCTGTGCATCAGACTTTATAGATTTTTTTAATACCTACTAATTTAAATTCTACGTAAAAACTAATCAGAACTGTAACCGGACATCATAATTACTTTTCGGTTACAAAAGTAACTGTAAAAGAAAAAAATGATTACAGTTTTTCTCTCTAAACGCAATAAGTCATCAGTATTTGATTACATTTTTGACAAAGTATTTCTAATCGCTTCATGTAACCGTCCCAGCCCTGACTATAATGGTTGTATACGCTAGTACAACACGCTTATAGTACTTAAATCACGCCAACAACGCTAGAATATACCACCGATATTATTGTAGACGGGTTTGGAAATTTGATACTGATAATACCAAAAGTTTACTATCAGGCGGAAGGTAATATGGATAATATACTGTTCAGAAGTGTCCGATACACAAACACGTAGTTTCTGAATGCACTCCTTTTATTCAGAACACAGCTTGCAGGTAGCCACGCAGATAAAGCCCGGTTATAGCCTACGCTCGTAACTCAGGTTACCCTTGTCACTGCCCACTTACTAAGTTTTATGACGCACCCAGTATACCCGTTCTTAAGGGTGTGAAACCAATATTGGAACTGATCCCGTGGAACAGATATTTAAAAGGACTTGATTCAAAGCCTATCAGAATAACGCGTACTGACAAATATGAAAATGTGGCAAATCAAATCAGACAGCCCGGCGGCTGCCATTTGTATTGCCGTAGTGTAAACAACTCACCGCTCATCCCAGTTTAAACCGCAGTACGGGTTGCAGCTTGCAGACTTACTCCTGCCAGTTCGGGTTCAGTCGAGTCCGACCGCGACCCATGAATGTTAGAACAACGTGAACGCATTCTACCCGGTTGTAGTTTTCAGTTTGCGACCTTCGCGTACTTACTACTTATTTGGACTTTTTGTACTAGTTTACCAATAGAAAACATTGTTATTTTCTAGAAGTTAACAGGAAATGGAATTTCCAGCCCTATTTATTTTATGTTTTCTTTTTCATAAAGTACCATAATTTTAAATAAATAATAAGCATATTTAGGAAAAACTGATCAAAATTGAATAAAAAATATAATCTAATTTTTCACCTCCATAGACAAATAATCCTAACCCCTAAAACCAACTAACTAAAGACGCAGATTTGCATTCAAATAGATAAACCACCAATAGTAAACTTCTAATTCCAACCGAACCTAGCATCTAGCATCACGTTTTATTGCAAACAATATCTGGTACAGTGCAGTGAAGATGGGGGTTTCGACACTGGAGCTGATCTTTGGAACAAGTATGTTTTTGGACTCGACCGGTTTGGATTGATCTACGAAAAGTGTGGAATTAGACATCCCTACAGTCGTTCTACCCTTGTCTATAAACAAGGGTTCTACGCAGATATGGTGGGAATAAAACAAGGTCTGCCCGCCACCCAGCGCATCTACGTCAGATCTTAGGTAGCTTTCGAAAAAAATTTAGACTAATGTAGTAGGCCCTGGAAATTAGGCGGCCCTTAGACAAGGAAAGAGAGGGGACGGATAACGCCAGCTGTTTTACTGAAGGCCAACTGGCACCACGCATGTTTGCTCAGTGGCGTATCACATGATTGATATTAGAAATAAATGTACATTTTTTGTGATGTAACTTATTTAGCGTTTTGGTTCACCGACGCATATATGAAAAGAGGTGATAAGTAAGAGGACTTTAGACGAAAATGCAATTTATTTTCTATCAAAATGAAAACCATGTGCAAAATTAAAATCTGCTTAAACTTTTACCGAGCGCCTGTTAGCTTTAAATTTTTGTAATGTAAATTATCTTGGAAAAATTAGTATTTCGCTATTCTGCTTTTTATGTATTTATGGACCTTCTTAATACTGAAATAAAACTAGGAATATAATAAAATTACGTTATATTTTATTTCATATAGCTGAAATATTTTACAGGGATTCTACATACTAAATACAATTACAAAAAACTTAAAACTAAAAAAATTATATACATTATTATAAATACTAAAGCTAAACCAATACAATAAATGTTATTGTCCCTTAAACAAAATTAGCTTCGTATATTGACTTCTGATGGGATCTACTACTTCAGATTGCCTTTTACTTATAAAATGCAAACGAATATTTAAATACTGTAAAATGATAGATTCCATCAAAAAATATAAGTGGTTTGTAGTACCTTCTGATGCATGTTCTTTTAAATAATTAAAATATTTTGATTGTATGCAGCTAAACATAATTTTGCTTTTTAAGATACTTAAAAAATTCTTCTTTTTGATATCGTGCTCATAAATTCGCAAAAAATGTTCGCTTAATTTACAAATTTCTATTACGTCTTTAGAGGGATATGTTAATCTACCTCGATTTTTTTGGGAAATTAAGGAGTTTAAATAATTTTCTTTTTCCCCAATTAAAGATTGTATGCACATTTCACATTTAATTAATGATTGTAACCTACGTGATACAAAACCCGCTATATAAATTATAATTTCTTTTGAACATTTACTAATTACATGGGTATTTATTATATATTCATGATCTTCCCAAATGCTTTGCAATATTGGATACTTTTCAGATACCTCTGGGAGAAAATCAGGTGGTGCAATATTGAGTTCTGGTTTTTCAAACCTGCTTGATCCCACTAGTATAGGTATGTCATCTAAGGGAATACAATTCCCCATTCCCCCTTCACGAATTTCTGCTCGGACTAAAAGTCGTTTGTAAGCAGCCGTAAATTGTCTACAGGTAGGATTATTATTCCAACCACCCCTTGATCTTATGGATGAAAAAATAGTTCAAGATGGTCTTGACTAATTTTATAACATGGAAGGTAAACAAGATAATTTTTTGAAATTGCTTCATCATACATCAGCAAGGCACTTTTTAAAGATATTATAAAACCTAGAAAGCCCGTTTTCCTTTTGGAATGTATTAGTAATTGATTGTTTGTAAATTTTAATGTTGAAATATAATCAATTGCTTCAGAAATAAACTTCCTAGTTTGGAATATATTTTTGTTAAAAATGGGTTTTTTATATCTTGGTGCAGCAAGGGTTCGGCTGTTTAATACATCAAAAATATTATTTAACATTTTAATAAAATTGACTGTAGCCTTACAACCACGAAATTTTTCAAGGCCTAAAGTTTCCTCACAAAAAGTTAGAGCATCTGCTACTGATTCGCTTAATAATTGGACAGCTAATCTAACTTTCATTTTTTGCTTAAAAAACTTGATGTGGGCTTTTCTAAGTTTGTTCCCTAAATGAAGTCCTTCAGATTGTTGTAAATTTTCTAATTTTTCTATGTACTGCCACTTAATTAAATTCCCCTGACCATCTACTAATTGTTTGCTCTCTCCGAATGTATTTCTAACTAGTTTAAGCATATGACATGGATAATAAAAAACAAAAATATTGCTGTTACGAATTGTAAAATATGTTTTCATATTTTGCAGTTCTGTGACACAGCCTAAAAGATTTGCCATTGCGACATTCGAAGGAGCACCGTCAAAAGTTAATGATAATACATGGGCACCAGTTTCTTTAATTAATTCTATGCATTGAGACACAAGGGAACTTTTTTGCATGCCAGTTAACCCGTCTACAAAAAAATACCCTACTGGTATTTTCCATGTACCATTTATGCAAACAGCCATTAAAACAAAAGCTTCTTTTGCTACTGCATTTTGATCATCGTCCAAGTCTACCCCATAGTAAACATATCCATGAAACTTTCTCCCATCCCATTCCACTTGTTTTAGAATTGAAATTTCGTCAATAACAAGTGCAATGAGAGTAGGTCTATCAGATATTTGGACATATTTTCTTAAAGTGTCAAAACACTCTTTGGTAAAACCTGGTTCCGCGTTTATATTTTTAAACCACTTTCCTATGGTACTCCTATGGGGTAAACAAGTATCAAAAACTTTTCGAATGTAATCATAAGCTTTAGGTGAAAAAAAACTGACCGTTATTGCAAACTTTCTTAATTCTGGAGAATATTTAGCATTTTTTTTCAATTTACGTTTTTGCAGTTCTTTGGTTATTCCAGACATGTTGGAAAGTAATAGAGAATTTTCTGAGCTTATCAAATTTTTACTAGCTAAATGTTTTATGATTTGCTTCAATGACAAAACCTTCTTTTTATACCTTCGTACTTTCTGCGACAAGATTTTTATCTTCTTTGTTTTTTGCTGACTTTTTACCCTTTCCCTAAATAGCTGTTGACGTAGTTTTTTTTTCCTAGGAGTCTCTGGATGGATATCTTCCAGGGTACTACTTGATGTAGAAGCTACTGCTGATGTGGAGGCAGTATTCTGAATATGTTGTTCATGAGATCTCTTTGTTGTCTGCAACAATTTGATTTGTTAAATTTTTAGTACTGTACAGTCAAATAATATGCAGTACATCAATTAGTAACATTTTTTCCAACCAAAATATATAAAATGGTAATCAAGTCTCATTAATATTTCTTTAAAAAATGTGTGTTATATAAATGTTATAGTAGTTTTTTGTGCCACTTTAACTCAACATTTGGTTTATAATAGGTTTATATCTTGAACATCTATAAATAGTGAGGATTTGTAATTAGCATACTTTATATATCACTTTAGGCATAAATAACTAGATGGTTTAGAAATTGTGGTTTAAGGGCATATATATTGTTTTATCAATCAAATATACTCCAATTTCCATATCAGAGAGGTATTACTGTGTAACTGTTTAAACATGAACAATTATTAAATTTTGCCTACCATTAAAGAGAAATTAACTATAGTAATAGTAAATAACAATAAATATTATATTAAATACCTTATAAATTATATAATAAACTAAAAAAAATATAGCAATTACTTCTACTAATCAAACAATGTTATTTGGATAGTTACAAAAACTATACTTTACCTTTTTTGGTTGCATATATTTGGGCAGTTCTGGAAATATTGTCGGTACGGCTTCATCCAAAAGACAATTTCTTTCGCCAATGCGATAAAAGAATTTTTTTTCAAAATGCTTGGAACAAAGTCTGTGATTCTTTGTTGGAGACCAGTCTGCAAGTTTCAGATTCTGAACCCAAAGTTCTCGCCTTACCAGATTTGTAGGAAATCTTAAAAAAAAACTTATGTGAAACTTCAAAAGAATATGTTTTATTATCAAAATAAACCAATTTTCCTATTGCAGAACTAATAGTAATTAGATAAAATAATATTAAACAAAGTTAATAATAACAATATTAACATTATGGTTCAAAAATATAGTAATAAACAATTTTTCATAAGCGTAATTATTAAAATATATATGAACGCCACCACTGCTCAAAGGACATTAACCCAATTATGAATACTTAATTAGGTAATCATGAATGAAAATAGTCATGTTTATGTCCCACACTGCGCAGTATCCTGAAATCAGTCAGCTGTTAGATCATATTAAAATATTATATTAAATAACTACTTAGAACATGAGATAAATGGTTTTTTAAATGCAATTGAGAAATGACTATTATTTCTCACCTGTGAAACGTAACTTCAGGTTCCTTTCTGTCACTCCGACTTTTACAGTTGTAAGCACAACAAACCACCATTTTTCTAACACAAAATTTATAGTTTTTAACACACTTTCCGCTGAATAATCGACAAAAGAAACTGTGGTGACACATCGATTGTCTGGCACCATAAAATGGCGTCCTAATGAATTTCTGCTTCAATTTGCGCCAGCGCCGTAAACGGGTGTTACGCGTCCTCTCTCTTTCCTTGTCTAAGAGGCGGCCCAACAAAACAGCTGATTGCTGTCAATATGGCTGGTGAAGGACAAACATTGTCATTTCATTTTTTATATATATATTTAATGCATTTTTTTGTACAGGACCATTTTTTACAATTGTTACAAACTTAGTTATGACAAGTGAATACTTTTTGAAGCGGTCCAAACAAAATATTTTTATAATTAAAAATTAGATCCTTTTGTAGTGTAGATCCAAAAGTTTTTCACCAAGTGACAAATATGGACATTGCTAGTTACCTAGTTGTTCAATTTAAATTATGTATATTCAAGTTAAACTTAGTTCAATCTGTATGTTTAATATTTTGTACTGCACTCAGTACATATCCTTTTTTTATAAATAAAACATATATATCAATAAAACAATCTTGTTTTTATTTAAATAAATTGTCATGCATGTCAGAGTGAAACAATATATAACATTTTCAGAGTGAATATAATAAGAATAAAAAGTAGTCTTTACAATAAATCTGATGACGAGTGTACAAGAACTCAATTTTTTTCAGGGTAATAAAACCTTTACTATTTACTAGACTTAAACCTACTTATGTCTAGAAAAATTTAATTATATACTTGCACTCTAGGACAGGATTATACCGTAGAGTCCCTAAAAAGAAATAGTTATATTTTATTCTTGTCTTATTTTTTTCAGAAGTTATCGAGAAACTCAAAATTTTGAAAAGAGTGTCCATGCCTTTAGCATACTTGTAATTATGAGTCTGGAATTTCCACCCTTCAAAATTTAAGAACTTCCTTCCTGAATGTATAACAAAATTTCTTATTCGGTCGTAGATTTTGGCGACAGAGACTTTTGGCAAATCTTAGTATTAAGTAAGTAATAACCCTGTATATGGTTATCGTAGCGCTTCATTTATTATACATAAAAAAATTGTAAAAACTGTAGACCACAGCTACCACACCCGTGCTAGGATAATATCAATATAAAAGGCATACATTATTTAGTTCCTAAAGTATGTAATAAACTTCCAGCTTCCACATACGATGAATTCGTTAAGTTTAAGATAGAATGTAAAAAAATATTGATTAGTCGTATAATGAATTTAAGAACTATGAGTCTTTTAAGTAGAATTGCCTCGCTTTCCCAAACAAAAAAATAATTACGGAGTTGCATAAAGGTTAAAATTATTAAACAAATCTCTTTCAAGATGGTACATACAAATACTGATAATTATTTAAGTCCCCTAAAACATAAAAAAATAATACAGCATTGAAATATCTAACAGTACAAAATGTAATATAACTTTTTCAAACAACGATTAGATCTTTGATCAGTCTCGATTGAGAATCATAATAATTGTTAACTAGCTAGATTGTTTTTAGTTTTTTAATAAATGATTAATATGAAATAAATAAAATAAATAAAACACACTTGGGCCTAATTTAATTTAGTAGTAGGTAAATCCTCTTCTTATTGCAGTATCCACTTCAGCCACATCGACGAAAGTTCATTCAATCGTTTTTCATATCTAAAATTGAAAATTTTTGAAACTTACAAATGAAAGTAACATTGTCTTTTATACCTCTACATCCACAATTTGCAATACAACAAAAAGAAGGCATTTTAGGGTAAAAAAATAAAAATAAATAACAAAAGTCCCATATACTACCGTGTAAAAATTCGATGTGTTTGTCCTACGCCTGTCAAAAACTGATCGGTGACGTTCAACTGACAGTTCGTTGGAGTGCCCTATAAACGTCAATCAAAATTGTAAATTAAGTTACGACTTAATTTAACTTTTTTTCGAGTCTTCCGGTTCGTCTCGTCGAATGCAGACCTCTGTGTTGTTACCATAAGTGGTGCCACGTGTTCGGTTTTGCTGCTTTATTTCGGGGGGAAACGGGAGACTCAACCGCTCAGTGTGGAAACTAACGACCCCGCAAGAAAGGGAGCAGACGCTGTGAACGTGTGAGGCCTAGTTGTTCCTGTATTCTATCCCGTTCGTCTGCCGCAGTTCTACATAGAATATTAGCGTAATGGCCGCTATGTGGTGGGAGTGGGAGGGGTTAGCTTGAAAGAAAAGATTATCTCGTGAGACCAGTAGTACTCTCAAGGGGCATCTAGTGGAAGCCAAGATGCATTAGAAAAGTTTTTAAAGAAAGTCAAATTTAAAGATTTTGAAATACACGGGGTGACCGGGAGCTCAGAGCTCGCCATCCGGGCATCCCACCGATAACGTCCCCAAACCGGAATAAAGTGTATCTCGCTCCGAGGGTCGCCGGATAAAGCGAGTAAGCTCCAGACGGGGAGCAATCTGGCAAGTTGCGAAGTGCAGTGCCAAAAACATATATTGGAATAGGAAAACCCTAATTTCTACAGTAGAAAGGTTTCATGCTTCCCTCAAATATGACAAAATTAACTTAAATAACGGTAAATATTTGGTTAAACATTTCTAAATGAAATGATTTTTGGCTGTGTAAAGTGTAAAGAATTTTACTCATGGAATTTAACAAATTTAAAATATACATTTGAAAGATTACCTTTTTTTAATAGTTCGTATACACAAAAATTGATGGATGAGGCACTTTTTCAAATTATATCCAAAAAAACTAAGATTTCGGAAGGTTGCACTGAACTTGTTTTTGGCGTATCGCTAAATACATATTTTTCACAAACTTAATTTATGAACTACGTAAAAGACTGATTATATTATAATGCTTTATAACACCAAAATTATTATTACTAACTAAAAGTTAGAATTAATTATTGTATTAGACATTATTAAACGTTTTTAAACATAATTACAGCTGCTAAATAAAGAGAGAGCGGGAGTATCGTCTGTTGGACAGAAATCCAGTGTGCTGGGGATGCTACGTTGCCAAGTTTATTTTATATATGATCTATATAAATTATATCAGAAAAACAAAATGCATTTGTGGGTTGTGGATCGGTACCAGCAGGAGCGCGAAGGCACTAGGTGGATCGGTACCGGGTTAGCACCAGGTTAGGCGCCGTAGGCGTCATCGTTAAAGCCCTAAAAGACTAACAACCACGCAGGGCATCACTGGCGAGAGTCTAACATTCGGCATCGGCCCAGAGGGCTGATGTCGAATGTTAGGCTTCCGCCAGTGATGCACCCGCCTGTTGATTAGTGTTGACCGCACTAGGTAGATTGGTACCGGGTTAGCACCAGGTTAGGCGCCGTAGGCATCATCATTAAAGCCCTAATATAAAAGACAAACGACAGCGAAGTACATCACTGGCGAAAGGCTAATATTTGGGATCGGCACAGGACAGGGATCCAAATGCGTTACTCTCGGGAGACTAACGTGAAAAATTTAATACAATACAACAATGTAAGTTTGGCAACAATGCAAGATAGCCTTTCTTCAAATTGTCATATTAAGGAATATGGCGTATTGGAATGCAGTGAAAATATCGAATTTCTTTTTGGTTTTTTTAATAGAAAAAGTGGTTCATCCATTTCTTTTATTTTCTTAAAACAGTTACATGAAGGTAAACTTTCTATTTTATATTAAAAAATTATCAAATTCCGTGGGTTTAATTGTTTACAAGACCCATGATTTTTATTAGAGGTTATATGCTCAACTAAGCATTTGGAAAATAAAAAGAAAAATTAATGATGGTACAGTCTTCCGGTTCGTCTCGTCGAATGCAGACCTCTGTGTTGATAACATAAGTGGTGCCACGTGTTCGGTTTTGCTGCTTTATTTCGGGGGGAAACGGGAGACTCAACCGCTCAGAGTGGAAACTAACGACCCCGCTAGAAAGGGAGCAGACGCTGTGAACGTGTGAGGCCTAGTTGTTCCTGTATTCTATCCCGTTCGTCTGCCGCAGTTCTACATAGAATATTAGCGTAATGGCCGCTATGTGGCGGGAGTGGGAGGGGTAAGGGGATAGCTTGAAAGAAAAGGTTATCTCGTGAGACCAGTAGTACTCTCAAGGGGCATCTAGTGGAAGCCAAGATGCATTAGAAAAGTTTTAAAGAAAGTTAAATTTAAAGATTTGAAATACACGGGGTGATCGGGAGCCCAGAGCTCGCCATCCGGACATCCCACCGATAACGTCCCCAAACCGGAATAAAGTGTATCTCGCTCCGAGGGTCGCCGGATAAAGCGAGTAAGCTCCGGACGGGGAGCAATCTGGCAAGTTGCGAAGTGCAGTGCCAAAAACATATAATGGAAATAATGGAAATGATGGTACAGAGAGCAACTTACTCCAGACTTGTTTAAAAACCAATAATTGAAAAAATATAAGAAATGTTACAGATGAGACTGAGGATCGGATTTTGGCAGGCTTACCTGATAACAGAAAATTTGAGTAGACTAAATCAGATAAAGATTCAGCTAAAATGAGTATAAATAGTAACATACATTTTTCTAAGCATGTGTGTAGGCAATTAGGCATCTAGTATATATTTTGCAGTTTATCCGAATTGTTCCCTTTTGTTCATAGAAATTACATTAAAAAAAAAGCATATAATTATTTTTTTACATCCAAAATAAAAGATTACTAACGACCTTACTCTGAACAAAAGTTAGGACCTTTTCTTCTTTTACTCATTGGTTTAGATCATGGTTATTAGTTCTCGGACACAAAAGGGGTGATCTTTTTGGGAATTTTGCTGTAGTAGATGGTATTTTAAACACTTGTTTGTTTGAAGTTATTAGTCTATTAACTTCTAAGTCTTTAGTTCTTTAAAAAACAGTTAAAAAGTTACAACAAAAAAATACATTTTAACATTCTTTTTTATTTATAATCATTTTATTAGTATTTTCTTTCCTTTTTCTCTTTTCATTTGATTATTTAAGCTGTATTTATTTTTATTTCATTCTTTCATATCCTAGATTGCTATTTTTAAAAGCTGTCAACCTTAATTTAATTAATTAATGAATTAAAGATTCCTTTAAGTATTAACATTTATACCTTTCCACCTTCAACCTTACTAGTGTATGGAAAATACAAGGTAATAACCATCAAAAGTTTTCCTTTAGGGATTCAGCAGATACTGCATCTCAAATTTCATTTCAAAGTGTAAGCTCGAAAACATAAGAGTATTTAAAAAGAAATGCCTACCCTTCGAAGGTGGGCTTTAAACATTCAGTGGAATCCTAGGATTTTGTCACATATTATTTAAGGTAATGAGACAAAAGTCTGCAGCATTAAAAGACCTGGAAAGATTATGTTCATTATCATTTGGTAGGTAGGTAGGTAATTCTTAAGTTGACATGATTTTCACTTTTAAAAAATGTTTTCGACACCTAGTTATATTCTTCTTGAATTAGATATACTTTTGTATAGTGTAGTGTTAACTACTCAAAAATAATTTCAACTCCAGAAAATGCTTAAACCTGACTCAAATTCCATTAGTTAAACTGAGTACTGAGTGTAGGTGTCTTAAAGTGTCAGGGATTCCCAACCTCAGATGTTGACACAAATTAGAAATGTGATTTGTAACAAAAAAACGTGGTATGCAATCTTTTGTTGATATTTTGTAAAAGTAAAATAATTAACATACCTATTTTCATTTATTTTTAACATTTACTTTAATAAGGTAAATGCGATAGTTCCTATAAAACTAGTAAAAATAACACTTTAAATAATAAATATAGGTTTGCCTAATAAAAAATGTTTGCCTTAACCAAAAGATTAGGATTAATCATTATAATAAGATATCCTTAATCACTAAAATACAACACAGATACACCTTAGCAGTGGTTTTACAAATAGCCTACTCTATCTCACTTCGGCTTTGTAACTATAACATCTGGTTTTATACAGCAGAATTAAACAAGCTTTTGGGCAAGCTACCAAAATTGACTTGAATCTTTACTAAAGCAAGCAGCAGACAACAACCGAGTATCAACGAGTACTAGCTTTCTAGCCCTTCAGATTGAGGCACTTCCCTCTTTCAATTTTTCATAAAAAGTGAATGACCATAAAATAATTATGTTTGGAATTTGTTTATTATTTTAAATTGGCCTTTCAATTTCTACCAAGAATGGAATAGCAGTTAGGTGCTTAGAGATGACATAAATAAAATACCTATATTCAGTTTAACATTCACTTTTTATGAAAAATTGCAAGAGGGAAGTGCTTTAATCTGAGGAGCTAGAAAGTTAATACTCAGCCATTTTGTGCTGCTTGCTCTAGTAAAGATTTGATTCGATTTGGAAGCTTTAGAATAACTTACAACCCCCGTTCATTCACTTATATGAAAAATTGCAACAGGGCGAAGTACCTCAATCTGAGGGGTAGGAAAGTTAATACTGGTTCATTTTATGCTGTTTGCGTCATTTTTGATAGCTTTGGGATGTCTTTAAACCCCCGGTCATTCACTTTTTATGAAAAATTGCAAGAGGGAAGTGCTTTCATCTGTGGTGCTAGAAAGCTAATACAGGTCCATTTTATGCTCTTAATTCTAGTGAAGATTTGATTGAATTTTGGTAGGTTTAGGGTGACTTTAACTCCTGGTCATTCACTTTTTATGAATAACGGCAAAAAAGGAAGAGCCTCAATCTGAAAGGCTAGAAAGTTGATACTAGTTCATTTTATGCTATTTGGTTTAGTGAAGATTTCAGTTCGTTTTTGAAGCTTTAGGATAACTTTAAACCACTGGTCATTCACTTTTTATGAAAAATTGCAAGAGAGAAGTGTCTCAATCTAAGAGGCTAGAAAGTTGATATTGGTCCATTTTATGCTGTTTGCTTTAGTGAAGATTTCAGTTGAAAGATTTAGAAAAGATGTTATATAAAAACGTTACATTGTATATGTAGTGATATTCGCTAATCATTTGGGTTTTCTCCTTAAAATGATAATTTTTTGACGTACTTTTAAAATGTTATAAATTGTAATAAGTTTAATTGTCACAATTCTACTGAAAGTAATAAATGAAGTAAAATAAAAAAAGTCGGTAAAATAGAACAACACACTTTGAAATTTATTATTGTTTTACTAATATTTTCTTGTCTAGTTTACATAATATTATATGCATATTATTAGATCTTCAGCACATTAAAAAAAAACATTATATTGATGTTTATATTAATGAGAAACCCCCAGAATTTCATCAGTATCGGGGCAAATACAAGGAAGAGACTAATAAAAAAATTAAGTATGAAACTAGTCCTAAGCTCTTTTCTTTTTCAACAATTGGGGATTGCGATATTATCTATCCGAAAGTTTAGTATGTTAAGAAGATTTGCAGTTAATGTCCAGTTGCCAATTAATATAATTGTTGGTTTAGATGGATTGAGTTTTAACTTGTGATCGGAAGATATTTTTTAAAGGGCATTTAAATCAGAGTTACCTTGTTTTCTGCAGCAATATATTCAGACGGTTTAAAAGAAAGGTAGAGTTGTGTGTCGTCTGCATATAAATGGTAATTTTGGTTTTCGGCGTACAAATGGTTATGTAGTAGTCAAATGTTACAAAAATTGTTTTGCTGACCTTGTTTACTAGTTTCTAATAAATATTCAGTGTGGAATAAGGATGAATTTGCAGGTATCTTAATTATATGAAGGTCTTTACATAAACATGAAGACTCGGCGGAGCATTTAAAATGCGGATTAATGCTAAAAACATTTGTAAAAAATCAAAGCACTATAGCTGACACTTTAAAAGAAAATGCTAAACTGTATAAAATACATTTTAACGAAAACGTCCGATTAAATAGACTATTTATGTGCTTGGTAATTGACGCAGATGTGTACCTTGCAAAACAGCGAGTCAATAAATAGGGGGGATTTTAAAAAGCTTTTAGGTTTATTAATAGCGAGAAGTTCCCAAAAAAATCATCACAAAAAAATTAAAAATGTTTTTACTGGTGACTCGAAAACTATTCAAAACGAAATAATTAATTATTAATTGAATGCATTTCTGATTATTATTTTGACAATACCGTCGACAAGTGCTTCAGTGGAAAGAAGTTTTTCTTGTCTCAAACGTGTAAAAACTTATTTATTTAAGAAATACAATATCTCAAAAAAGACTTACTTCTCTAGGCAATATTTCAATTCAAAAGGAATGTCTGGAGGATTATTTTATGAGGATGTTATAAATAAATTTGCTGCTATAAAGGATAGGAGAATTGATTTAGTATACAAAATTTAGGTAAGTCGTAAAAAAATATTCTACCCCTTCCACATATAGAAGAAATTCTGGAAAAAAAATTATTGCCATAGTTTCTTCGCGAGCCGCCACTGCTAATTTTGGCATCAACTTTCTATTGCATTTGGTCTTGTTTCTTTGACTTGACTTCTTTGTCCCATTTCTCCTTTAAATCTTCCTTAGTTAGAGTCATTTCAAACAACGTTTTTCTAGTTAATTCTTGATTCTTTTCCATGTCTTGTATTTTTCGTTACACGTCTTCTTGGTGTCTTCTCATACCGTTAAGTTCTTTCTTCGTTTTTTCTTGGTTTTTCCTCATATCATCTTGCTTTAGTTCTTCTTAGTTCCTATTCATGTCTTCTTTGGGGTTTTCTTGGTTCCTCTTCATGTCTTCTTGATTCTTCTTCATATCTTTTATTTCATCTTATACATCTTCTTGACTTCTCGTCACATCTCGTATTTCGTTTTTTACATTTTCTTGGCTCCCCTTCATGTTTTTTTAAGTTCATTGCTTCGTTGCCATCAACAAGTTTATTAAGGAATCTAAATTTGCTTCCATTACTAAAGTAAGCTAAAACTTGTCACAGTCTACTTAAACAAACTGACCAATGCTTTATCTATGATCTACTTTAGCTTTAGTGAAGATTTCAGTTGAAAGATTTAGAAAAGATGTTATATAAAAACGTTACATTGTATATGTAGTGATATTCGCTAATCATTTGGGTTTTCTCCTTAAAATGATAATTTTTTGACGTACTTTTAAAATGTTATAAATTCTAATAAGTTTAATTGTCACAATTCTACTGAAAGTAATAAATGAAGTAAAATAAAAAAAGTCGGTAAAATAGAACAACACACTTTGAAATTTATTATTGTTTTACTAATATTTTCTTGTCTAGTTTATATAATATTATATGCATATTATTAGATCTTCAGCACATTAAAAAAAAACATTATATTGATGTTTATATTAATGAGAAACCCCCAGAATTTCATCAGTATCGGGGCAAATACAAGGAAGAGACTAATAAAAAAATTAAGTATGAAACTAGTCCTAAGCTCTTTTCTTTTTCAACAATTGGGGATTGCGATATTATCTATCCGAAAGTTTAGTATGTTAAGAAGATTTGCAGTTAATGTCCAGTTGCCAATTAATATAATTGTTGGTTTAGATGGATTGAGTTTTAACTTGTGATCGGAAGATATTTTTTAAAGGGCATTTAAATCAGAGTTACCTTGTTTTCTGCAGCAATATATTCAGACGGTTTAAAAGAAAGGTAGAGTTGTGTGTCGTCTGCATATAAATGGTAATTGGTGTATTTAACATGTAAGAAAAAAGTGGATGTATATATACTAAATAATAGGAGACCTAAAATACTTCCCTGAGGAATTCCAGTTATAACATTGAGAGAATCGGATACATTATTATCTATTTTAACTCGTCGAGTTCTACACTTAAAAATGTCTTGATTAAATTTGAAGCTTGCTCGGAGAAAGCAATATAATGTAAAAGTAATATCAATATTTTATGATTTACGAAGTCAAATGCCTTTGTGAAATCCAACAATATTAAGGCAGTTATTTCATTATTGTCGCGGTTACGAAAGATATCATCTGTTATATCAGCCATTGCAGAGGTACAGCTGTAGCCACCTCTGAAACCTGATTGCTTTGGAGGCAAAATATTGTTAGTTCCAATGTATCTACGAATTTGATTATCTAATACGCGCTCCATAATTTTCGAAAAAGAAAAGGAACTGACTGATGTCGGTAGGATTATTTACCTTGGGAAGAGGGGTAACCAATGCTTCCTTCCATGCAATCGGAAAATAATGTCTTAAAATACATTCGTTTACAATATGTTTGAGATATTCGACAATGTGAGGACAACATATATGTATTAGTGTGACATTCAACTGATCCGCGCCAAAAACTTTTGTATATTCTTGAAGACTTTCGTTGTATTTTTGTTTACGGCACTGAAGTTGCGCTTTATACACCTGTTGCAGATGTGTTTCTCCATACCTCATTTTTAAATGACATACTAACGCTCCAAAGTTATTCTGCTTTTTTTCAGGTACGTTCCTCAACAACTCCATACCTCATATATCGTGCCTTCTCAGTGGAATCCCAATTTTTTTCTAGTTGCGGCAGCTTCAAATTGTTTCAGGAAGGTAACCCATGGTACCTTTCCATCAAACGTAGGTTTCAATAAATGTAATGAAGGGACAACGTCAGGTTTTTAACGAGCTTTAATTGCCTAATTTTCAGTGGCGGCTATTCAGGTGAAGTGCTACTTCACCAGCAAAAATAAACAAGCAAACATCTAACTATATTTATTATATATCTCTTAAAATTTAAGTTTTTACATTCATTTATTCACCTAATTGGCAAAAAATAAACTGTACATCTCGAATAAATATTTCACTTGACCGTTGGCGGCATGGCATGTCTTTTTAAAACTTTCAATCGAACTATGCCATGCTATGTTTAGTTTACGATTTTCCTACTGCGTTGCCATGACAAATGTTAACCAGCGCCATACAACGCTATCGGTGAATTTCTAACGCGGTACACGACACCCACGTGTCGTTCAGTTTGAGATGGTTGTTTACTTTTATTTTTGCGGATTTCGCTGCAACCGGTTAGTTCCTTGCAGTTTACTTGACTGTTTTGTGTTATATTTATTTATGATGTTGTTATTAATTTACATTATTGATGAATCCGATCACGGATGTAGTTTGCATTTTGTTGGAAACTCCATTTAATCGATGGAAGGAACAAGATCAGAGTTTTAATCGTCATCCTGGTTTTCGGCGTACAAATGGTTATGTAGTAGTCAAATGTTACAAAAATTGTTTTGCTGACCTTGTTTACTAGTTTCTAATAAATATTCAGTGTGGAATAAGGATGAATTTGCAGGTATCTTAATTATATGAAGGTCTTTACATAAACATGAAGACTCGGCGGAGCATTTAAAATGCGAATTAATGCTAAAAACATTTGTAAAAAATCAAAGCACTATAGCTGACACTTTAAAAGAAAATGCTAAACTGTATAAAATACATTTTAACTAAAACGTCCGATTAAATAGACTATTTATGTGCTTGGTAATTGACGCAGATGTGTACCTTGCAAAACAGCGAGTCAATAAATAGGGGGGATTTTAAAAAGCTTTTAGGTTTATTAATAGCGAGAAGTTCCCAAAAAAATCATCACAAAAAAATTAAAAATGTTTTTACTGGTGACTCGAAAACTATTCAAAACGAAATAATTAATTATTAATTGAATGCATTTCTGATTATTATTTTGACAATACCGTCGACAAGTGCTTCAGTGGAAAGAAGTTTTTCTTGTCTCAAACGTGTAAAAACTTATTTATTTAAGAAATACAATATCTCAAGAAAGACTTACTTCTCTAGGAAATATTTCAATTCAAAAGGAATGTCTGGAGGATTATTTTATGAGGATGTTATAAATAAATTTGCTGCTATAAAGGATAGGAGAATTGATTTAGTATACAAAATTTAGGTAAGTCGTAAAAAAATATTCTACCCCTTCCACATATAGAAGAAATTCTGGAAAAAAAATTATTGCCATAGTTTCTTCGCGAGCCGCCACTGCTAATTTTGGCATCAACTTTCTATTGCATTTGGTCTTGTTTCTTTGACTTGACTTCTTTGTCCCATTTCTCCTTTAAATCTTCCTTAGTTAGAGTCATTTCAAACAACGTTTTTCTAGTTAATTCTTGATTCTTTTCCATGTCTTGTATTTTTCGTTACACGTCTTCTTGGTGTCTTCTCATACCGTTAAGTTCTTTCTTCGTTTTTTCTTGGTTTTTCCTCATATCATCTTGCTTTAGTTCTTCTTAGTTCCTATTCATGTCTTCTTTGGGGTTTTCTTGGTTCCTCTTCATGTCTTCTTGATTCTTCTTCATATCTTTTATTTCATCTTATACATCTTCTTGACTTCTCGTCACATCTCGTATTTCGTTTTTTACATTTTCTTGGCTCCCCTTCATGTTTTTTTAAGTTCATTGCTTCGTTGCCATCAACAAGTTTATTAAGGAATCTAAATTTGCTTCCATTACTAAAGTAAGCTAAAACTTGTCACAGTCTACTTAAACAAACTGACCAATGCTTTATCTATGATCTACTTATTAATACTTTAAAATCTCGAACTAAACTGAATCAAAAGGTTCATTCGGGGTCTTCTTATTGAGTTTGTCATCCTAATAAAGCTATAACAACGATTAGGTCGTCGGTTTCTTTTTTGTCCTCTTAGAAAATTTTGGGTTGGTAGCTTGCCAGTTAACTTTTTTTGAAAAAGTGGTTAATGAGGAAGAGAGGAAGCCCATCTTGGCGTGGCTATTCATGAACGTAACAGACAATCATTTGGTAATTTGTTTTATTTTCGTTACCGTGAATATGTGAATGTCGGATTAAATCGTGGCTTGGAAAGTCTGCTTCGGGGTGCAAATTTTTGTTTAGTTTACGATGTAGTCTTCTGAAGTTTCCATCTTTAAATTCTTATAAGGTACTGAGGTACTCACATAGTTTGGAGCATACGCCGTTAATATCAGGATTTTATTTTGCACAATTTGGCGTCTCTTCGCTTGTTTTAAGTAGTGAATACTCCAAGTTGGGCATGGATACGTCAGCACTAATATAGGATTTAAACAAAATTAATTTAAGCCGTTTGTTAAGCTTACTTTTTTTATGACGTAGGTAATGTTTTTTGACCAGTTTAGTCTTTTGTCGAAAATTTTGTTTTGGCATATTTGGTATACAAATTAAAAATAATTCTCTTATTTCTCTTCTTGTTGAGTCGCTCCGTCGTTGGACACGACAAATCCCTATTACTTATGAGGGGCATTATATTTTTTATAAGAAAATTAGGCAGACCATACCTAACCCGTTAATTATGTCCGTGGTTAGTCTAGTAGTTTGATTTATAGTACTGATTTCAGCTCTAAAACCAAGCTTTTCTGCTTGTAAAATGTTTTTTCATTTATTTTAACTATAAGTTTATTTATGATCAATCTTTCCACTACTTTTTCGAGTCCAGAAAGTAAGTTGATTGGTCTATAGCTTTTATTAATGTTTTTTTTTCAGTAAAATGATTCTGCCCTTCCAAATGGATGGAAAGTAATCAAATTCAAAAATTTGGTTCCTGGAGCTTTTTTTGAGCACTCTGGCAATTTTTTAATTGGTATATTCGTTACAGCGTTCATTCCTGGAGCTTTTTTGAAATTTAGGTTTTCGTTTATTTCCTGAATGTGAGCACAAGTAATTGTAGGACTAATTTCCATAAAATTTATTGTTTTATATATTTGAACCGTACGGGCAATCCTTGATGTCTATTTGTATGCCGTCTGACGAATTTTCGCTAAATTGCTCAAACAGCGCATCAGATCGAGAGGTATGAGGCATTGGTAGACTCGGGCCTTTTGTAGGACTTTTTGAGAGTTTAAATAATGAATTGTCTTGTACATTTAGATATTCTATTTTATTTTCCCATTGCAAGTTATAAAGGGATTTTTTTAGTTTAGTTTCAATTTGAACTGTGGCGGCCCTATTAGCTTGTCTTTTTATTTCAGGATTGCCCGTACAAGAAATTTATTTATGACTAAATGCTCCTAGAAATATGTGTCCTAAGTTGATTAATTTTCGAGATACAGGTTGTCAAAATGTAATGAAAAAATGGCTTTTAATTAATATCTTAAAACAATTACTTTGATTTCAATAAAACTTGGCAAGTTTGTTGAAAGGAGTAAGGGACTGATTTGCAGAGGCGCTTTTAGACATTGATGACCCGGTGCTAATTATTTTTTGCGGGCCGTTTCTCCTTATGCTCATGCAAAATAAAAGAAATCGTCTAAATAAAAATTATATTTACATTTAGTAAGTTCTAATTATAGTTAATCCACAATTAAAATCATTAGAGTAACGAAAAAGCAAATGTTTATTTTTGCTGGTAATTCAGCTCACTGGCATTCTTAATATTACATATGTAGGTATTGGTATTTACGGAAATTATATTTTTTAATGATTAACATATAATTTGTATTTATCACTGTTGTTTTTTTAAAGTTTGGATGGATTATTAAATAATCGTTAAATTAATTTCTTTAGAATGAATCGATCAGTGCCGGTGCCAGATAGATTTTATTGGGATCTCGTGGCTGGAACCGTAATAATATTGATTTATACAACTGCAAATTAAATATGTTTTCTCTTTGTCTGTTGGGCCCCTGTGGGGTGAGCTGTGGGGTCTGGTGCTGTAGCACCGGTAGCATCCCTTTAAATCCAGGACAGCTGATTTGCACATAACAATATTATAATGAACTATATCAGTGGCGTCCGGGAGGGTAAAATAATTGATATTTATAGAAAAATCATTGATGGTCACTAGTTTTTTTTTTATATTTTTATTTTGTTTTACAATGAAGCATTTAAAACTGCAACTTCTAAGCCACTTGCCTTTTCTCGTATTTTGCTTCGTTTCGAGAAAAAAATTCATTTCACTGCAAGTCTCTGAACAACATAAAAAAAAAATCGGTAAATTTCCTTTACCCGGAACTTCTTTCGTTATGTATCTTTCCTTTTATTACGATTTACGAATAGTGAAGTGTGTCCCAATTTAGCTCAGTACATAGTCATTTAGCAACATATATATTTATATATAACTACTGTCGGTTTAAAGATTTTTATTGGCTGTATTGTATTTCATCATATTGGATTCCTACCAATATTTTACCAAGCAGTTTTTACATTGGCACACACCGCCATTTTGTTACGTCGTGTTGAATTCGTACCAGTTTATCCCCATATCACATTTAATTTTCTGCAAAACTTAAAATCAATTGAATAAGATTTTTTTTACGTTGATTAAAACAAAATATTAGGTCGCCATTTTGTCCCGCCATCTCGAATTCGTACTACAACTTTAACAGTTTATTTCTATCTCACACTTAATACTTGCATACAATTTGAATTTAATCTAATAAGTAGTTTTTCAGGCTGATTTGATGCAATTTGATGTAAATTGGATATTTTGTTTTCTTAGTAATATTTTTTAAGGTTTCACTAGGCCGCCATTGTATTCTGGCATATTGGATTTTTACCAAAATATTACCAGCTCTAGGTCATCCCCAAATGACTCTTAACTTTTGACTAAAATTTGAAGTCCGTCTGATAAGTAGTTTTTAAGCTATGCAGCGAACTGACAGACAGACAAACAAACCGACAGACGAACCGAAGGAATTGCTAAAACATATTTTTTTTGCATCTAGGGATTCTAAAAATTGAAGATATGTAAACATCTCAGAGGGTGATTTTTTCACGATTACAAACATTTTATTTCGGCGCCACTTTCTTCCTCCATCTTGAATTAGTACCACAGTTTTACTAGTTTATCTCTATACTACAGTTAGTTGTGCCACATAATTTGAAATCACTCCATTAAGTAGTTTTTTAGGCTGGATTTTTAAATATTTTATAAAGCCGCCATTTTGTTCCGCCATCTTGGATTTGTACCAAAATTTCACCAGTTGATTCCTACATAATACTTGATTTTTGTGCAAAATTTGGGATACATTGAATACATAATTTTTTTAACATTTCACTAGGCCGCCATTTTGTTTGCCACATTGGATTTTTACCAAAATGTTTCCATATGACTCATAATATTTGAGCAAAATTTGAAGTCAATCGGGTAAATAGTTTTTTAACTATGCCGCGAACAGACAGACAGACCGACGGAATTGACAAAACATGTTTTTCGGCATCTAGGGACCCTGAAACGTAACGGAGAGTGATGTTTTCACGATTACAATACTTCCCTTTTACTAGTGAAGTAAAAAGCTAAAAATTATCAAAAAAACGTGGGTGTCTTCATTTTGATAGCTAAACTTTTAACGTAATAAACATTTTTATAACTTATTTTATGTCTTTTTAAGTTATTCAGAGACATGCAGGGTAATGGTTTTCATTTTTTTTTTCTCCAAAAAGGAAATATCATACGAAAAAAAAACAAGTGAGGTAAAAGTTGCTCCTTTAAATGCTTAATCTAAAAGATAATAGAAACATATAAATAAAACAGTGAGGTACAATGTTTTTTTCAATAAATATCAATTATGTTACCCTCCCGAACACCACTGAAATAGAATATTAATTCAATTAAGCCTCTTATTACTACTATAAACAAACTGTCAAGTTTTATCAACCTCGCCGTAACTGTTTTCGGCAATACAGAATTTTAAATTATTCTTAGTTTCCCGTATTAATTGTAAAATTTAACACAATTATTTTTTAGTCTTTTTATTCTTCATCTAAGGAACGAAGGGGCGACCCGCAAAATTTCGGATCAGTTGTCCGGAAATTTAGAGTAATTTATAAGAACTTTTAGTCATAAAATAAGTCAAGGATTGAGCATCTTTAAAATGAATATGGAATTAAGAAACACCAACGAACGTCTACGGAACACCGTTTCAGACTTATCGTCATATATTTACAAAATATTCCGGTTACATTTTATTTAAATATCACTTAAACCTACAGATATCCATAAAATATTAGACAATTTAATTTACATCAGTTATGGGCAATCTTTGCTTAGCTGAGGGCGTAATTTCGGGACTTAATCAGGTCGCCGGCCGTAGGCGTGTGTAGTATATATACCTAATATATATATATATATATATATATATATATATATATATATATATATATATATATATATATATATATATATATATATATATATATATATATATATATATATATATATATATAAATAAGTAGCTAGTAGTGAATAAAAAAGCGATAAAAATTCACACATTTTTTTATTTATTAGTTATAATAGCATAATCAAACAGATAGAAAAATCAAATGAAAATTAATGAGAGACTTGAATTTGAAGTTGAGAAACAAGATGATCAATATTGGGGTCAATATCACTGGTACTAGTACATATGCGCAAAGTATTTCCTAAATTAACATTTGTAAGCCGTGTACGACGCTTATTTTTATTAATTTTTTTGACTGAAAAAGCTGCTCACATGCTACCGAATGTACAAATTATCTTTCGTGCGAAAACTCTCAGCTGTGGATACTTTTCTTCGGAAAGGTATGTTCTGTAACACATCATCAAATTTAGACTTCAAATATGAGCGTCTTCCACATGACACTTACAAGGAGTTGCAAACATATTGAAAGTGTGATCCATATTCTTAAAATCGGAAAACAGATCAGTGAATTGCTCTGACAGTAGTTTCAGTTCTTCAGTATAGCTACCGTATTCAGTGTTTTCGTGAGTGGATAATTTTAAAAAAAGTTAAACAGTTTTACCTCTCATTTGTGTTTCCCACAAGCAAATTTTGTTTTGAAAAGCTTTAAGATGATGATGTACAGCTGATTTACCAATTGCCCTTGTTTTTAAAGCTTCAAGTTCAAGTCGTTTAAGTGTCCTGTGATGTCTACCAGGAATGCAAAGTCACAAAGCCATGTTAGATCACAAATTTGCGGCAATGTCTTCTCTTTCATATTCCATAAAATTAGCTATATCTTTTCTAAGGTCATAATAGTATGTCACATCATCGTGCTCTGAAGAGAGTTCATCCAAAAATGCTTTAAACAGCGATGGTTAACACCGTGGGATCTAATGAAATTGATGGTACTTACTACCACATCCATAATGTTCTTCAGTCGAATGGATTTAGAGTCCAAATTTTGTTGTTGAATAATGCAATGCAGAATTATTAAATCACATTCTTGCACATTCATAGCGTTTGCTCTTTCCTTCAGAATTCCGATAAAAGCTTTTCGTGAACCGATCATTGAAGGCGCACCATCTGTGTACACTCCAACTAATTTACATCACTGCAAACCATATTGCTGAAAAGTACTTTGCACCTTGGTAAAAATATCTTCTCTAGTAGTGGTCCCTTGTAGTGGCCGTAACGCCAGTAATTCCTATGTCACTACAAATTCTTCATCAACACCTCATATAAAAATAAATAATCAGCTGTGTCAGATAAATCGGTGCTCTCATTCAAAGCAATCGAAAATGCTCGAAAACCATCAGACTATCAGTCAATGTTTTTTTTGATATCACTAGCCATCATATCTATACGTCGAACAACAGTACGTCGCGATAAGCTCACTTTCTTAAACTCTTTCTTCTTTTCTGGGCACAAAAGTCCTGCAACATCTACTAGTCTACTAGGCACTCTTTTACAAACTCTTCCTCAGAAAATGACTTCGATGTTTCCGCTATTTTGGAACTAACTATAAAACTAGCTTCAACAACACTGTCTAAATTTGATCTTTGTGAATGGAATATTCGTTGCTGTTTCCCCAAATCGTTAATGAGTTTTTTAATTTTATCCTTTCTTAACTGACCCGTAAGTAAATTATATTGTATTCTTTTAAAACAGAAATTAATTCATTGCACAAAGAACACGTAGGTTTACCACTGTGCATGATAAAAAAGTATTCATCAGCCCATTTGTTTTGGAATTGACTACATTCTGTGTCCACTTTCCGCTTTTTTAAACCAGACATATTGATAGATTTTTTTTCTTCTGAGCTGAATTTGCTTGAGCGGTTTATATATTACCCAAAATATGGAAGTAGAATACTCCCGAATCGAGAGTTCCGAACATACGCGAATATGCTATGCGAGCGCTCAGAGCCAACTGTTATTCATAACGCCTCACTCGGAGCGTTTCAAGGTCATCGGGCGACTTACCGAATGTTTATCTGTTTGTCTCTTTCTAACGACTATTTCTGAGTCGAACCCGGCCCGGGGCCATGATTTACATGAAAATGTTAAATTAAATAACAAACTGGAATTTTATTTTTCTGTTACATAAAAGACAAATCCACTCGTTGACTGACTGATCACCATATCTCTGAAACCGAGTAAAAATAAAACGTTCAAATTTGGAGTGCTTTCTTCTTGTTAGGCAAGTGCGAAATAAGAAACGAGTTGCCCCCAGCAAGTGAAATTTATTTTTAATATATCTCTATAACTTAACGAGTTTTTATAACGACTCTTTCGTCAATCGCTTTCAAAAATAATTATCTATACATCAATCAAACCGGTTTTTTTGAAATTTCACCATTAAGGAGATAAAAATAATTGTACCCAAATATATCCTCAAATCTAACTTGTTGATTTTTGGGAATCAGTGGCGCCGATGTAATTTTTCAATGACATTTCAGGGGCTACTTGAAAATAATGGTGCCCACATATAAGAGGAAAGTGGGAAGTAGGCCATATCGGAACTATAGTAAACAGGCTTTGGATGAAGCTATAGCAAGGTATGAACGTGATAATTTAATGCAACTAAATAAGGAATATGGTACACCTTACGAAACATATTTGCATACCAACACAGAATCCTGGACGTAGTATTGCGTTGGCAGATAATGAAAAAAGAGCTCTTGTTCGTGCAATTTGCACAGCATCAGAATGGGGATTTCCATATGAACCGGCAGATATAAAAGAAAAAGATTTAGTTGAAAACCATTTGAACAGGAAGGGCGTTCAATTAAAGCAGTTTGTAAATAGCCGACCTGGGGAAGGTTGGATGGTAAAATTCTTGACTCATAATGGCATAAACGAGAGCTGCACTGACGGCTCGTCAGAAGCGGCCGGGCCGTACCAGAAAATATTCCGGGAAAATTCTCTTTTTGAAAAAGTAAATATTTTTCAAACATAATTTTGCAAACATCCATAAAACAACATAAAAACGCACAAAACCAAAATGTAGTTTATTATTTCCTGGGCACAGCAAAATAGGTAGGTATCCCTATTATAATTGCTTGGTTAACATTCAAATAACCCCATTCGCAACAGTCCGCGGGCCACCCTCCACAGATATTCTAATATATTTTTTATATACGGTGGCTCGCCCAGCCGATTCCATCATCTCACATGCTAGCCGATTCCATCATCTCACATGCTAATTCACGCGGTACTTAGTGCTTTAGTATACATCCCATGCTATTACCCGGCCATAACGTTCGTCGTAACTTATATCACCCAACACCGGTCCGTCTCCATCTGGCCGTATCCCCGGAATTTTTCCCAATTGAATACTACCATTTTACAGGTATTAATGGTAATTATTATAAAATGATACTACTTATTTTTAAATTAATTTTAGTTAGTTCTTTACTTTAGTCATGACTAATGATGGTTAATATATTATAGCAATTCTTACTCCATGTTATATGTTTAAATGTGGCAAGGAAATGAGTGCAAGTAATTATTTTAAAATATCATTTGCAATATGTCTTAGAAGTCGGCCGACCGCATCGTGGTTCCTGCTGGACAATATGCTTTTTTCATTGCTTTCACTTTGTTTGGCATCTATTTTATTTTCCTCTTTAGGGAAGTTACATTAAAATATCAAAAAATTAAATTGATTGGCTAGAGCGTTTTACTAAAATTTTTTTTATTTATTAAATTTATACTCTAGCCTAGATTTGCTATATATAGGTTAGTACATACCTAATTATCAATGAAGAAATAAACGGAAAAAAATAAATTCAAATTCAAAAATTCAAAATATGCTTTATTGTCAAAGAGTATAGTCTTGTAGACAAAGCCAATATGGAAAAAATATAAAAGAAAAATAATCCCCTCTGTACAACAGACAGCCACTTTTGTATAAAAATAAAAATAGAAACAGAAATGTCAGTCACATATTAAAATGAGTTTAGCTATTTAAAATGTACACAGTAAAATATACAGTAAACTACCCAGCAACACAAAAGCAAAAGTTATACAAACAATTTTAAAATTATATACACATTAAAAGATTAGTATTTGATCATATTTGAATCTGGCGGCAATTAACACCACATTG
Organism: Kuschelorhynchus macadamiae; assembly: GCA_030620095.1. NCBI lineage: Eukaryota > Metazoa > Arthropoda > Insecta > Coleoptera > Curculionidae > Kuschelorhynchus > Kuschelorhynchus macadamiae. The sequence continues at coordinate 66,654 of JAUTXW010004956.1, forward strand.
GTCTCAATGGCGATTTTAGGAAAGGGGTTAATTTAAAAAAAAGTTTGTTAATATATTTTATTATAAATGGTATGAGGACAACATAAATTATATATAGTAAAATATATGTTCTTATCATACTTGTTGTGACAAAAAAAACAGCCTCTAATAAATAGTTATAGAATAACGTTAATTTTTTTTTCTGCAGCAAATTTATTAATTACATTGTTTATATTTATATCAACACTCTACCTATGGATATGCAAGAGACCCAATCCAACAGGTCGCTCTTGTGCTATAGTGTTTCGTAGCCAGGGTTTTAATTGTAATTTTCACGTAAAAATATGTGTGTAAATTACACATCACGTTTGGCCGGTCTGGGGGGAAGGGGGGGGGTGGTAATTACCTCAGTACGCCCTCACCGTAAAAGCCGCCTTGAGCCTCGGCCGACCCTAAATTTTAGAGTACGAGCCGTCTCTGGGGAGCTGTCAAAAAGGGTGTCTCAATCAATTAAAGAAAGTAGAGCATAAGTTGATAATAAGACAGTTAACACGTATTTTGACCACTTGTCTCGTGTTCTTGAAAATGTGCCTCCCGAAGCAGTGCTCAACTACGACGAGGCCAATTTTACGGATGAATCGGGGCGCACCAAGCTCATTGTTCGCAAGCAATCTAAAAGGGCTGAACAAATCTTAGACAAGTCAAAATCTTCGACACCGGTTATTTTTGTCTGCTCTGCGTCTGGAATATTGCTACCGCCTTACATCCTCTATAAGGCGGACAATTTGTGGACAACTCGGACAAGGTGGGCCGGCCAATACATGAAATAACAGAAGTCTTGGTCGAAAAGTTTGGATAGGAGATAATTTGGCTAGCCCTCTTTCCCTGGAAGTTATTAAAAGTTGTGAAGAGAACAATATTTCCTCTGTGTTGCTTCTTCCTAATACCATAACATATATTTAACCCAGTCTTTGGAAGTTAGCGTTTTCAGACCAATCAAAGTTAAATGGCAACAAATACTAAGAGAGTGGAAGAAACATAATAGAATAAGAAAACATTATAAGGAAAGATACATTTCCCAGACTGTTAAAGCGATGTGTGGAGAGTATTGGTGCAAAAACCGAAAATAACATTAAAGCTGGATTGGAAGCAACTGGTGTCGTGAAATAGTATCAATTTAATATAAAAAGCACTATGTAAAGTTTAAAAACACCAAAAAGTTCGATATAAAGACCTATTAACCTCATTCTTAAAAAGCAGAAAACAAAATAATTTTTAAAAACATTTATAGCTAAATTTAAGGCCCTAAGCCAATGTTGTCCACACATATCGTACTTAAAACTATTTTGAAAAACATAGTGGGCGGCAGGAATGATTTTTCCTGTCCTTTTACACACAAGAGATAATGAAAGATAAGGCCTGATCGGCCGGAGTATGAGAATCCACTTTACGCAAATATAACCATTTAAAATACAAGTAAATAAAGACTTTAAGAACAGTCAAAGCTTTTACCATAAGATTATACCATTTCGTTGTTAACCTAAAAGTTTTAGTCCTAACACTGGAACCTGTGGTGGAAGTTAGATCAAAATACAAGAGTTCTAACCACACTACACCACAACTTGTTAAGTTCTGGACGCGCGTTTCGATAACCAAGTTAGCATCATCAGCAGATGATATAAACTGAAGTAACTTATCCTAACCGCACCCGACTGCACCGTTCTCAAGTAAGCAGTGGCGGCTATTCAGGTGAAGTAGGTGAAGTGCTAATTCACCTGGAACAATAAACAAGCAAACATCTAATTATATTTATTATATATCTCTTAAAATTTAAGTTTTTACATTCATTTATTCACCTAAGCAAAAAATAAACTGTACATCTCGAATAAATATTTTACTTGACCGTTGGCGGCATGTCTTTTTAAAACTTTCTATCGAACTTTATTATAACAACTATAACAACGATTTTCCTACTACGTTGCCATGACAACGCGTTCGCGATGACAGAAGAATAATGTTAACCAGCGCCATACAACGCTCTCGGTGAATTGCTAACGCAGTACACTACACCCACGTGTCGCTCAGTTTGGGGTGGTTGTTTACTTTTATTTTCGCGGATTTCGATGCAACCGGATAGTTCCTTTGCAGTTTACTTGACTGTTTTGTGTTATATTTATTTATGGTGTTGTTACAACTTTATTTGGTGTCGGGTTTATTAATTTACATTATTGATGAATCCGATCACGGATGTGGTTTGCATTTTGTTGTAAACTGCATTTAATCGATGGAAGGAACCAGATCAGAGTTTTAATCACAACTATGACAAATCTGATGAAAAATCAATCCGGGTAGCGAGAGGATTTTTAGATGAGATGAACGATTTTGAATTCATGTTTCTGGCATTAGTGTTTAATGACATTTTTTCAATCACGGTCATACTATTTGCGTTCTTCAAAAAAATCGCTTGACATTCATTTTTGCATATCCAATATAAAACGCTGTCGTGAGGCGCTTTCAATTACAAATTCTGTTACAGAAATAAATCATTACAAACATGAGGTTGCTAAGCTTTCACCTGAAGAAATTAGGGCTAAGTATAGAACCCTTTTTTATGAAATATTGGACCATATTTTAATGGAAATGACGCTAAGCTTTCAAGACTGTGAAAAACTTACATTTTTATGTTTGGCAGATTCTGCCAAATTTTCCAAATATAGTTTAAATTTTCCGACTGGCTCGTTTGAAAATTTGTTACAGTTGTATGGGGAAATAATTTCAAAATGTCAACGACTTAAAAATGAGCTTGGTGTTATTTTTGCCAATGACAGTAATTGGAATATATCGCTGCAAGAGCAAGTGAAAAAAATTAATGAAAATAAACATATTTTAACCAAAGCATATAAAATGTTTTCCCTTATTTTGACAATACCGTCGATAAGTGCTTCAGTGGAAAGAAGTTTTTCTTGCCCCAAACGTGTAAAAACTTATTTAAGAAATACAATATCTCAAGAAAGACTTACTTCTCTAAGCAATATTTTAATTCAAAAGGAATTTCTGGAGGAGATTAGGGCAACTCATCCATTTTATGAGGGTGTTATAAATAAATTTGCTGCTATGAAGGATAGCAGAAAGTCGTAAAACAATAAAAAAATAACACATAAAATTCTGGAAAAAAAATTATTGCGATATTTTCTTGCTTCATTTGCACTTTACTTACTTTTTCACCCGCGAGCCGCCACTGCAAGTAAGCAATAGAGGGGACTATAGGGAATAGGCCCTCTGTCTTTATTTAGTGCTGTGTTACCACATTTAACTATTTCTATATTCTCAAATGCATCCGATAATCTATTATTAGATACATTTTTAATTAACTTGAGATTATTTATTTCTATTTGGTGATTGTTTTCCAAAGCATGTTGGGCAATGCTTGACTTTTCTGTTCTTCTGTATCTTAAATGTACCATGTGTTCTTTAAAACGGATGTTTATGGAGCGTTTAGTTTGCCCAACATATTTTAGATCGCAGTCATTACAGCTAATTTCATAGATGCTACTCCTCTCCTTGAAGTCGACTTTAAACAAAAGTATGCTTTATTGCCGCAGAAAAATTTTACAATTTTATGGACAAAGCAAAATATACCTAAAAATAAGACATATCAAAACATTAATCGAAAATAATTTCGACAGGTCAGTGTTTTTTTTTTTAAAATGTAAATTATCAATTTACCAAATCGTAAAACACTTGTCTTTAGGGTTTCCAAGGAGATTTTTCAAATGGTCCTCCGTTTTGTAGGTTACTCTAAAACCTACATTTTTAAATAATTTTTCTAGACCTCTCATATATAAGAGTAGTGACATCTTTTAACATTTTCTTATGCATATGTCTATTTACTCATTTATGTGCAAAATTATCATTATATCCATTACTTTCAGCTATATTTTTAATCCGATTCATTTCATTGTTAAAACGTTCTTTACTTAATGGAAAATTGAATAACCTGTGAGTTAAGAAATGAAATGCTGCCATTTTGTGTTCACGACAATAAAATGAACCGGATGTTATAGACCTTCACCGGGGCCATTTTCCTGGATGTCAAAAGAGCTTTGATAAAACCTGTCATAACGGACTTGTACTAAAGCTAATCAGAGCGGGCATCTCTGCTCATCTAACTAAGACAATTAAAGCCTTTTTGTCTAACAGAGGATTTTTAGTCTCAATCGATGGCTACAATTCTACTACTAGGCCTATTCGTGCGGGAGTCCCTCAAGGCTCCCCTCTATCCCCAATTCTATTTAATCTATTTACAGCTGATATTCCTAAAAAAAAATTCGCTGATGATACGGCGGTCACATCTTCTGAAAAGAGGAAAGACCTGTTGATATCTAGGCTACAAGTTCACATAAAAGAAATCCAAAATTGGATGCTTAAATGGAAAATCACCATTAATCCCATCAAGACACAAGCGGTTTTCTTTACTCAAACGTATAAACCTCTCACTCTAAACAAAATCAAAATTGGTAACAAAGATATCCCCTGGAAAGACCAAGCTAAATAACTCGGACTGATTCTAGACAAACTTCTTAGATGGTCTAAAAATACTACCTATTCTATCAAAAAAGCAAAAAAGGCGTACGGGCTACTATACCCTCTATTAGGTAAGCGTAGCAAATTAAATAATAGGGTTAAAAGTCTTCTTTACAAAGTTTATATTAGACCCATACTAATGTACGGCAGCCTGACATGGGGGCATTCATCATCCCAATCCAACCAAACGTTTACAATCAGTACAAAATATTACACTTAGGAACATTTTAAATGCAGGATATTATCATATCATATCAACCATATTACATAGAGATTTAAAAATGGAACCTCTAAAAGACTTTATTTACAAACTGAACTTCAATTATTTCAAAAAAATCAGATCTACAAACAATAACCTAATAAAACAGTCACATGTTAAAGCTCGACCAAACCATAAATTCAAACTACCCCTAGACTTCTTGCAGGATTAGCAATTTAGGTTAAGTTTCCCATTCCCCCCTTCTCCCCCATGCGTTCATTTTTTCACCCACCCAATTGAAGCTCTCTTCGAAGACTCAACAGCTGTAATAGTCTTATGACTGACAGAAAATAGAAGAGGGCCCCGAAAAAAAAAGTTACTTTGGTTTATATCATCTGCTGATAATGCTAACTTGGTTAGCGAAACGCACATCCAGAACGTAACAAGTTGTGGTGTAGTGTGGTTAGAACTCTTGTATTTCGCTCTAAAAGTTTTAACTAGATATCATAAGGCCTTGTGGCAAATAAACAAGAGGCAAGTTGACGAATTTTTTCAAAACACTGCAACAATAAATGGATAAAATATAAGCCAGTCGACAACTTATATGAGTTCATTGTTTGTATTTAGGTGCGAGAATAACACAGCATACTAAAAAACCTTACTTTCAATTTTTATAAGCACATATACAGGCAATACGAGAGCTCCAAGTTAGGGGTATCTCAAAAAAGATTCTAGAATATGGAAGATATAGTCAAAATACAATGTTTCTGAAAGTTTGAGCCAAATCATACTCATAGAAAATTTTTTACAGCTCAAAATAGGCTCATTTTGACCCAACCCTAAAACCCTTCATAAAACCTAAACTAAGAGACGTAATAAGCTCAAAGCTAAACAGAAAGGTATAATTTGTCATAAGCTTCATTTTGAATCCTAGCATGACCTTTTTGGACAACTTTTTGTTTGTTTTTATCATTTCTTTTATCAAGAATTCATTCATTCCGAACGGAAAGAATGATTTTCATCGATTTCATTTTACACCTAAAAACGTCCGTACGCAACACAATAACCCTTTTAAGGCCACGGCGATGATGCCTACGTAAAGTATACGTGGAGTACTATTAAATAATGCAAAAATCATCGGGGTAAATAAACCTGTTGATTTTTAATCGAATTTAGAAATTCAAATTTATAGAAAAAATACAGGAAAATAATTATGAGTCCCTAGAATTTCAAAATAACTTAAGGAAAATAAAAAACAAATCTCACGGAGCTCTCCAAAAACGCTGCTGCTTCTACACGTTCGAGATTAAGAATGACCAACATTCCCAGAATGCCAAAAGTGCAACTTTGCTCTGATTGGTCCATGCATTTCGGGCGGAGACCGTGGATAGCTAACAAAACCAGCGCGCTTTTTGGCCAGAATTCAGTAAGTTCAAGTCACTCGAAAAGTCAACGCGAATAGTACCGAAGCCATCGATAAGGAATTTTTCCTTCAACGGGGGATCCACGCCGGAGCTTCTATCTGAAATTTTGCATAGCACTTAGCTCTAAAGTAGGATTTTTGCTTGCTTAGCCAAAGGGACGTAGGTCATATTAACCATGTATGCGTACAGCTTGCTGGGGTAATCAAATCAAATCAAATCAAAAAATGCTTTATTGTCTCAAGAAATGTATCTCATTGACAAAGCTGTTTAAAAGAAAGTAAAATTTACAAGAGTAAAATTCAATAAGACTAAAATACTAAAAAAAAAATGTCCTAAGTTTTTATAATAAGTCACATAACAAAAAAGACATGACTATATTATTCGAATGGTATTGTTTTCAACTCAATCCAATATAAAATAATTAAAGATAAACATGAAACATAAACAAATATAAAAATAGACGAAAACAACAATAAAAAAAATATAAATATAGATCCATATAACTAAATAGATACTGAGGGGGGTCGTCTAGTACCTCTACTAAATTAAAGATAAATAATTTATGACTTTGTCCAAGACAAACATTTAGAATAAGGAGCAAAATACCTTTAATTAAAATTCCAGCATAGAAATATGTACCTAATATCTACTTAAAAACATGTCAGATGTGTAAACAAAAGAGACAAGTCTCATCTCTGAGACAAACAGTTTAGAATTGCCTAACATGTATAACGCTTAATAATAAAAATACTATAGTGACTACTCAAGTCAAGGAAAAAAAATCAAAAGAAGATTTAAAATTTACAAGTACATACCTATATACATAGTATACAGCATACATGAGGATAAAACAGTACATAGAAAAACAGTAAAACAAGATAAGAAGAATTTTAAAATTTGTCTATACAAGAGTAGGTCTAACTTATTGTAAATTATCGTTAAAAAATTCGTCCAAAGTGTAATAAGCTTTCGCTAAAAGCAGGCGTTTTACTTCCTTTTTGAATCTTTTTTCATTCTGCAGGGGCAGGTGATTAAACATTTTCTTGCTATTGTAATGGATTGAGTTCTTTACCTGAGTAGTAGTTGGGATTGGTAGAGAGATGACATAAGATTGTCGAGTTCTCTGCGAGCTGCAATCATTGAACTCATTATTATGTTTTTTATACATTAACCATACCGATTCTAGTATAAATAACGACGTTAAGGTTAAGATTTTATATGACAAAAATAATGGTCTACAGGAATCTCTAAAATGAGCCTTGCATACGTTTTTTACTGCTCGTTTTTGTAGAACGAAAATCATATTAAGCAGATTACCGGCGCAAGTCCCTCAAAAGCAGATGGCATATCGCAAATTGGATTCAATAAGAGCGAAGTGTGCATTTCGTACAAAGCTCATGCCCAATTCATTACTCTAATTGCATAACAGTTTGCCGACAGCCTTCTACTAAGATTTACTATGTGGTTCCCAAATTGTAATTTCTTGTCGATGTAAAGTCCCAAAAACTTATTTACTTCCACAATATTTATAATTTCCTTGTCCAATACAATATTATCATATATTCAGAAGATTGTATGGTGCTATAAACTATCGTGTTGAACAAGCTAGAGGTAAGCGGCCTTCCGAGTCTGACTTTTTGCATTTGATGTTAGTAGTTAACCCTTTGAGCTTAATTATTATTTTGGCAAAATCTGTGGTTAATTATTTTGTTTGAATTAATCCGGTAGTGCCTTTAATTCTCTTGAAGTGAAAATTTCTGAGCTTTCATTTTTTAGCTTTCAGCAGGGTTGACTTTAATTTTTCTTAATTTGTTTTTTAAAAATTGAACTAACTCATGATATTCAAATAATTTTTCCTTAATGAACTATTAAAACATTTAATAACTTATTTGAACATTTAAACATTTTTGTAACTGTCTTGTGTGATATTTTAATGTGATTTAATTTTGACAAATTTTTTAAATAACTTACTGATCACGACCCCATGTAGGCAATATTAGTGTTATCTGATAAAGTCTCTCCAAGTCCGCGACCCTTTTATTTATTAATTGCTTAATAATCTTGTTGCTTTTAAATAAATAACTTTTGCTATTTTTAAAGTGTCATTAAAACTTAAACGAATTTTGTTTTCCAATTATATATATATATATATATATATATATATATATATATATATATATATCAATTTAACTTGATAATTTTTCATTTATTGCTATCTAGTGTAAAGTGCTTTGTCTCATATATTAATTAGTATTTGTTATTAACAATTCTAATAAGCTTGAGTTCTATCTTAACTGAGTCGAGCTTCTTTCTTTTTAAATATCCCTATCAGACTCTTAGCTCGACAGCTGCTGAAACTTACGAGCTTTCTTAACAATAGAGGCTTATCTAGAGTAGGTGCATTAGAACAACCATGTTTTATTATAAACAATTGAAAATTTGAATTTATTTATTATTCATTTAGTGCACAATAGTTAATGTGCATGTTGTATTGGTATTTTAGAACTACCGTACAGTAGAAATTTCGCGACTACCATTTTCGAGCCACGTGGAACGCCGTGGTGGAATAAGTGGTATTTACTATTATTGCGAAATTGTTTATAAAAAAATTTTAATTGTTGCTAACCTCAAAATTTTTTCTTTTAACCACGTTTGTTAACAACTGGTTAACAACTGTTTGTATTTTATTAATTATAAAATTCTTTTGATAATATTTTCAAATAAGCTTTGATAAAAAAGTGATTTTTTTTGGCAAAAATATAAACAGCTGATCGCTACCCGACGTAGTGGTTAAGTCCGTAAGTGTTCATTTTAAACAATCAAAAGAATTACTTGATAACCTCCTGAAATAATATTTCCCACCAAAAAACAAAAAGATCCATAGGACAAATGTTAAAATTTTAAAGAAAAGGTTTTTATTTTTTAATTGTTTTGTGAAACTTGTCATAAAAGTTGTATTGTTGTCCTCAGGACATTTAGTTGTAACCAGTGTAACTAGTGCAAGGCGATTGTTGCTAAGTTTTCTTTTGGCTTTCAAAGACATTAAATATGAACTCTTACTCAGTTGAACAAACTTTGGACAAAAAACTATGAAGTGAATTAATCGATTTAGTCAAAAAATCAGTGAAGTGAACATACACTTTTGAACAATTTTAAATTTAAACTAAACTGCAGGTCCCTTGAAAGACTTTACGCCAAGGTTTCAGAAAGTAAGCCACTTATGACAGTGTTTGAATTTTAACAAAAAAATTGTAAATTAGTTATAGAAATTTATCCACCCGGCATCCACGTTAGTAAGGTGAAATGAAACGTAATTAATTTTAAGAAATGTGAATTAGCATTGTATTTTAGAAAACTATCATTTAAACGAGACTTACTTTACCCCATAATACCTTCCCGTCGCTACTTTCAGAACTTGTTTCACAGTTGTGAAATTTGGTAAGAAATAAAAATAATTATTAAATAGCATATTTGGGCAGAGACCACCTTTAGGCTCTGTTTTCCAATAAATATGGCTAAATTCACTCCCAGCGACTTTTCTTTCTCCTTAGAGAACATGGGACTCCCAACTTTCTTTGGGGCGGGTGCCCACTTTCCAGAGGGCAGCCGGATACGTGGTGGCTGGACCTCGGCTAATCCTTCGGGGTTAGCCCCAATAAATAATACTCTCACACAAAATATCCCCTCGAGTATGACTAACTTAAATATGAGCATGATGTAGCTTATCTTAGTTTTATTAGCAATAAGCAGGAACTAAGTAGTATTATAAACCTACCTTGTGAAGGTGAGAACATAAAAACAGAAAGAAATAGCTTAATAGACATAGCCAATGGCTACTCCAAAAAGGAGAATTTAAAAAATTATTTTGACATTTCAAGCTAAAGCTACAAGGCAAAACAATAAAACCTCTCAGACTCCGAAAAGACCGACGTTTCAGTTGGGTAACCTCATCATCATATGTATATCTAGAAAAAACTAACCCAAATACCTTAAATAACCAAACAAAAAATATTAATAGTCCTTTCCCTGAGTTCACAGGTAATCCAGAGGCCATGGAAGGAGCAAGTAGCCCACATCTTCCTTATCATAAAGGCATAATGGCGAACACGAGTCATAATTTTAAACAACAAACAATAAATTCTGATTTTCCAAATCTCAAAAATAAAAATTTCAAATGTTTCGATTCCATAACATGTCCATCATCAGAACATTGGCATCGTGCCGATTAGCCGTCAAAAAATTATTGGTAAATTTCCCATATAGAAGATATTGAAGGAGCAGCACAAGCTGCAAGCAAATTGTCGGTAGCACCTGGAAAAAGTATTCGTCAAGATGATATTGAAAATGTAACTAAATCGTCAACACAAATCTCCAAAATTAAACCAAAGGAAAAATTAAGACCGAAATCAAAGAGAAAGTGAGAACTGTCAACTTCTGAGAGTGATGAAGACCTATTACTATCCAATCTACGTCAATACAAAAATGTATGGACGGCAAATGATGACAGTGATGATGACTCCGAAACATTTTCTGATCTAGAAAATAAAGTTTTTGAAGACGAGTCTCAGTCGTCAGAAATAATATGAGTTGAATATCTTTTTGTGGAGCTGAAAACTGAAAGTAGAACTTCCAAGAAGTTTAAATAAATAATAAATAAATAAATGCTTTATTGTCAAAAAAATTTTACAATTTTGTGGACAAAGCTGTTGTAAAAAAAAATAGTTTACAAACATCAAAATTAGCAAACAAAACAAAACAAAAACACATCATAAATATTATAGAAAAATAATATTTAAATCAAGAATTTAGAATATTAATATAATAGAATCCTAAAAGAAGTACATTAGAAATGTACTTTGTCAGTCGTACTATGTTATAAAAATTTTCATAAATATAATGTAAAAAAATAAAAAAGCAAAGTAAAAAATAAAAAATAAAAAATAAAAAAGTACGAAACAATTAAAAAAATACATATACAAAATTCGGTAAAAATGGTTGGTAATGGCAACTATCACACTAGGGGTTCATAAGGATAAATTTATATGTTGTAAAACTCGTTCACGGTGTAGAAGGCGCTTTCCAGTAAGAATGACTTCAAAGCCTTGCGAAATGAAGTCAGAGATATTATGGATTTGATGTTAAATGGCAGGTGATTATGCATTTTTTTTGCATTGTAGATTACTGATCTTTTAATTAACTCTGAGTGTGGGGTTGGAAGATAGAGATCGTGCTCAGTGTTTCTGAGAGGGTAGTTGTGAGAAGGTCTCTCTAATAGAGCAGGTGCATGCTTACGAATTAAGCAAACCGATTCCAAAATGAATAAGCAAGGAAGGGTTAGTATTTTATATCTTTTAAAGAAATCTCGGCAGTGAGTTCTACTGTTAAGTCTCAGTAGGTAACGAACAGCTCTTTTTTGTAGTATAAAAATTCGATCAAATTGAGTCGCACAACATGTACCCCAGAATGGAATAGCATATCTGAGGTGCGACTCAACAAGAGCAAAATAAACAGTTCTAGAGGTAGAAAAGCTAAGCTCCTCGGAAACAGATCTTAACGCAAAGCAAGCAGAACCCAACTTCCTTGATAAAGCGTCGATATGTGGATCCCATTTTAAAGAATCATCTACAAGAAGCCCTAGAAATTTTACAGAGTTTACGACATCAATAGTGGTGCCATTAAGGTCAAAAGGTTGCAGCGTGTTTTTATAAGACAAGACTTTCGTTTTAGAGATGTTCAAACATAGGAGATTAGAATCGCACCAGGATTTAATGGTGATTAGGTCATTAGATACAATCCTATGTAGGTCCGTGACATCTGGGTGGCTCCACGTAAAGCTGGTATCGTCCGCAAAGAGACATATTTTTCCACTAATGTTTAAATTAGCCATGTCGTTTATGAACAGAAGAAACAAGATAGGGCCTAGTACCGAGCCTTGAGGCACTCCATATTCCATTGGCCTACAAGAAGACATCCTGTTGTCAACTTTCACAACTTGATTTCTGTTGCTAAGATATGACTTAAACCAATCGAGAGGAGCCCCTCTAAATCCATAGTACTGCAGCTTGTTAGTTAATATATTATGATTCACACAATCGAAAGCTTTGGAAAAATCACAGAAAATTGTTGCCGTAGCGTGATGGTTGTTTAGGCTGGAGTAAACTCTATTAAGAAGGGAAAACATGGCATCGCTTGTGCATTTGTTACTTAAAAATCCAAATTGATGTTTTGTAAGTATTTCATATCTAGACAGAAATGATAAAAGCCTTTTTTTAACCAGTCTTTCGATGATCTTAGATAGCGTAGGGAGAAGTGCAATTGGGCGATAGTTCGAAGCTTCTTCTGAAACACCTCCTTTGTGAAGAGGTATGATTATTGCAGTTTTAAGGCAGCTTGGAAAAGTACCATTTTGGAAAGACATATTTATCAAAGCAGTCAGATGCTCTAGAGTGCACTCCGGCAGACTTGAATACATTCTTAAAGTAAGCCCATCAATTCCCGAGGAAGATTTATTTTTGATATCATTAATTGTACTGCGAAGTTCTGATAAAACTACTGGTGAAAAGAAGAAACTGTGCAGGTTTACCCTATGATTAGAGAGATATGAAATTGGGTCATTAGATTGAGATACGGATTTAGTCAAATCTTTGGCTACATTTACAAAATAATTGTTTAGGTCCTCAGGAGAGGTAAGGATAGTGTTGGATAAAGGAGTTTTGTTTCTTAAATCATTTACGATAGACCAGGTTTCTTTAGCTACATTTTTGGCGTTAGAAAGTCTATTATTGTAATAAATATCTTTGGCGGCTTTAATAGTCTTATGATAAATTTTTCTGTATGATTTAACATAATTATGAAAAAAGACACTGTCCGAAAATTTCTTTAAATGAGATAGTGACCGCATGTTCTTAGAAGATATACGTAAACCTTTAGTGGACCAGGGTTTACTTCTTTTATTTTTGATAGGCCTAAGAGGAAAAGATTCAGAAGCTATATTAGTTAGAGTTTTTATAAAACGAGAAAATTCAGTGTCGACATCATAAGTGTGAGAGTCCCAGTCAGTTATTTGACATAGGTGTTTGAAATTAATGAAATTTCTAACCGAAAAAATACGGCCTACTTGTCTAGAGGAATTTTTGGCTTTGGATGTAATTGAAAATTTTGTGAAAATTGCTTCATGATCGGAGAAACCTGGACTTAAGACATTACATTCGACGGAGCTAGGATCGAAAGAAGACACAACGTAATCTATAGTACTGGCACTTGTCTTAGTAATTCTGGTTGGTGAGTTGACGTGCATGGCAATTCCTAATGACTCAAAGATGGACTGAAGACATTCCTGAGCAGCACACACACTGGAAAATTCAATATTGAAATCGCCACATAAGATTAATTTGCTTTTTACAGGAAGGGACTCGAGCAAACTTAGAAGGTTATGGCAGAATAATTGCACATCAGCATCAGGTGTTCTATAAATACAAATAATATAAAGGTCATAAGTATTGTGATAAACGATAGAAAATTCAAATACTTTTTCAGATAATAAATGATTATACTTTGATATTTCGGAAAAATCGTTGTTTAAAGACATTATCATGGTGCCTCCATGAGTTAAATTAGTTCTATTAAATCTGGCAATTGTGGTATAGTTTTTAATAAAAACAGGTTGATTGATATTTAGCCAGTGCTCAGTGATGGCAATGACTTCTGGAAAATTTAGCTCTTCTAACAAAAGATATAATTCGTCTGTTTTATGTCTTAAGGACTGAATATTAAGAAAAAAAAGATTAAAATTACTATTGTTCAATTTTCTAGAGGGTGCTAGATCCTCTTTTCGCGTCATATTGACTAAAAATTTTTACTTTTTGATGGTGAACCACTAGAATAATATTTACCAGTACTTTCACGTATTTTTTGGAGCCGTAAAATTTTTTCCGAGGAGTAGAAAGATCTATACGCTGCAAGATCTGAGTCCACTTCAGATGAACCAATCCCATAGGCATCGTGGAAGCGATAATACAACTTGCGCAGGGAGTCCTTGTCACTGGGAAGGCCTTCTGAAGCTAGCAATAATTTAATGCTAGTACTTGTATGCCCCTCAAAACACACACTAGATGGCTGGTCGTGTAGATAAGCAAGAAATAGCCTTAAGGTCTTTAGTAAGGAAGGATCCCTTAATCTGGCTAATATATAGCGACCATTTGCTTTATCCGAATCTTGGGACAGCCGCACTCTTGGTGGAGTCATTGGATCAAACTGCAAAAAATCATCTTTCCTTGCAGTTTTCTCCATGCTTAATTTAGAACCCTCCAGTGCCAATGATCTACAAGCTGCTATGGCCTCCCTGTCAGAGCCAATCATGACTGACTTATCCTCCTCAGGCACAAATGTCACTGGTGATTCCAATAATTGAGGCTTTGGTGGAGACAGCCCCCGGCTCTTTGGGATATCTATATTGACATCTTGATGACTAGAAGATGAGACATTATGGGCTGTGGAAGTGGGCGGCGTTTGGATAAGGGTTGGTGAAACTGAATCATTGGTAGGATCAATTATGGTACCAGGTGGCCACAGACTAGCGTTCTTAAGCTGAATTAAGTGATCTTTATTTTGCACCCCAATTTTAAAATCGGAGCGCAAAGTGTCTGCATTCTTAAGCATAGGAAAACAACGCACAAAATTCGTGGTTCCTAATTTTTCTTTGATGTAGTGTACAAGCTGATTTGATTTATACGTGGACGGAATTAAGGATACCACTACATAATGCCATTTCTCTATAATGGGTGTTTTGTTGGGCTGGAAGGAAACAGCTTTTTTTGGAGACCTATTGACAGGCATTTGGACATCTGTTGTATCGGTTTGGGTTGATATTGCGGTGGTGTATATCTTCTTTATTGATTGTTGTTTAGGCTTATCAGCAAGCTTCTCCAGGGTAAGTGCCATTTGTTTTACACTATGCCTCAGCTCAGCCATCTCTTTAGTCAACTGCTCCTTCGATGAATCATGCACCTGGACTTTGACAGATTCATTTTGAGATTCCATTAAAATAGATGATAGATTGAAAGTATCCTGCCTAATTTCTTTAATGGATTTAAATAAGGATTCTTGTATACTGTCAGATATTCCAGAATGGAGGCTGTGAATATCCTCAATTTTTTCTAGCAGTATCTTCCATTTGGAGTCATGATTGAGTAAGATGTCGTAAATTTCGCCAATGATCGGAAGGATGTCGTTGTTTTTCTTTAAGCAGGAACCCAGGGCTTCGAGATATTCTGAAGAGATTTGAGTCTTTTGGAGATCTGATATTTTATCATGCAAATATTTCAGAGTTGGAGAGTCGCAAACAGTGCAAAAAAATCTTATGTTGTTGAATTTTTGTTTGTAGAGCACTTTTGTCGTGGATTTATCCAGTCCTGTACAGACCATACAAAAATCTCTTCGGCACTCCCCACTACAGCGAATTCTGTAACAGTCTTTTTCCGAAACGATTTTTTGGCAAGAATCGCACTTAAATTCAGCCATTTTATAAATAAATAAAAAATTAAAATTTTCAAAGGAACAAAAAACGTGAAAATTAAAAAAAAGATGTAGATAAATTTTATGTAAATATTATGTAAATATTTCCAGTTGATAAATCGAAATCTTTAAATGTCACGCACAAACAATATCTATAACTAATAACTGGATCCGGGTAAACAAGGTCAAGTTTAGTTTATAGCAAACGACGAACTGATGATCGGGTCAAAGCACACAAAAAACAAATTGAAATCAAAACAGTTCAAACCAAAACCAAACAAACGTTCAAGTACCGGCAAAACAATATACGAGCGAAAACACAACCGCCTCGTACAACTGCTGGAACTGAACTCAAATAAATAATGTCCCTGAAATAATTTCCCCTCAAGAAAACGGCTACCCATGCAAATTTTTAAGGCCAAATCTTAAAGTGAAAAACAGTTATGTATATCCAGCTAATAACATTGGGGTTGTTGAAAGAGGCGAAATACAAAAGAAACTAACCATCAGGGAAACCCTAAGAAGAGGTCAATTAAAATTCAAGGAATTTTTTAATTAAATGTTTAATTTTTTCTCTGCTACGTAGTTACTGGTTTTTGTTCTTAAATTAAAACTGTCTAAGTCAATTCTAGAATTAATCTTGTTTGTAGAACGTTCTTCAGTTTTATAAATGTTTTGTAGTTGATTGTGAAAGAACTACTTTGTTAATTTTAAGTGTTACCTATTTGATATAGTAAAGAAAATACCTAGACCTACAAAAAATTGTGTTTTTAACGAACTTTCATTAAACACAGTGCGAATGGTACTTATATTTTTTTTTGGGAAAAAATGGGATCTAATTTTTTGCTTGAAACAACTCTTTCGTTAATAGCTTGCAAAAATAATTATCTAAAAACAGTTCTGTATTTTTTGAAAATTGTTTTTACTTTTTTTACAATATCCCTTTAACTAAATACTTATCAAAAAGCTTTTTTGTATGTATGTATTTTTTAACTATATCTCTTCTATTTAAAGAGATTTTATGACGATCAAAGTTCAAAGGCTTCAAAAATAGTTATCTAAAAACGAATTCCTAGATTATTCATAATTCCATCCTTAAATGGGTGATATATTCTTTAACTTTTTTTACAATATATCTTGAATTAAAGTAGATTTTGAGGTGATTGTTTGGTCCATGGCTAAAAAAAATAATAATTTATAAACCAGTTTCTGGATTTTTCGAAATGCCTCTCCTCAGAGGGTTAAAAAGAATGAATTGTATTTTGCCTTTTTTACAATATGTCTTCTGTTAATGAGATTTTAGAGCGATTCTGTTGTCAATGACTTTTAAAAATAATTGTCTAAACGCATCTTCTGAATTTTTTCGAAATTCCACTCTTAAGATGATGAAATGTGTTTTTACTTTTTTTTACAATATCTCAACTAAATGAGATTCTACGAATCGATTTTTTCCAATATTTCTTCAACTAAATTTTTTTTAAGAATTGTGGATTTTTAGAAATTTTATCCTTAAGGAGGTAAAAAGGAGAAAAAACATGTTTTGACGTTTTGTAAAATATAACATTTTTGACGTTTTGTAAAATATATTTTGCACTAAATAACATTTTGACTCGCTTTTTAGTGGTTACAGGAAATCACCTTTTTTGGAAGCATTTTTAATTTAAACCTCAAAACCTCGACGGAAGGCGAGCGGAGCAATTGTACGGTTGCTAAAAAAAAACCTTCTATAAGAAATAAATAAGATCTATAGACTATTATTTGGTGGATGCTGGATTCTATGTTGCCTCTTCCAGAGGTACCGAAAAATACAATTTATATATTTGGGCAGACTAAAAACGTAGTTTACAAAATAGTACATTATATAACTAAGGGATTAAGGCACTTTAGTCCCGCGATATATACATTATTTTTTGCACTTTCGGGAACAATATTACTAAATAATGTAATGTATAGGTGCAAATTTAAAACATCTCATAATGTAAGAAACTATTGCAGGTAACAGATACAAATCTGATTAATGTGTTCTGGAATAATAAAGTCACGTAGTTACAACATAAATAAACAAGTTGTCAGTGTCATTAGTTTCGTGATATAAATCCAAAAAAAACTTTTGATTGAAAAATAAGCAGCTGAAGAGGCGGCAGAAGATATTTTGCCGTCCGTAGAGGAAAATATATGAAGCGCAGTATCAGACATTTGTAAGATGGTGCTGTGAGCGAAATGTGGAAATTTCAACGAAAATGCACTACTTGTGTTTTTCACGGAGAAATCTAGGATTTTATCACCTTCGACGCTTTGGGAACATTATTCTATGCTGAAGACTATGCTCAACGTTAAAAATAATATCGACATTAGCAAATTGCACAAGCTAATTACCCTGCTGAAAAGAAGAAACGAATGATTTAAGTGAAAAAAAAAGAAAAAGCTAAGATCCTGACTGGTGACCAGGTTGATGAATGTTTAATAAATGCCTCAGACAACCAGTTTTTAATGATAAAGGTAGCCATCATTTTTGGTGTAACAGGTGCCAGGAGTTAGTTGAGTTGACGGTGGAAGATGTAACTAATTTGTATCACTCAATTATGATTAATATTAAAAATACCAAAAACAAAATTGCTAGAAATTTCATTGTTAAAAATTCAGGTAGCAATACTGTCAACTTTACTGAAATCTGCCGCCAGTATATGACTTTAAGAAAAGCTGACACTCATTTGCGATTTTTCGTTCGTTACCAAAACAATTAATGTACTACACAGCCAGTTGGTGAAAATACGTTTGGAAAACTACCCCAGGAAGTAGCAGCATTCTTAAATCGGGTTTTGTTAAAAGTACGTATTTCGAATTTTGCCATTTTTTCGAGTTTTAAACGAAAGCTCGCGAACAAAATTTGCGGATGAAACATTTTTACCCAGAAAAAAAAATAAAAATTGGCTAATTTCCTACAATTTTCAAAACATTGCAATGCAAAAACTGCTGATAACCCCCTATCGATTTACCCATATGATATTACCATCGATTGAGCGGCATCGTTTTTTATGTTATGGTTCTAATGGTGATGCCTTCGGCGCCTACCCCGGAACCTAGTGCCTCCGCTATACCGTGTTTGTGTTTAACGATGATGCCTTCGGCGCCTATGCACTGCATCAACGCTACTTGCCTCCGCTGCACTGTCAGTTATTGTACTGTATGGACTTTTATGTTGAGACTTTAATGATAATGCTTTTGGCGTCTAACCTGGTGCTATCCATTTACTGTTTCACTTTGTGCTCCCTATGACAGAGTTTCAACTATACAAGAAAATAACAACCCCCAATAAACAGTAACGAATTATATGCTGACAAAGTGAAATTACACTTTGCAACATTGCTTCTTGAATATGAGGAAATGGCCAATTAATCAAGAAATGTCAAATGTCAGTTAATTTTTTTGTTTCACAATTTTTTAGTTGAATAAAATCAATATATTTTGATACATTCTAACATACTTAAAGTAAAAAATAGTATATTAGATAATAATATACTCTAATTGCCTATGCAGCATGCAATTTTATCAGAATTAAAGTAACAGTAAGCATTTATGACCATATAGTGCCTTATACAGTTATAACTATTTGATATGCTGCACATTTTTTGCTGAAATGTGTTTATTTCGAGCGGTGGCGTAACTAGGAATTTTGGCCCCCCCCTGCGAAATTTGAATGTGAGCCCCACATTTTTAACACCCATTCTTATTTTGAAAGTTACAAAATTTTAATAAAAACAGCAGTCTTTTTCTTATAATATAATAAACATATAGAATTTACACTTAAATATAAAAATTCTCTGGAAAAAAAGGAACATCATAAAAATGCACTGTCAGTTATTGTACTGTATGGACTTTTATGTTGAGACTTTAATGATAATGCTTTTGGCGTCTAACCTGGTGCTATCCATTTACTGTTTCACTTTGTGCTCCCTATGACAGAGTTTCAACTATTCAAGAAAATAACAACCCCAATAAACAGTAACGAATTATATGCTGACAAAGTGAAATTACACTTTGCAACATTGCTTCTTGAATATGAGGAGATGGCCAATTAATCAAGAAATGTCAAATGTCAGTTAATTTTTTTGTTTCACAATTTTTTAGTTGAATAAAATCAATATATTTTGATACATTCTAACATACTTAAAGTAAAAAATAGTATATTAGATAATAATATACTCTAATTGCCTATGCAGCATGCAATTTTATCAGAATTAAAGTAACAGTAAGCATTTATGACCATATAGTGCCTTATACAGTTATAACTATTTGATATGCTGCACATTTTTTGCTGAAATGTGTTTATTTCGAGCGGTGGCGTAACTAGGAATTTTGGCCCCCCCCCCTGCGAAATTTGAATGTGAGCCCCACATTTTTAACACCCATTCTTATTTTGAAAGTTACAAAATTTTAATAAAAACAGCAGTCTTTTTCTTATAATATAATAAACATATAGAATTTACACTTAAATATAAAAATTCTCTGGAAAAAAAGGAACATCATAAAAATGAACACACCACTTTAGTCCTAAATCAAACTAATAATAGTAGTTTATTAATTTAAAGGAGTTTCCTTTTTTCTAGACTTTTGTTCAGCAAAGAATTTTATACATTCGTTCAAGTCGATATTTGCGGCTAAATCGCTTTCAATAGCTATTATTGACAATGAGTGTAATCGTTCCTGACTCATTGAATTTCGAAGAAAATTCTTAATGATTTTTAATTTCGAAAATGATCGTTCGCCCTGTTCAGTTTATCAAATACTTCAAAAAGTCGGGAGTATTTTGAATGCTTTGTATGTCTTTGCATATCATTTTATTGTTTCTTAATGCTGCAAGTTCCAATGCTAAAGATGGAGCCAGATCCCTGTTATAGAATTTTTGTAATTTATCTCCTTTTTGAATTATATCTTCGACTGTTGAATATTAAAAAATAGAAGGCCGAAGATAGTTAAATTTCTGATTTATATGATCAAATGATTTAAATCTACACCGTAACTGTGATGTTATAATGTCTATAGATGAATAAAAAATATTAACTTTAAACCTCTTCTCCGTATTTAACAATCTGTGGTCACAGCAAAGCTCATCAAAATGAGATTTCACTTTCGGTATTCTTTTTTGAGAAAATTGTGGAATTATCTTTCATTTTTGTAAAATTTCCTCTGCTTCTTTTTTGATTTTTTCATACTGGCTCCTTATATAGCATATGCCTTTAATGGTCCATTTTAAAAGTTTGGCGATGTAGTTCAAACTGATTGTTGAATTTTGCAGTTCCTTCGATAGATTATTTATTTCCTGTAACAGTTGGTCAAGATACACAGTTAGAAAAACAAACTCAAAAGTTTCAATTCGTTTCAGTATAGATTTTGCTTCTTCTCTTTCGTCCTTTTTATTAGATTTTAGAACCAATTTATTTAAAGCTTTGACAATATCTATATACTTATATCTGATGGCAGTTAAAGAGCGCAGTCTATTGAGTAGGGTTAAGACGTTTCAACTTGATGGATGAATTTTCTGTAAATGTAGAAAGTAAGTCCCAACGAACGATACTACTTCCAAAAAAAGTATATACATTTTCGAGTGAATTAAAAAAACTATCTAACTCTTTTATTCCTCGTACTGCATCGCTGATTACCAAATTTAAGTTATGTATAGCACAATAAACAAAAATTGCTGTTGGTTCCATTTCAATGATACGTTTCTGTAAACCAGAATATGCACCACTCATGACATTTGCTCCGTCATATCCCTGTCCTCTGCATTTATGTATATCTAATTTAAGATCTTTTAATGATTCTATCATTACGTTTGTTATTCCTTCTGCCGATTGAGATTTTATTTCAACAAACCCCACGAAGCTTTCCCTAATGGCTATATTATCCACAAAACCATCGTCGTTCTTCAATTTCAAGATATCTTATAACTATGCTCAGTTGATCGTGCTTTGTGACGTCCTGTGTAGTATTACTATAATCGAGTAGAAAGGAGCTTTGGTAATTTTATCTAGGATATTCTTTTTTATTGTTGGCCTTATAGCCAATATGATTTCATTTTGGATTATCGGTGAAAGATATTTCACAGTTCCTTTAGGCCTATTCTGACATCTTTCAACATGAGATCGAACCTCGCAATCAAGTGGTGTACCAGGGATAAAAAGTTACCGTTGTAACTAGAATCTAAAGAGCTGTTCTCACTATGCCCCCGGAAAGCTGACATATTTCTAGCAAGCATTAATATTACATGAAATAAATGTTCTAACACTTGGCGCCATCTTTTTTCCAGGTGTCATAAATGTAGCAACATGTTAAGTGTGACTGTGCTAAAGAATGTTCTTTGATTTTGGTTGAAAGTCCTTTCCAGTCGTTTATTCCAGATATCCAATCAAAATGTCCCACTCTGTTTGTTCCAAACAACCAATATGGCTGACAATAAGCAACAACTTTAATTTTAGAATAACACAACCAATTGTTATTTTTGGTTTGGTTCTGGTAATAAACCTCAGAAGAACTTCTTTGTTTTTGATTCCTTGGAAATGGTCTCTTGGGCCTAGAGTCCATATTTTATTAATAATTTCTTTAAACCATCACATTTAAGAATATCTATGTTAAAAAAATATCTAAAATCTGTTGGATAATCATTTTCTAAATTAAAAAGAGACACATCTTCGGTTTTAATGTGCGTTCCACTTATTTCAGTTTTTGTTGTAGATGCTTTCACTTGTCCGTTGTTACCTTTATTGTCCAATGTTACAAAAGTCATATTTTCAGTTATCTTGTCATAAGCAGAAACAGAACTTGTAGATGGAATTAGACACTCCAACGATCTGTCACTGTCATGTCATTTTTGGGTTGTCGTAGGACAAACAAACTGATTTAGCCAATGAGGCTTAAATATTGGTTTGATAAGTTCCACGATAAGTTGGTCAAATAGCTGTCGTAGGGCAAGCAGCTGTTTTTTTGGACTGCCTAATTGGCAATTACATTTAAAACAAAAGTTTACTATTTTATCATTGGTCAAGTTGCGCAATTAGGTGTAATTTTAAACAAACCCTAGGTTGTCAAACTATGCTGTCGTAGGACATGACATTGTTGGACTGCCCTATCGGTTGTCTTGTAGTATCATCAATTTCATCAGTGGATACTTTTCTAGAGGAATCAGAACTAGGCCCACTTTTAAGAAATAAATCTGTTTTAGTAATCTTTTTTTAGTCTCCTCTGTTTGTTTTTTCTTCTCTTCGCAGCTCCACTGGTAGAGCTTTTTGATTTCAACATCTCAGCTTCACGATTCCTCTCCTGCAAGTATTAAAAAAAAAACAGTCAGTAAACTACCTACCGCTGCATTTCGTCTATCCTTCTCTCATTGAGTCCGCTCAATGTCTACGTTAAGATTATAAGTTTACGTATAAGCTTTATTTGAGAATACAGAATACATAAGTTATAGTTACGTAGTTTACGCCACTGATTTCGAGGTAAGCTCTACAGCGAATCCAAAAATCTCTACAAGAGCCCTTAAATCTACCAAATCCGTCATTATATACTGGAGAACATCTGCCTCTTTATTAGCTGACGTTGGTGCATCTGTGGATGTTTTAAACAGACAAGGATAATGAAAATCGGCAGCTGTCGCCGTGGGGTATGTCGAAAACCCCATAAATAATAAAAACTAAAAAATTTTTGGACATGGTGATGTGAATACATTCCAAATTAGAGCTTCAAGAAACCCCTCCAGACAAGGTTCTAACGAAGTATCCAGAACTGTCGAATATACTTCTACAAGTAGCGTTATTAAACATACTGTCGACGAATCAAATCGATTATTTAACATTATAACTTGTACTAATGTAAATATTGATCTAAATATAAATAAATTTGCCCATTTAACCATTTTTTAATTGTTGCCAAGATACATTTTAGTTCCTTGGGACTAAATGAATCTATTTAGTCCCTATTAGGCGAAACTAAAGGATATACTTTCGTCCCGAAAGTACAAAAAAAAGTATTACTTTACATAGTTTCACCTTTTGGATATCTCCATTATTTTTACGTTATTTATTATTGTTATATACACACGTTTTACTTCCCCATTTCGATTTGCACGTGTAACCAAGAGCACGGGCTCATCTAGTATATTAATAAAATATGGATTGTTGAAACTCAAATGTCAAAATGCTGCTTAATTTTCAAAAATATATATATTTATTTACACACATTTACATAAATTTCAAACTAAATATTAGTAAATATAGCCAGCACTGTGTATATTTTTTATGAAGGAACCAAATATAAAAAAAAAACAACGTCATATTTAATCTAAAACGAGTACCTAGAATATTGATAGACTAGAAAATCATATTCTAATTAAAAATAGTTATCACCTAAATTATAACATTTTAAGAATAAAACGAAAAACGGGTTCATCTAAAAAAAATAACAAATAAATATCTTAAACGAAATATTAGAGAGTTTTGACAGATCATATAACACTGATAATTTTTATAGCAACAATGCTACATGTTCTGTCAGAATACTCCATTATATGAGCAAAATATAATAATTATTCTCTAAATATAACCTAGCACAGCATTTTTTATTTAAAATAAGTTAATTTTAAAATTACAACATAATAATATATTCTTTAGTATATACTGTGGTTTTCCAATTATCATAATAAGAATTGTAAGGCAGTGCAGTCTGTCCATTAAACAAACAAAATATATTCTTTATTGTCATACACAAAAAATATATATATATATATATATATATATATATATATATATATATATATGTACTTTTATATTTACATTTTTAGAATAAAACTGTATATATTATACACATCTAGCAAAATTTAATTTGTCCAAAACAGTGTGCTATACTTGTATAAATATGTAGTTATAAACATTTAAAAATGAATGAAAAATCAATAAATCTGATAACATCCCGTTCTATAAATTTATTATTTACATGCTAGAGAAGAGGATTCTAATAAATGCCACTGAAAATAATATAACAAATAAAAATGTAACGCTGTTAGTAAACCTCCTTTGAAACTATTCATACCCCACGAAGAGAAAAAAATCAATCACAAATCAGTTTTTCCCTGGCTTCTAAGGGCGTATTTAACAGAACAGTATAGTATAACAGTACTTACGCAAATTACAATAAAACACATACATAAATCGTCAATCAAAAGACACCAATTACTCTAGATGCTTAGATTAGAGTAAAACACGATAGTATTGTTTAAACCTGGGCACTTATGCTTTTAGGGTTACATATCAATTTCATAACTACATAACTAGAAATATATTTTCTCCGAAAATATATCTTTGACAAATCTATTGTATATTTTAAAAATCTTAAATTATATACTCGCTTTGGTCCCTTGCTACAGCCATTTTTTTATGAGAATAAACATATGAATATCGCAAATCTGTCAAAAAATACCAACTTGTTATTGTAAACGGAACACCCTGTATATCGTTTTTTCACTGGTATGTTCATAATCTCCCAATTTCAAATATATATATATATATATATATATATATATATATATATATATATATATACAGTGTGGAAAAAAAGTATGGACTACCCCTAATAATTTGGTAGTCTGTAGGTCTTATAAAAAATGCTCGAACACGTTAATTTAGTTTTATAGTTTCCCACGTTCTGATAAAATTGATTTGTTTTTTTATTGACATCTCTCAAAAATATGACGTACATTTTTTTTAAATGGCAACATATGGCATGTGATATATCATTTGAAAGCTCCTGTTTCGCTCAGTATGTTCCTAGATTTTAGTGCGATTCTGTTGTGCAATTTCAAAATCGAGACCACTCAGTTGTGCGTGGAAAAAAAGTATGGACTACCCCTATTTGTAGGCTTCAGGTTTTATGGAAAATTCTCGGATACGACAATTTAGTTTTTTAGTTTCCCACATTCTGATAAAATGTATTTGTTTTTTTACTGACTCTGTCAAAAATATGACAAATGTCAAATAATTGAGCAAGCGCCATTTTTAAACGGCACGACCGAATGGAACTAAAAACTAGGAACATATTGAATGAAAACAGAGCTTTCAAATGATGTTTCACATGCCACAAGTTGCAATTAAAAAATGTCGATTACGTCATATTTTTGACAGATGTCAATAAAAAAAAACAAATCAATTTTATTAGAATGTGGGAAACTAAAAAACTAAATTACCGTGTTCGAGCATTTTCTATAAAACCTGACGACTACCCAATTATTTGGGGCAGTTCATACTTTTGTTCCACGCACAATTGAACGGTCGCCATTTGGCTCAATATAATCGCATTAAAATCTAGGAACATACTGAGTGAAACAAGAGCTTTCAAATGATCTATCACGTGCTATATGTTACCATTTAAAAAAAATGTCGATTACGTGGAAACTAAACTTTTTTTTTAATGTTTTTATATTATCGGATAGTCATCTCAAGAAAAACTTAACAGTTTTATTTTACAAATAGAGCAAATATTGACGAAACTCATCGGGAATATCGCAGGATATTTCGCGATCGACACCTTGAAAGTAACCTCTAATCAGTGACGGCTCGTACTCGCTCAAGGCTAATCAAGGACAGTTTTACGATGAGGGAGTAATAAGGTAATTACCTCCCCCCTCTCCCCAGACCGGTCAAACATCATGTGCAATTTACATATTTTTACGTGAAAATTACGATTAAAAACTTGGCTAGGAAACACTATAGAACAAGACCCCCCCCCGCAGAAAAGTTTCCTAAAATTACCCTTGAGACCAAAGTGGTGTTAATTGGTGCTGCGTCCAAATATTGTTAAATACTAGTCTTATTATTTTCCGTTTATTTCTTCAATGTTAATTAGGTAGGAACCAACCTATATATAGCAGATCTAGGCCAGAGTATAAATTTAATAACAAAAAAATGTTAGTAAAATGCTCTAGTCAGTCAATTTAATTTTTTGATATTTCAATGTATCTTGCCTCAAGAGGAAAATAAAATAGATGCCAAAGTGAAAGCTACATACAAAATCAAAAAGTATATTGTCCAGCAAGAACCACGATGCGGCCGGCCGAATTATAAAACAAATTGCAATGATATTTTATAATAACTATTTGCTTCCCATTTGGTCACAACAGTTAAACATGTAACAGGGAGTGAAAATTACTAATATAATATATTAACCATCATTAGTCATGACTAATGTATATAATTAACAAATTTATTTAAAAATAACTAGTATCATTTTATAATAATTACAATCAAGACCTGAAAAATGGTAGGATTCAACTGGGAAAAATTCCGGGGATACGACCACATCGAGGCGGGCCGGTGTTGGGTGATATAAGCTATGATGAACGTTATAGCTTGAGGATGTATGCAAACGAGCGAAGTACAACGTGAATTAGTCGCTGCAGTCTAGCATGTGAGATGATAGAATCGGCTGGCCGATCCACCGTCTATAATAAATATATTAGAATATATGTGGACGGTGGCTCATGCACTGCTGTTAATGGCGTTATTTGTATGTTAGTCAAGCAACGATAATTGGTTTACCTACCTATTTTGCTATGTGCCCAGGAAATAATAAACTACATTTTGATTTTGTGCCTTTTTAGGATGTTTGCAAAATTATAGAGAGAATAGGTATAGTTGTGAAAACCAGACTACCTGAACATAAAGCTTAAATAGTCCCCATTTTATTTAAAGCAAAATATTGATAAAACCGCTAGAGTATACATAGGAAACCTATATTATTGAAACTGGAAGATTACCAGAATTACAATGAAAAAATAATATACAAAGTATTCTACATAAAAAAAAAAAAAAAATTTGGTAATTTTTTCTGATTTGCGATATTTATTTGTTTATTCTGATGGAAAATCTTAGCCGTCAAGGAGAAATGCTACAACTTTTAATTTTTTTTTAGTTTTTTCTAGCTCCAAAAATACTGTGGGACCATGTATGATATCCACCCATCTTAACTTATGATTTTTTGTAAAATTTTTGCTCAAATTTTTTATTTAACTTGATTCAAAGGAAACTACATTTGAATGAGGATGCTATATCAAGTAGCTACGAACAATAAATATTATCAACATACATTTGAATTGGCAAGACATTCTAATTAGGTGTTTCAAAGAGCATTTCGCAAATCGGAATCAATAAAATGTATCCCGTACCTACTAAGAGGGAGAAAAGGGAAAGTTTTACTTTAAACATACGACATTTTGTTTGACAACCGGAAGTACCAAAGGCAAAATAGCCGTTTTCCAGGTATAGGGCAACTTTTATTTTAAATGGGACACCCTGTAAACCTTTGGATATTTTAAAGCTTGTCCCTTGCTTTTATCAAAAATATAATAGACTTGATACAGTTATTTTAAAACGGCCGATTATTAAACGTTTTAAAAATCTATGTGTAAGGATATTTCTATAGGCAAGCAATCCATTCGCAAAGTGGAATCAAATTCATTTAAGACAGTACTGTCATTGACGGTATCCATATTTTTCGATTAATTAGTGTCCAACCATAATTAAAAATTTTCAGTTTAAGTGAAAAGGGTGTGTGATTATGTTTGCTGAATCAGAATCAATTATTGAAACTCGGAGAATCCGCATTTGATCATTTTTCAATACCTACGCCAAAAACGAATGCCCGACCGAATGATTATGTCCGCCGTACAATTTTGTCGAATTCCCTTGGATACGAAGAAACTGTAATTATTGTGACATTGTGTGCCTACAACCAATAAAATCGAGTTGAACTGAACCGCAGTCTGGCAGTTTTCACTGCCGTGGTATGTATATTTTGCATTTCGTTTTCGCTTTTTATTTTTTTAGACACAAAAAAAAAGTGTAAAGGTGTTTTTTTCTTTTAATGGTACACCCTATATTTTTTATGATGGTTAAAAAGATAGTTTCTTCTTGATTTCAAAAATATATAATCTGATGACAATTGCTTTAAACCTTTTTTAAATACCTATACTTAAACACTGGTAGAAA
Source organism: Kuschelorhynchus macadamiae (assembly GCA_030620095.1). NCBI lineage: Eukaryota > Metazoa > Arthropoda > Insecta > Coleoptera > Curculionidae > Kuschelorhynchus > Kuschelorhynchus macadamiae. The sequence goes on from JAUTXW010004956.1 coordinate 95,384, forward strand.
GTAATATAATTAAAATCAAGCTAGCTATGGATAATGTTAAAAGAAACAAAATGAATACATTTCGACACAGACTTTATACTGTGGCAAAACAGACCCACTTCGTTCCTTTTAACGTTTTTAAGACATAATACTTCAAAAACTATCAGCAAATGTCATTATATTATATATTTTTGAAATCAGGAAGAAAAGATCTTTCCATCCATTTTTCACAGACTTGTATTTTTTTATGCATGTACATTTGGATGAAATTTTCAGGGAATATTCATGATGTTGCCGGAATGTGTTATATGTTATTATACAATGATGTTACATATGCAGTGGATCCAGTGGCTATTTGTTAAACTTGACTTTAACAATAAAACTCGTCTAAATAGAATTAAAAGAGATGAAATAAAAAATTTGATAAAAAAATAAAACCGACTTCAAAAAAGAATGTGAAAAATAATATTTTATTTCATCTGGAAAATTTTATTCTCTGAAGTTGTCGCCAAACTAGTAAACACAGTAAGACATTATACTCGTGGTTCTAGCCACAAAACACTCAGTACATACATCCCACGTTAACATCTACAAGTTTAGTATTGACATTTGTTTCGCTGAAAAGATAAAGGGTGAAAATTCATGTCGAAATATAAGAAACCACTCTCTACGTTGTTATTTCTTGATATGTACAGAAAGGCTACTTGTTTATGGAAAAAAGGCAACAGCTACACTATGATATTTTTCAAAAATATCAAATTGTACAGCAATATAACTATATCGTACGATAAAGTTGGATCGTAAGTAGCAATCAATACAATAGCAAAGTTATACAATTACATCGTACGATAAAATTGGACTGTAAGTGGAGGGCATTATGCGTCATTTTCAGGCTACTTGTAATTGGTAAATTCGCGTCTACCCACCTCCATATTTTCGGTATGGTCCAAATTACGCTCAAAACAAGCAAATTAGTGGCTTATTAGTTAGATTTAGGGCTTAGATAAGCGCCCAAGACCCAGGATTTTTTTTATTTCCCCAAAAGTTGAAATTGTATGTTAATTTTGGTATCAGTGAATTCAATATATGTCTTTGAAAGTAACCTAATATAAAACAAATCCTTCAGTTACGCCAAAAAGCTTAATATACCTTTAAAACCACTCAATCCGTATAGTTGTAACCTAGGTAACAGGTAAAGACAGAAGTCCGTATTACCAAAATATCATAAAATGAGGTTATACTCATTTGATACCGTACGGATTCATCTGACGCTAACTGTACCTTGTAATCCGGATCGCTTTCTTCGATATCGGTTTTAACTTGTCAAAACGCGTTGTTTTAAAGCCATTGGACGGCCGGACGTGTTATTGGTTCAGAATGGCGAAACGTAAACATATTACTTTGACTATAAAACAAAAAGGTGAAATACTAGAAAAATTAAAGGTAGGAAGTAGTGGTAAATTATTTGCCCTACAGTACGGCGTTGGAACATTTATCTTCTAATGATACTTATAAACAATACTTTTTTAGATTTATTGGATTATGCCATTCAGGGCCAGGCTCTCGTAAAACTTTACGCCAAGCAGAATATCCGGAGGAGAAGAGAGAAAAGGGAATTTTATTCCTGGTTTACTGAACAATGACGCAAACATATTCCTATTTCGTTTGAAATCTATCGACAACTATTTCAGAAAATTTGTGAAAAAGATACGTTTGTTGCAAGCAGAGGCTGGCTTCTTAATGTTAAAAAACGGAATGGGCTTAGGCATTTTAAAATCTGCGGAGAGAAATTATCAAATGATGAAACTGCTGTAGCTCCATTTATCGTCAAACTAACGCAGGTAATAGAAGCTCACGATCTTCTTCCCCGGTAAATTTATACTGCTGACGAGTCGGGTCTCTTTTGGAAGTTAAGCCTGTCAGAAAATCCAGCAAAGAACGAATCACTTTTCTAGCTTGCACAAACGGCGATGACACCCAAAAACTTCCACTCCTAGTCATTGGAAAATCAAAGAATCCTGAAAGCCCTTGGATTCTGGAACAAAACTTTACCTGTGGAATATGTCTCTAGTGGAAACACATGATGACATCTGCAATTTTTAAGGATTGGTTTGAAAATTCGTTCTGCAAATAAGTGAAGTCATTTTTAAGAAACCAACAACTTCCTGAAAAAGCTTTATTGTTGACTGATAACGCAACAAGTCATTGCTCTGAAGAATTGATTAGTGAAGATGGCAAAATTTTCACTTTGTTTCTACCGCCTAATTGCACAGCTTTATTGCGACCCATGGATCAAAATGCTATCAGATTAACAAAGCTTAATTACCGAAAAAACCTTTTAGCACATATTCTTTCACTACTCGAAGACGGCTATCATGTCGGTAAATGCATTAAGAGTATTAATCTTCTGAATGCAGTTTGTTTACTCCATAATTCATGGCAAAAAGTGACAACAAACTCTTTAGAAACGTGTTGGCACAAACTTTTATCAGGTAATTTACCAGATTATGATCCGGATGATTTGATTTCCTTAAGCTTGTTAAAACAGAAACTGCAGCAAATAAGCCATGGATACCAAGACATTTCAAACATGCTGACATAAATTGATGGCGAGATTCATACATGCTGACATGAATCAATAGGTAGAAAATACAGAAAAGGTTATAGAAGATGGCGATCTTGACCATGAGGCTGTTACCGATGATGGGACTAGCGATGAAGAAGTCAAAATTCAGCCGTAAAAAATCAAGCACGTGGATGCAATAAAATATTTTACATTGGGATTGCAATGGGCTGAAGAAAATAATCTTAGCATCACAGATACACTTGTACTAAAAGATATACAAGAGAAAGCTATAATTAAGCACTCTTCAATTCTTGCAGTTAAAAAAACAAAGTAAAATCTCCGACTATTTTAAATAATGTATCTAGTATATACCTAGCATTACCTATAATAGCATAATAGCACACACACACACACACCCACGCACGCACGCACGCACGCACGCACGCACGCACACACACACACACACACACACCTTTGAAGGTACGCAAGATGTATGATAAAAATTTTGTCATAGAGGCAATGTATCCCCATTGATTTCACTACATACTAGCACGATACAAGAGTACAGCAGAGGATTTTGTCCTATCTCTATTACACTGTCTCTTAAGGCATGACTTTTCTCAAATTCCTCGGCTGTTTTTAAAGTTATCAAATCTAACAAATTTTAATCAGCAAGTGATGGATATATAATATACAGGGTATCCCATCTACAAAATGTAACTTGTTGTGACGTGACTTTATAACCAATCCTGTATAATTAGTATTTCTCTACTTCAATACATCTTAAAAACCCTAAAACGTATGTATTTAACGTTTTTTTTGTTAGCACTTTTACTTAAATAATACTAAAATTATCCCATCGTTTCTTACGTACCAGAAACCATATCAATTCCCTTCTTTCCTCTAAATAGATTATCAGAATTATAACAAACAAATAAAGCGTCTCCCAAATATAAATTTACTGGAAAATATGCACATGTATAAATATAAATAGAACCAGGACCGTGAACAAAAAACAAATACAACAAATATTTTTCCCACTGTAATAAATGAAGACAAATAAATAAACAAACGTGAACAGAAAATTTGGAGAATAAAAATTACAAAAGGTCACGACTCTGTTGCTGTACAAATTTGTTTGAAGACGTAAGGGCCTATACAGGGTATCTCATACTCAATGGTATGTTAGGAGTATTTCTAGAATAAAAACATATAACTTTCTGAATCAATAGCTTCACGACTCACGCTGTACAAATTTGTTTGAAGACGTAAGGGCATATATAGGGTATCTCATACACGATGGTATGTTAGGAGTATTTCTAGAATAAATACAAATAACTTTCTGAATCAATGGCTATGTTCAAGATGAATAGTAATCTTATATAGCTAAAACCTCTGCTGTCAGATTTATAGAAAGTTTAAAATTCTAAATAGAATATCCTATAATATTATTTTTAAAACCGTGTGTTTCTGGCTTTAAGAAGCAGTAAAATCTAAAACAGTTTGAACTAAAACAAAATTGAGTGCACAATCCAACGACCAACCGTTCATCAGCTAACGAATAACACTGAGGAACTAAAATAATCTAGAAGCTAAAATGAGATGAGACATTTAGCAATAGGCGACGAAACAGTAGATCCCGAATCGGACCTAAAGTTGCCATGCTATGTGAATAACTGCCAAGATATTTTAAAAGTGTTATATCAAACACGTTTATCTGAAAAACGCATCCCATTACAAGATTTTGTCATATAAATATATAAATACGAGAAAAAATATAATATTAATTGATGTGGACAGTTGCTTTAGCACCGAATGATTTTCAATACTGCATCCGATGAATTCGACACTCTCCTTTTCTTTTATTTCGTGTCATATCTGGTAGAGAAAGAGTTCTGATGCATCTGATGTGAAGTAAAAAAATGAATTGGACTGAATACAAGATATGTCCTTTTTAAGTGAGTGGTATGCATTGAATTGCCGGCAAGTTTTTGGACGCGTACCAATAAAATACCCAAAGCTTTGAATGACTCAGAAACATTACAGAATAATTAATATAATCAATTTCTTGTTTCTTTCAAGCTTGATATAGAACATGAGTCCAATGAATGGTGAAGTACTTACGATGTCGATAGCCCCAATTAGCCCATCTCCGAGTGGACCAAACTGAAAGATTCAGTACGCGAACAACTTCACGAAGCAAAGATAAGTTTTTGTATAAATTTTCATTTTTGAATATAGCTATTTATACTAGTATAGCAACTGAAATATTATCACATTTATTCACAAAATAGATTAGCACCATTTTTTTTTCAAAAAATACACTTTATTACGTAAGTTAAACAGTATCTAACCAATGCCTCTTTGCACCAAAACGAATAACAAAAGTGTAATAATTTTAATAACAAAGGCCTTTTTTCCACCCTAGATAGCGATATATAATCGAGTTGTTAATATGAAAAACAGTATGTCGAAATAGCATAAAATAAGATAGAGACTGATACTTGTTATAAAACATAGTCTTTTGTACCAAAAAACGGTATACATTCATTTCAAGATATAGACGCTAATAACAGCCCCGCAATTTCCCTTAAAATCGGTATTAGTCCAACCATTTCCTTTAAAAACAGCATTAGTTCATGACATGTGTTTTGTCATGGAAACATGCAGTGAACAACTTAGCCAAGTAAAATGTTGACTCTCACAGGATCAGCACAGCGAAGATGACAATAACAGTGAACTTTTTATTTTTAAATCTATTATTTAAAAGTTTGTAATTTTACTAATAAAAAACTGTTACTATGTACTTAAATCTTGTAAGAGTTTAAGTTCTTAAATATTATCTCAAAAATAATTTTTTGGATGTCGTTTTTTATATCAACGCGTCAATTGTTAAAAAATATATCAATGAGACACAGATTTATTTACAACAAAGCTTACAAAAACGTTTGGAATATACCAAATGATATTTTTCAGAACTCGGATAACGAAGGGATGTACTCCCCTACTCAAATTTAAACCACTGCTATTCTCCACTTTGTTTGTCTTCCTTAATGAAAGGTTTTTTTTAAATCGTATTTTTATAAATATAATTGTTTATTCACGTATTAAAGGTCCTGGAAAACTAGTATTGCACTTAAAACCACGCTCTGTTATGTGCTAAATAATTATTACTTTTTCCATGTTAGTTTTTAATACTTTTAGTGTTTTCGAAAAACTTATATTCAACCGCAAATAAAAACCTTAAAAATTATGATACCGCTTCACATTTAGTATCGTTCGAAAGCTTAAAATGTCTACTTTTTATTTTTTTCTTAGAAGTTGTCCAACCTTTGAAAATTACAAAAATCCTGTTATGCCTGTTAAAATCGGATTTTTTTCTTTAAATCATTTCTTTATCTGATATTTTTGTTCAGGTGTTATATGTATATGTGAAATCAAAAAGGGATTCACAATCTTTCCATCCATTATATTCAGCATCGTCTTTTGTGTAACTAGAAAAAAGAAATCAACTTCTAAATTGGGTGAAAACGGATACGCGGAGATCGCTTCAATGGTCGCATAAAATTAAGTATAGTTTCCGACCGATTTTATCTCAGAAACTATCGTATTAAGAAAAAAAATCGGGTCCATCTTTGTAGAAGATATCCTCATCACATAATTGCACTATCTACAATATTTTGGAAAAAAATGAATCTTTGCATTTTTGTATACGAAACAAAGTAGGATGGAGAAACACGACGAATTTTTTAAAGGTAATATAGTAAACCTTTAATTCATAAATCTAATGAGTTTGCTAGACTGGTATTAAGTATACCTCAAGACAAATGTTCAATTATTTGTTGTGAGATTTTTATGCTTTATTATTATTTGGGTAGGCCCAAGAAAATCTCCGCATTTTTAATTTTTTTAAAAAACTTTTATTAGTAATTTTTAATGAAATTTGAGGCAGAAATTCTTAGATATATAGGTTATAGAAAAACATACTAAAAATGAAATAATCTCAATATGATATACTTTTATGTTATGGTAATACAGGCTTCTATCAAACTAGCCTGGAAAGTAATGACTACGACTACTTCGTACTTGCTAGTCGCCGAAAAACTATTTCTATTAGATCCGCAAACGTCGAGTGCTCTTTTGTGCCTGTATATCCACTTGTCAAATTAATTACAATTACATTAGGTAATTACACTGGTTAAAGGATTAATATTTAGTTTAAAAAAATCAAGCCAAAATATTTTAACGAGATCGTTATAATTTTAAATTAAAAAAAAAATGGTTCTATAAGTTCATCATTTCTTAAATGCATTCCATGGTTTTATATATAGTTCTTTCCAAATTTCCCCAAATTGCGAAGTACACAGCATTTAACTTGCGGATCTTCTAGAGTTACGCCTCTGAATAAATCTGGGCAACTGTTAACTTAAAAATATTAATGGTCTAGTCAGATGTAATTGTTATTTTTTTTAATTTCACGAAGCACGACTTCCAGAACATTCTGATAGTATACCCTGGAATCCATTTTTATACCTCGGTTTATAAAAATAGCGATTTTCTCCTAATATCGATACAGTCGATATTTGATAACATATCAAAATGTAGTTGCTCTAGCCTGCCTGCCTTAATATTTTCTTTCTTAGGATCATCTTCGTATACCATATTCTTCTGAGAGTTTTTGGGAGGCCTTAAATGAAATAATGTGTTTATCAGTAAACCAGATATTGTTTATGCTATCAATCCTGAATCTACTTTCCAAACTAATACATATTTCGAGTCGCAATCGTCTTGATGCCTCTAAAATTGTAAACACATAATTTTTCTTAAGTACCTTGAGACTCAGATCGTATTTTACAATTGATCTCACAATGTCCTGATATTCAAACACGTTTTACCCATCCACTCCCTCCTCTTTTGCTATACTCCCCATTACTTATTCTCGTAACGCACCAATTCGAGCAGGAAATTCTCGTATTATTTTTTTCGAGCTCCAATATGTTTTTCGTATCTCTTATAAGTTCTTATTAAAACTTTATCGTTTTCTGACAATTTTTTTTTCTCAGAATAATAACTTCCCCTAAACTAACAGTGCTAATAAATAAAGGCTGTATTTGTTTCCAAAGCCTGCTTATTGTAAAAGAAACATATTACTACAACACGTTTATAAGATGTAAGGTACACTTTTACTGTTACTAAATTTGCAATGAAATAAATATTAATTGATATATTTTAAAAAAGTGGAATAGCAGTTTTGTTTTTAAGTTATAAGGCTTTAAAATATTACTAATACCTATCCTCAAAAAATTAAAAACATTTTTTGGGATCCTTTAAGGAAAAACCTTCTTTTATAGCGCCCTGTATAAGATAATTGAATCTCATTCACTTTAAATATGTCGTTCTACAATCTTTATATTTGTGAATGCTCTTATAAGTTTGATTAAATAATAATAATAATAATAAATAAATAAGTTATTCAAAATTAAAAAATGTGGATATTTTTTGTCCCACCCTGTAGAACTATTAAAGTTGATAGTCTACAATTTGTTTATATTCAAAATGTGCTTTCAAAATGTACTTGGTACAACTATTGATGAAAACAAGGGAAGAACAAATTTTCGATTGACTTATCAATCAATCAACCTGACATGGAGTTTACCTTACTGTAGTATTTAAAAAAAAAAAATTACAAAAAGCTGGAGGTCTCGACGTCGACCTGCTTTTGAAAGATGAAGAATTGACATTAGAATTCTACTTGTAGTCAAGCCCAGTAATCTTTAGGCTTAGATTAAAATTAGGAGACTGGGATAGCAGTTCACTAAACTGGTTCTGTAGGACTTTCCAATAATTTTCAAGTGTAAACTAAATACTAATTCTTAAACTACGGGCTTTATACCAGTTGTTTGCGAAATTGTGTGAAATCTCCGATCTGGTTACCAGAACCGTGAAGTTTTAAATTATTTAGTGAAAATTTCCAAATTACTTTCCATGAAAGATGCCTTTACGAAGTTTTTTTTGCTATTCTTACTCCCTGTGCAAAATTTCAACTTCGGACACTGCATTCGGTATTGATTTGACCAGACGTCTTGTGCTATGCTTGGTGTTCACGTCTCTCAATTTTGTTCTTTAAAATCATCCACTTTTATGCTAACAAAGCGTTTTGTCTTTCTTTGATTTTACGATTCGATTGGTAATCATTTCCAATAATGTTGATGTTTAAACTAAATAATAATTTTTAAACTACGGTCTTTATACTAGTCGTGTCCACACCAAAGATCCTTTCTTACCCATGCAGGCGAAAGGGTTCGATTATGACAGATATTTTGCTCACTAAATGTATAAATTTTAATTACCAGATTAAGGAATTGTCTGTTTTAAAGGCTATTCGAAATAGTGAGCGAACACATGTAGAACGGTTAGATATATTCGAAACTGCTCGTGCTAATTATATTAAAATACCCCTCTATCGACATACGAAACTGGGCGCCATCTAACTGGGTAACTATGCTTTCGTGAATTTCCGTACACGTAATTTTTTATGTAATAGTGTTTTATAATTATCAGACTGCCTTTTTGGTTAACCTAGGTTAGGCATTTTTTTCGGGTAGTAGAGGGTAATACTTTTTAGGATTAAAGAAAGAAAGAAAGGCAAAACCGGGTAACCGGCTATGTACTGTCTGGTAAAACTGAGTACCCAGACGGGTAGGAAACGGTATAATATATTAAAACATTTTTCCGTTTTATTAACGATGTCTTCAAACATCGCCAATTGTAGGGATTTTTTATATTTGGCAACACTATTAAAACGATAGAGATTCGCACTTAGGAATTATGCCTCTGCTACTTAGTGTTAAATCCCGTTTTTAGAAGTGACTAGGTTAATCCCATGTAACAAAATAACCGGCCAAACCGGCTATCTGGCCAATTCGATCGGGTACCTTTTACATCTCTAACGTTCAGCAAAGACACTTTACGTTAGCTAAGTAGAAAACAGTTGCCTAATCATTAATATTTTAGGAGTCTGCTTTAGTTGGTTAGATAGGCTGACTTTTTTTTATATCAAATATATATGTAAATTCTAACTAAAAAAAATCTAAATAAAAGTGAATTATATATACGTTAGTACTAAGTAGTCAGGCTGATTTCTATAACAAATTTTGTGTTATCACTGTATCTGGATGTCAATTTGCATGTAATTCTGCATGTAATCGCGTATTACAATTAACAGACTGCCTTTTCGGTTAGCGCAGGTTAGGACTTTTTTTTAGGTTATCGTAAATCGAATTCTATCACAAGGTAAAAAAAACCAAAATTATGTATACGAAAAATCACGAAAGGAATGGTTACTGCTGAGATCTATTAAAGTTAGTTAATTATTAAAATTTGAGTAAAATACCTATAAATCAGAGGTGGCGTATATTTGGTTTAGGGGTTAAGAGAGAGCCAGAGCCACTTTTATTTAAACAAATAATTTATATTAAGAACTTTTTTTCGGGATTGGCTGTTACACAATGTTTTACATAAAATAAAGTAATGACCTTTTTTTTTGTTTATTAGGCAGAAAATCTTCAGCTTTAGAAGATTTTCTTTAATTTCCACTTCAACCCCCCCTCCCCCCCGAAGCAATGTCTATATACGCCACTGCTATAGATAAATACGAATCCATATGTTTGGTGAGGAAAACACCTGTAAAATGTTTCGGACTTTGTGGTTGGTGACGAATTTATCTTCACTCGTGTGAAAATAATGTGAAATCTCCGACCCGGTTACCTGAACCGTGAAGTAGATTATTTAATGAAAATGTTCAAATCATTCCATAAAAGATGGTTTTTCAAAATTCTGTTTTCACCATTGCTGTTTCCTGTGCAAAATTCTAGACTCCGACCACCGCATTTTTACAGTTGTCTAATAAACGGTTCTTTTTGTAACGCCCTCGTTTGTTGCCACACAATGCTTACAACTATGGTTAAAGTATTACACCCAGTATTGGTGAGTTTTTGAAACATTGTAGTTTTGATGCATACGTCAAGGATGAATTTTTCTCTTTCACCATTGGAAACTTAATACATATTGTTATGCTACGTTTGTTTGATATCTAAATAATAAGAATATCATAGCCAAAGTTTTTTTTTTGAGTAGTGTTAAGAAATTAGTAGTTTGGTAGATTTCGATACTTTATTTTACTTCTTTCTTTCTCTCTCAAAGTGGAGTCGGCTGCCACTTTTTTGCTTCCAGCGCCATTCTCCAGCCCAAAATAGACACGACCTCGGACTAGCGAGCTTAAAGCTCTCCGAAGGCCGTTTATTTTACTTATATTTATGTTGAAAAATATAATGCTATATTGTGATTAGTTATCAGTAAAAATAGTAGATCTATTTTTGTTTTCTTTCCTATAGATCTTGTTACTTACATAAGTTACATATCGACATTATTTCTTAACTTCCAATTTATGATAATAATCAATAATTATTAAGTTTAGAAGAAAACCTTCCCAATAGAAGGTAGGTTATTTAATCAAGTTACAATATGTGTGGTGCCTGCATTGATCAATTTAGTTCTTAGGATATTCTTATGAAAGAAAGATATTTGGATGTAAAGTTTTTGATAACAGCTATCAAACAACGCGCATTTGAGACGAGCGAGCATTTCTTTTAAAACATTAAATACATCTACAAACTTTTCAAATTGATTTTTTTTTATATTTAAAACATACTAATTTTAAATTTTTTCCAGTATGCAGTATAGTGTGTATAAATCTGTTATAATATTTGACTTTTATCAGGAGACTGGTAATTTATTTTGTATGACATGAGCTCATGACATCTATCATTACAGTCAACAGTTCTTCAACGAATTTATGCACAAGACTGTACATTGTAAAAATTACTTTAAATCACATTCACCACCTTTAGCAAATTTCAAAAATACATAGTTTGGAAAAAAGACAGGATTTATTTAATTCTCAAGGTATTAGGCACAAAAAGGCATAGAGTTTACATCTAAGGCAGCTAAAGACTTTGATTATAACAACAAAGCCGCTTTTACAAGATCATCTTAAGTTGTAGATACAAACGCAGCCATATACATATACACGAATAATGAACTCATGATTAGACTTTTATTTGAAGACTAATTAAACAGTATTTGACCAGTCGGAAGTCAGTCAAACTCCACAGTGATTTATTTATTTAACAATAATAATGCTTTCGAGTTTTTAACTTTTTCCGCATTTAAAAAATATCCTCCAAACAAAACATTTTATATTTATTTCATTTTTTGAGTTATTTCTAAGATTCTAGACACAAATCATGTTTTTTATTATATTATATTGTTTTATTATATTATCAATCAATCCTAGTTCAAGAAGATTTTAGGTATTTAAAAAAATCCAATTAAGTGGGAGAACGGAATAATTATGTTCCAGGAAGATAATTAAAAAAATTGAGACAGGAATGTGCAGTTTGTTCTGCCCTAAGTGAAACAGTTTAAAATGTACAGCTTCTCAATGTTCGAATTTAAACCGCAATAAGATTAGACCGCATAAACCATTTTAATTTTCTTATTTAACTACTGAAATGTTTCAAAAGTTCTAATATGACACCAAGAATATGAAGGTATAGTTCGTACAAAACAAAAACCTTTGCACGCCATCCATGCTATTGAGTGCAGTAATACCATTACACAAATATACCTGCAATGGAATCCTTTCATAGGAAATAAAATTTCGCGGATTTTATGTAGTTTGTAGAATATTCCCTGTTGACGACATGCCGACGCGTTTTATTTGTTGACATTTTTTCAAGTTTGCTGGCGTTTTGATTTTTTTGTTTTTTATCCATTCGGATCTGTAACTTTTAAATTGCGATCGAAAATTGTTTTCTTCAGATTTTTTTGATGTTATAATTGTCTTCTACCTTTAAAGCCTCTTAATAAAGTATGGTAAATATGCCAGTGATGTTTAGTAGAAACTACTAAAACTTTGTTGTATTTGCAGATTATGCAGCAATCCAAAAAAATCTTCATACCTCTTTAAATTCTCAGCAATACAAATATTAAAATAGCCTTGCTCTTTACGATGTTAGTGCTTCAGAGATTCGTCACACTAAAAAAATAGGTAAATAATATAAACATTTTGCCGTATTCGATACTTTTTTGACACTAAATCAACAGGTTTCTCTAAACAACGGTTTTAATTTTGTATGAACTATACCGGGTGACACTAAACATAGAATACATGTTATAATTTTTTTTGCCTTTTTAGATTGGGATACGTTTGGTAACTTCTTAAGATAGATATTTTCAATTCATCTGTCAATTCTCAGTCAATTCATTGTTACCCTTCTAAGGCAACCTGATGAAAATAAAACTTTTTAGGTCAGAAAAACCTTGTTAATATGTAATTTTCATTTACATGCGCTTATTTGAGAAAAAATAAAAATACTTTTAGTCTAATTTTTCCGCCAAATTTTCTTAAATTAAATTTCGTTTGCACAATGTGCCTCAAGTTATCCTATTATTGTCAAGTTAACAACAATATTTCGATTTTTCCTCTCAGCTACATACATTTTTATCGGGGGAACTACTTAATATTTAGTCAACGAAAAATTAAGCAGGCTTCTCAATTTAGCATGCCTTTAAGATAAGTTTCTCACTGAATCGTCTTGAAATATGACCAGTCGTTTACAACAAAGTGCTGCTGACTAATTCATGCTTTGTGAAATGTGTTTACATTGAAGCCACTCCAACCGAGTATCTTTGGAAAGTTTGACATTCAAAGTCAAAGATAAATATATCTCTACTTATTTCTGGAGAAATAAGCAAAGATATGTTTTCTTTGAATGTCAAACTTGCCACCGCTACTCGGTTGCAGCACTTGGTTGCAGTATTTGGTTGCAGCTGCCGGTCATATTTGAAGACGATCCAGTGTGACCTTTATCTTAGAGGCATGCTGAGTTTGCAAAACTTGTTTAATTTTTCGTTGATTAAATGTTTAGCTTCCCCAATAAAAAATTATGTAGCGCGGAGGAAAAATCGATTGTTGTAATTTTACAATAAAAGTATAATTTGTGGCACATTTTTTAAAACGGTAATTTAACGTAGAATTACAAAAATAAATAAAATATACAAGGGCCAATTTAAAATTTGGCAGAAAAGTTACATTAAAAGTAGACTTTTTTTTGAAATAGATGCAAAATTTTGAAGAAATCGTTCATCTTTTTCTGACCTAAAAATTGTATTTTGATGAGATCGCCTTAGAAGTCTAACAATGTCTTTTTTCAGTAATATAGAGAATGTAACGTTTTTTAGAAAAACGTATTAAGTGCCCCCATTTTTGAATAAAAATATCACTTGTGATATATCACTAGAAAGGGAATTTTGCACAGAATACGATTGTGAAAAAAATATACAGGGTTCTATTTATATTAAAAAGGGTATTAAAGTAGGTAGTATATTAAAGTCCAGGGTTAGAACTTATTCATCTGTTAAAATATGCTCTAATATCTAAAAAGATAAACAAATTAGAACGTGTACCTTATGTTCTGTTTAACTCGGTATATAACATAACACAACATAATATGAATAGTTGGTACCTGCATTTCTATGGTTCCGAATAAGGCATTAAACCTTGACATGCGGATAAGGGGTGACAGTGGCTGAAGAGGTGATTCCAGCTAGACCCACAACTTTAATTTTCCGGATAATTAGAGGAAATCTAACTGCGTTAATTCCCTATCGGTACCCAAGTTGGATGGAATGGTCTATCTGGTAATATTTAAGGGTGTAGTTGCAACTAGACTAGTGGCAGGCCCGAACGGCGGTAACTTGGGCGGTCTAGAGCTTAAGTTTTGTGGTTCCGACAATACTAAAACTATGTATGTATAAAGTTAGTAATAGACCTTGAAGCGAACAGACTTAAAACACAAAACAAAAAAAAATAGACACATATATGGTGCAAAGTGAATATCCAAAGTAGACCACAACAAATATTTGTAATACTTTTAAGTGCTTTCTAAATTTCGCTGATCCACAATAGTGAAAATACTTTCAGGGGAAATATAGATATTATATATATTTTTACGTGTCAAAGATATTCTCACCCACCGATTCATAAAGACATTTTTGCATTCCTAAGATAGCGAGGAAATAGGCTATAAAACAAGAATTCGTCACAATAATATAAACACCATACATTACCTGATTTTATGTTTAGGAAGTGAGATCACTGAATTTTGCGGTAACCGATTAAGAGTAGGTATTTTAATATACAATCCCAACAAATGGTTTAAAATGTCACAGACATATTTTTCAACTGATATTCCAGCATAATCGTTAAGAAATATTTAACAAAGAAGGTAAAAATATGACAAGGATGGTGTCCATTATTTGAGTCTACATTAAAATACACATAAAATAGTACAAATATGTCCATTTTTTTGTAAGGGTTGTAAAGAAGCTATTGTTATATTTTACAAAAATCTTAGCGTGGCGGTTACATTGCTTCGTTCAACTATTAAAAAGACGTCTCACATGTTCTAATGAATTAAATACGACTGTCACAAACTTTTTATAGGGTTTTTAACGACTTCATTTGAAAAGCAAGAAATAATTTACTGGAAGCACAAACAGACATATGGTCAATTCTTACATTTAAGTTACTTGGCTAATTGGTACTTTTCATTTTAAGTTCTTGATGATGAATAGTGAAATGGAAGAGCCTAACCAACATTTATATCTCAAACACACTGTTTGAACCATATGATAAAGATGCAGCAAATTATTTTTAGGTAGATTTATATACTAAAGAAACATCAAAAATGGTTAGCATTCCAGTAAAAGCATGACTTCCGTGACAGAGCCGAAATCGAAAATTAAAAGTCAGGTAATGCATTTTGTATATACAGGGTGTCCAGGAAGTTACTTTTATTTTGAAGAAAGTGGGTCAGTATAAAACAAGCCAATGTCTGGGGGTATTCAATGCGCATGGACACTAGAGAATATTGAGGCTGTTCGTCAGTGTGAAAGAAGATCCAAACACTTTCACAAAACATCGTTCTCAAGTACTTGATATTTGTTGCTGCTCACTGCAGGTTATGTTAAATAGAGACCTTCATTTAAACCGATATAATACATGAAGTTCAGCTTACTGATCATCAGAAGCGCCCACAATATGCGAATAACATTTCATGTCTTATGTTGATAAAATTATTATGAGCGATAAAGCAAAATTTACCAACAAGCAAAACAGTCGATACTGGGGTAACTGAAAATCCTTAATCCACGAATAATCTCTTCACTCCCAAAAAAAAATAATGGTCTGGTGTGGGACGTGGCCCATATTTCTAAAGATGATCGAGTAAATTATGTGACGGTTACTAGTGCACGCCAGGGCCAACGTTTGTATATGGTGGGCCGTAGACCCTTATAAAATAAAATGACTGATATTCCGATAAATCCTATGTTCTATATATAAATATGCTGAATATTTTGTATTGTTTTGAGAATTATTTAGGTTTACAGATCTGATGTTTACTTGAAATGCATGTATCTTATATCAGTTTTCATGGATAGACTAGAGTTTTGAAAAGTATCCGTTATCAGTTCTTTGTTCGCTAATTAAGGAGTTAAGTTATTAAGTTGCAAAAAGGCACGTAGAATATGATATAACAACTCTTTTACAGCCAAATCAAATCTACATACACAGGTAGCCTCAACTATACTATTATTATTACGACTAAAATTCACAGAACTCTACGGAATTTCTACGTGAAAAACAAAAAAACAATCATCAGGCACCATCATAATCAAAAACAATGAAAGTACCAACACACTTATCCAAAAACACATTTAAGTCTTAAATTTCTAGGCTAACTCATTTAAATAAATGAAATCTAAGTCTGAAAAATACAAACTAGACAATATAGTTGAAATTTTTAATTTTTTTCTGGAACTGTAGATTTCAAATAATATTAATTTTTCGAAAACCTAATGTGTAAGTCTTTAAAAACCTTGTTTAAAATAATTCGACAGTCAAGACGGAAATACTTTAAAAATAATAAAGGCTAGATACGTTTCGCGCTCTATACAGGTTAAAATCGGTGTTCTCGATTCCACAATTGTTTATAGAATGTTTATTAATTTTTTAACTATTGCTGAAAATAAATTAGAATATTGTACGAAATTTTGAACTATATTAATAACCAATTATCTTTCAACTGAAAACACATATATTAGAAATTAGAAAAAGCATTCTGGCTGCAAAATTCAGACCCTAAATAGTAATTTGATCTTGCTATGTAATCTCAAAGAGAGTTCTCTTTATAGTGCGGGTAGTAGTATCACCTGTCCCATGCATCTGCGTTATTTTCTTTTTAATTGCAAGCCTCCGTGTTGTAATTCAGAAGCACTACTACCTTTCAAGCATATTATTTGCTTCTGGATGAAATTTTGATAATAGGGGAGGGCTAATAAGATTAGTGATGTTTTTTTATACATATTACGATATAAAACGTACTTCATCCAGAAGCGAACGGAATAATGCAAAGGAATGGACAGATTCTTCTCAAAAACGACCGCG
>JAUTXW010004956.1:115000-277500 GCA_030620095.1 Kuschelorhynchus macadamiae
ATGGGTGTCTCGATTTCTAGCATAATAGCCCAACTTGTACTGGAAGATCTAGAATGCAGCATTATACCAACAGTAGATTTTCGTTTACATATACGTGGATGATTGAATAACTTGCATCCCACAAAACCGTGAAAAATACATATTGGAAAAGTTCAACAACTACCACGAAAAGCTAAAATTCACTATAGAAATCGAAACTGACAATAAAATTAATTTCCTGGATATGACCTTGCACAATTGCAGCAACACAATAAATACTGAATGGTACACAAAACTAACATGGCCGGGACGGTACCTAAATTATAACTCTCAACATCATATCTCCCAAAAGAAAGCAGTCATAATTGGACTTGCTGATCGAGCCATTAAATTGAGTAGCCCGGAGTACCGAGAAACATCCATAAGGAAAGCTAAACAAGTACTCCAACTTAATTCCTATCCCCTCAAAATAATAAATCCGATTTTTAGAAATAGAATAGACAATTTTCATAAAGCTGATGAAAACAATTTACCAAATGTTTCTAAACAAAATGACACAAAGGATAAAACCCAAAACTTTTTGACTCTTCCGTATATTCCTAGTCTGTCTAAAAATTTTCAAAAACTTTTCAAAAAACATGATATAAAAGTTAGCCATAAGGCCGTTAATTTAGTTAAAATAATTGTTTCAGAAAATTAAAAAGTGAAATTCCAAAAAACAAAAAAACCCACGTAGTCTATCAAGTACCCTGCAAAGAATGCCCCTCTGTATACGTAGGACAAACAAGCCAGTACCTATATAATAGACTAAATGAACAGAAATATGATCATAAAAATACCACCGCCCTAAAAAAACACGAAAATGAGACCAAACATACATTCGATTCGATAACACCAAAATTTTAAAAACAGAGCATCACAATAAGAAACATCAATTTTTCGAGATCATTTACATGAAGAAAATGTATATATATATATATATATATATATATATATATATATATATATATATATATACATATAAATAAATACATTTTCACTGGGAATAACAACAATACAGATATTTATAGTATTCCAAAGGATTACAGTAGTGAAACGTTTGGGAGTGATAATGGGTGAAAGGCCTCGTTTCACGGATTTTAATTAGTTTTATTTAGAATGTCTGGATTTTAATAATTTCTGTCCATATATGGAGCCTTCAAAGTATGTATTTCCCTGAAGTCTATGAAATATTCCGGGTTAAATATGTAGTAATGATTTGTTTGTAAATTTTAAACTGCCCATGTAATGTTTCTGAAGGACAATCGATATGGGTCAACATTTTATTTTTAAATTTACTTTGATATCTAAAATAATTTGAAAGTTACAGAGGTTTATTTGTGACATTATATTTTACCACTTTTATACGCCTTTCCATAAAATGTTATAGTTACCCACTGCTTTTTTGATTTTCATTTTTTTATGTATTATTAAAAAATTATGAAAAACTTGATGGCTAAACTTAAAATTTGTTTTTTTTGGTAAAAATAAAGAGAAGTAGAATGTTTCTATTTAATAATTAACCGGAACATCCCTCGTTATGAATCCTTCCTTTTATCAAGG
Source organism: Kuschelorhynchus macadamiae (assembly GCA_030620095.1). Classification (NCBI taxonomy): domain Eukaryota; kingdom Metazoa; phylum Arthropoda; class Insecta; order Coleoptera; family Curculionidae; genus Kuschelorhynchus; species Kuschelorhynchus macadamiae. The sequence goes on from JAUTXW010004956.1 coordinate 116,582, forward strand.
AAAGTGGAGTATGGCCCAGTAAAATTAGCACATAGTTATTTATTTATTTTTTCACATACAATTATGTACAGTGCGAACAATTCATCTTGATAACATTTTAAACTTTTTTACTTTTTAACTTAATCGGAATGAACCAAAAACCAAATTATATGGCTACTTAAATTTTTTTTATTAATCTTACAAGACATCACCATAAGAAGTATTTTTTTAATGATACAACCTATATATTTTGTACTATTTGGATAGCATATTTGGTTCTGATTTCTTTATTATATATTAATATTATGTTTTCATCCAGACGTTTCCCATTTATTTACAAATATGTAAAATAATTATAATGGTTGATAAAAAGCGTCATGGAAATAAAAGAAATATATTTCTTTTATTTCCTTTCCTGGCACCCTTCGTTTTTATGTATAATACAATGGAGTTGTTAGTTTTTTGGCTAGGAGCCTCAAATATTGAGTAACAGATCAAACTTGTATTGTTTTAAATGGAACACCCTGTATATTTTAAAGCAGCTAAAAGCACATCCTTTTCAAAAATATGTAACACTTAACATTTAATTTAAATAAAAGCCCGTAATTTGGAATTACTCTCATGACTAAGAATACACCTCATGTAGGGACTATACATCATTATTATTCTGTCATGAAATAATCCTAGTACAAAGGGTGTTTTACATGCCGCAATTCTTCTTTGCAATATGCAATAGTCTTGAACAAAGGCAAGCGCAGTTTGACAAAAGGTACAAATGTCTTGCCACTGCGCATGCTTTTGTTCAAGACTATTGCAACTTGCAAGAAAGAATTGCAGCATGTAAAACGGCCTTAAGTCATTTTAAAATGGCTGGGCGAAAAAATATCGAAGAGCATGTGATCAGATTTGGCCTTTCTGTTAGAATCTCTAATGCAATGGATGCCATTTTTATAGTCTTAACAATAATTATTCTTGACACCAGCCATGTGATGAAACGTTATGAATAGAACCGGCGAAAAAAAACATTGCGATATCAGATTCACACAGCTCCAATTTACACCAAATATAAAATTTTCTTTTTATGTCATTTGTAAAAGGTTGTTATAGTTTTCCTAATATGAAAATAGTGGAATTCTTAAAAACAAATTAACCACAGAATATCTAGAAAAAAAATTGTTCTAGTTTTTAAAACCACTCATGACTATTTTTACATAGTCAAAATTATTTCTTTTAGTTTAAGTACCTTCCATTTCTGTTCGAGCAGACAACTTTATCTGTGGATCAATGTTTATTATTTTTCATCTCAATTGTTGCCCATATTTTTAGTTTCGTTCGCGGCTAGGTCCAGCCGGAATTTGTAAACATGTCGTTTAATTTTAGCCGAACATTCATAAATAGCAAAATGGTAGAATATCTTTGTAAAAAGTAAACATCTCTACTCTGCGGTAGCTATGAATATTCTAAACCCATACACCTAACTATAGATGAAACCAGTTACATGATGAAGGCTCGAACACAAATCGAAACATTTTGATATGTATCCTCTCGGCTGCCTTGATTCGCGAAAATATGCTACGATTGTCAAGGTAACTCATAAATTATTTTCATTTATTTACAATGCGATTATACTATACTCCTTCGAAGGAATATACCCATTCTGCACTCTAAAACCATATCTCGGAATGATTGCATTAATTATTTGGCCCTCTATAAGTGCATACGTACTTTTATACACCACGATTGAATATTAAATGTATTAATTTATTATAATCCAGCACATCTAAAAATCCTAATGTAAAATAACTCGAAATTTACCAAGCAGGAATAGAAACGAATACAACTGACAACGTTGCAGTCTGCTTTACGAATTTTCCCGGCGCGATATTTAATTTATTCCTATATCGGTGACTACATTCAGACGCAACGCACTCTGGCGAGAATGGGTAGAAACTATTTTCTTACTTCTACATCTTACTTTTGTATCCTAATCTCGCTTCAGACACCAAATGTTTCGGACTGGCCGGTACACAAATACGTAGATTCTGAATGCACTCCTTTTATTCAAAACACACATTACAGATATCAAAGGTAGACACTGGTTATACCTAACAATCGTTACTAAGGTAACTTTAAACTTGTCAATGTCAGGTTGTTAACACTTCGATATCTCAATTACAACTGAATCAAAATGTGGCCTCGCGGCGCGCTCATATAGCTGGATAGGATGGAACGATCTAGAAAATTCTAGAATAATGTAAATACTACAAGGCCAAAAGAATTAAACCTAACAGAACATTCGAGAACGATTTTTGACGCTATCATAATCGTTACATGGATAAAAGTTAAGGAAAGTCTACTTCATTAAAATAACAAACAATAAACAAATTCACTTAAAACTTAACAAAACTATAACTAGGTCTAAATTCGCATCAATATGTGCACGAGAAATGTTGAAAACGCTAACCTCAGCGAAATTTGGAGTAAAAAGAAACCAAATGTTTCAAATCTAAAAATATTGAACTCAAAATATTTTTAATCAATAAAAGCCAGAACAGGGGGATATTCGATCGAAAATTGAAGGAATGAATTGAAGAAATATTATATTCAAAAGAATCAAAAGGTTATCGATTATGGGATAAAAAAGCAAAAGAGGTAATAGTCAGTATATGTAAAGTTTATTGAAAATAATTCTTTAAAATTAACACCAAATTTTTAAGAAGTTAATGAACAAAACACAAATTTGTTTTTTTTTTGGTTTAGCAGAAAGGCAATTCCGACCAAGAAATAGTTTTGGAAGGCCATATTTCCGAATCTACAAAACTTTCAGAAAATGATGACGACAATGGAAAGGAAATATGCAATGAAGAATTGTCAGAAATGCTCTAAGCACTACCAGGGAGACTGAAACTAGAAAGATGGCAAGAAAGGAAGACCAAGGAAGAAATACATGGAGGAAAACAATACCAAAAAAAAAGATAATATAATCACACTCTGTAGAAAACAGCCATGAAAGAAGAGTTTGAATAAGTTGAACAAAACGAGACATGGGATATTGTGAAAAGACCTAAAAATAGAAAAATGATAGGATATAAAAGGGCTTTAAGAAAAAATTTAACGCAACTGGTGCCATAGAACGAAGAAAGGCCAGACTAGTCGTAAAAGGACGTTCTCAGCAACCAGTATAGACTAACACGAAACAACTCCACCTGTAACGAGGCAAAGTTCAGTTCGAGCCATCATGGTCTATCAGCAGAAACTGGAATTGGATTTAAATACAAAAAAAATTTCAGTTGTTTTGTTCCAAAAACTAATAAAAAACGGAAAAAGTGTCCTATTCACAGGCTGTGGGTTCCTTTGGTATTTAGCAGTATCCACTAGACCGGATGTCGCCTATTCAGTAATTTTTGAGCCGGTTTAGCCGTCCCGACAGAAGTCATTGGTCACCAGTAAAGGGTGTCATGAGATAGATTAAAGGCACCGAAAATTTCGCTCTAAAATTCTTGAAAACAAGCGAAAATCTTCATGATAACGTGGATTTCGACTGGGGAGAAAATGCGATTGACAGAAGAAGTTACACTGGATATGTTTCTATTGGCTGGAAAGCAAGAAGATAAATATCGGTGGCAATATCAAGTAGGGAAGCCGAATATACGACTTTGTGTGAAGATACCAAAAAGGGGCAGTATACTTAAGGCAATTTCTTCGAGAAATATATTCTGACATTCAAGATATGTCAAAACGATATACTGCGATATTCAAGGAGCTCAGAAGTTGGCTAACAAAGCATATTGATATTCATCATCATTATGTCAGAGATGTTCTGGAGAAAAAAGAAATAGATGCCCAGCATGTTTCAATTCAGAATATGTTAGATATTTGTACTAACTGTTAGTCAAGATGAAACATTAAACCTACCTGAAGAAGTTAATAGATAGATAATTCTGGTTGAGAGGGGGTGTTAATCCTGTATACAATGTGAATTACCTATCTCCTGTTTTACGAGTATTACTGTTGAATATACATGTTAGAAAAGTGTCAACAATATATTCATTCTTCAGTCAGTATTGTGTACCTTTATTCCACAATATATCCAACAATACATTTTTGAAAAACGTGAAAGGATGTGCTTTTAGCTGCTTTAAAATATACAGGGTATTCTATTAAAAAACTACAAGTTTGGTCTTTAAATCAATATTTGAGGCCCCTAGAAAAAAACTAACTACGCCATTGCATTCTACGTAAGAAACTCTATAATATATTTTTTACTTTTTCATTAGCTTTAATTATAACTAAGATGTGAAAGGTACCTGGAAAGTGCAAATTTATGGCATCCTTTCGTTTCACGAAAAAGTAGCACAGTGCCGTGGAAACAGCATCCCTTTATCTTCAATAATACTGAGATACCCTGCAAAAGTACCAGAGGCCCTGTACATATACAAATTGTGTTATCTTTACTTTTTGTTGATGAAAGGAGTACTTCCAGGTAAAGTCAGTTCGGAATTTTTTTATTTTCTTCTTTTTTATATTACTTTTTTTTTAATATAAAAGGAGGGCATCATTACGGGCATAGACTAATATTGGTTTTTTAACTGATAATCCGCCAGGTCATTAATGGTTTTTAGGCAAAATTTGAAACCAAATGAACAAGTAACTTTTTAAAAACGATTTCTTTAATTTTACAGTAGAACCAATTCTCTAGTATAACCGTCTAGTGCAGTAAAAGAAAGAAACCAGATATATCTCTTCTAAAAGATAGGTTTTAATGCAAGCATTGTTTATCGACAGCGCCCGAATCGGACACGGCAATCAAAAAAGGCTGTTTTTCTAGCCCATATGTAATATTTTGGACAAAATCAAATTTAACAAGTATGAGCATTAGGTCGCAAAGAAAATTCCTTGATGTCCGTCAAGTTTGACAGCTTTCTTATTTTCTTAATTTTTTTATGTAGCACAACCTTAGCAACTATGCTTTGATTATAATAGACCAGGTATGTAATAGGTCGCAAGGAAAGGACCTTGAGGTTTGTTAAGTTTCTAACCTTTTTTATTAGGTCAATTTTGAAATTTGAAGTTCTACACACTATTTCTTATGTAGCATAGAGATATCAAATTGACGAAAAATTATATTTTATCAGATCAAGGAGTATATATAACTTAAAATGTATTTCCCCATTAAAGTTACCCTATATAAAAAGTAAAAAAAAAAAACCAAGGTCATTGTTTTATCTCCTAGGGCTACTCTGTATAGTAAAGAAGAAAAATGTTTTATGTAACAAGCGATAAAAAGAATTTGGCTGAGTTAACCGTTTTTTAAAAAACGCTTTGGGAATATTTTTTTTCTTTCGTTTTCAGGGGGACCCTCCTGTATAATGGAAAAAATATCTTTGCATATAAAATGATAAAAGAAAGCAACGGCATTTGATCAAATTTTTTAAACACCTATATGTTTATGGATGCAATGAAATATATTTTTTTAAACTAAGGAAACAAACCCACATGGAATTGTCACTTGACATTTTTTTAGTATACAAATAACTGTAAAGAAATAATATTTCCTTATAGTACAGAAATAAATATTTCCTAACAGTTATTTTCCGTGGCCTGGCAATGACTAGTTGCAAGAAAATATTGACTTTTTCTGTTATCAAAAATGTCAACATTTCTGGACGATTTTCGGAAAATAAACTTTTTTTCACATAGTTCTGAGTTCTTCATCTCACACTGTGGTATTCGGAATATATCCCCGGGTGTCCACTAAAATCGTACCAAAATTCACCCCCACCTGTAACGGTTTCGAAACGTCGACGATGCAAATGTAAAAAATAGTATATTCTATAACAAGTTTGAAATATGGCGTATTCCGCACGAGTGAGTGAGTGAAGTTTGTCACCCCAGGCGAAGGCGAGGGTGATGGTTTACGTGGAATTCCAAACGTGTTTAGACTATACTTTTTCGACGATTCTAATAATATAATGATGATAGGCCAATAGACGTCGCTACTAGTACATATTCTAGCACTTGTTATGGTATGATTTATACTGCAACAAGTCATGGAATGGAGGTGATTCCGTAATTATAACCGATATCGGAATGTTAAAATTCCATACCAGTCGTAGAAAAACACGTTTTCGAACTGAATTTCTCCCAATTTTAGCGATGGCTGTAATAATAGCTTGTTCCAGTCTATGAGAACAAAAGAAACGATAGTTATATTTATTAATCAATTACCCATGTGAAATTAAAGCTGAAGTAAGATTTAATTATTTTAAAAATAAAATTCTCGTAACTGTGTTCACTAACGAGCCATATTATATTAGAGAAATATAAGTTATAAGTTTTAATACTATTTTTTCTACGAGCGTGCGAAATAATTTCAGAAATATACAAGAAGTTTTATTAAACAAAATCCTAAGAATTTTATTCTGCTATGATTGGTTTATTCACGTGAAGGTCCAATACAGAGAATTGGGTATCTGTAACTTGAATAAGCTATTAATACTTGAGCAGTGCAAACTAGTATATAGGATAATAAATAACTATACAAAAAAGTAAGAGAAAAAATGGTGTTTCTAAGAAATTACATAATACTAGGAATAAAGGTCCATTTAATTCTGTCTGAAATCTGAAACTTTAACTAGATTAATAAAAAAAAAAATGAAGCCTTAATTTATAGTTTAAATTTAATTAGTGTTTGTATGTATTTCTGACACCATGATAGCTTTTTCTTTTTTTTTTAATTATGGATATACTTCAGTTGCAGTTACATTGACTATTGTTTTAATTTCTCGATGCCAGAGCTTTTAAGCACTGTTGAGAGGATTAAAAAGGGTATATATGTAAACATAATGTATTTTAAACTTACATATAAATGATTTTCAAAAAAGTGACCTTTCACAATCATATGTAAAAAGTCACTTCAAAGCACTAGTGCAAAAGTGTTTTACTTTTCGCACTAGTGTGAAAATTCCACTTAAGACATTCACATGAATTGCAACACTCTCTTCGCTATTTCATATGCATGCCATAAATATTGTTCGATAACATTTTTGTGAATTAAAGAGATTTTGTATTTGTATTTTACAAAAGTACCTCTTAATTTTCTTAGAGTATCTGTGCAGAAATGTCTATTAATTTATAAAACTTTGAATTTGAATTATTTAGGACATACTTATTTATAACCTTACCTAAATGTAAATTCAAAGAAACCATGAAATAACTTTGAGTTATCTGTTACATCATCAGAGTTCGACGAATCTATAGATGTACTATTACGTAACCTATCAGGATCAATTGGATCAAAATTTGAGGTATCTGTTGGATATTCTATGCGAGGTTTGTGTGGTGCAGGCTGTCTTCTCAGTCCCTAAAATTAATAGTCAAGTTAGAATGATTTCTTGAGCATTTGCAATAACATTAATTCCCCAAACGATCTGCAAAATAGGTGTGATTTTTGGATATGAAAAACTACAAATATGAGTTTACATTAAAATTAAATAAAGGAATAGGTATTTTGTTACTGAATTTTACAACAATATAACAAGTCGATAATATTACCTTATCAAAGTCTATATCCTTAAAAAAGGGATGGCCCTTGATCTCATTTGCATTCTTCCCTAATCTCTTCTCTGCACTACAGCACAGTTTCAATATAAGATCTGTGGCTTCTTTTGATAAGTTAGCCTGCTTAGGAATTTGCAACGTGGTTTCCCAGTTAATAACCTAAATACATATCAATATCACTTACTACAACATATAGAAAAACATTATTGTTATTTTCATTAAAAAAATAATTTTTGTTAACTGAGAAATTAACAATATTATATTAATTATACTAAGTTAGTAAAGGACAAGAGCAATCAAACTTCCAAGTTTGAAAATTGGGTAGTATACACTTACATACAATAGACAATAAATAAGATTAAAAAAATTACATAAAATTAAGTTTACATGCCATTTTATATATTGTACAAACCTTGTATTGAGTTTCTGCTGGGGAATTAGCTACAAAAGGTGGTTGACCCACCAACATTTCGTATAAGATAACACCAACACTCCACCAATCACATACGTGTGTATAACCAGTTCTTTGCAAGACTTCCGGTGCGATATAATTTGGAGTGCCGACTAAAGAGTGTGCCAAACATCGATGCTCTCTCCGTCTTCGTCTCTCTAGAGGTTTCAGTGCTTTGCATTTGCATTCTTCATTCCAGTCGTCGATGGGGTCCATGGAATCTTGCCTACTATGATCACCTACAATAATGAGAGTAAGTAAGCAAGTTAATAGCAGAAGTTGAAGTGCCTTGAAATGTTCGGCCCATTTCATCTTTTCTTTTTATTTTTAAAGGAAAAAACTTTAAATTTGATATTCTGCATAACAATAAAAACCTCCATACCAATAATTTGTAATCGATCAGCCCAATTTGTAAATTATAATTATTAACATGAAAGTGTTTCGCCCTTTCGAGCATCATCAGACCTACAAACAACAGAGAGAACCACACTCACAAATCCTAAAACCATAACTTACAAATACAATAAAAAACACCGAGCTACAACAAAACAAACAATTACTTATACATTTTGATTGACACTAAAATGAAGTTAAATCTCAAGTGAATAAACAAAATGAAATATTAAAAAAATATTCATGTGTCTAGCTGGAATCGAACCCGGACTGCCTGAGTGGGAGGCCAAAGTAAGTACCTACAGACCACTGGACTAGCCAACTAAAATAACCAAAAACTCTTACTCTGTCTCTTTTTTTCATAAATAACAATGAAAAGTTATTTTGCCTCCTTCCTAACAGCATATAAAAGATACGTGGATGACATTTGCATTGTGTGGAATGGCAACAGACAACAGTTGGAAGAGTTTTTACAATGGAAGATGAAGGAAAACTACCTTTTCTTGACATTTTGCTATCGAGGAAACACAGTAGGATAGAGTTTGAGGTTTACCGGAAAACATCGTCCACGGATTATGTTATTCAGTATGCTTCAAACTCTTAGACACATAAATTCGCCGCGATCAATTCCTTTTTCTATCGGTTGTGTAATTTACCATTGTCAAGGGAAGCGTTTAATAAACAGCGTGATATTATAATAGAGATTGCTATGATTAATGGTTTTCCTTTGGTGTTTATCAACAAATTATATTATAAATTTATAAACATGTACAAAATGTCCTATAATGTCATAAATTCAAAACTTTTTTAGGAAGTGTTCTCTGAAAGTTCTCTCCAATTGGCTGTTTTTTAAAAATATTAAAAATATCAAGATTTCATTCAAAACAGTAAATACTCTCAAGAGACATTTAGTAAGAATAAAGGACACAACCGATAAATTGTCCACATCTAGGTTTTACGCGCTAAATTGTGGCGAATGTTCCACGACCTATGTGGGACAAACAGGTAGAAAAATTCAGAGAAAGAGTCAGAGTGTTTGGTTATTTTCTCTAACTAGACCAGTAGCTACTTACTTTGGCCTCCCATTAAGGCGGTCCGGGTTCGATTCCAGCTAGAGACACGAATATTTTTTTAATACTTTTTTAATTTTGTTCATTCACGTGAGACTTAACCTCATTTTAGCGTCCATCAAGTATGTATAAGTAGTTGTTTGTTTTATTGTACTCTAGTGTGTTTTATTCTATTTGTAAGTTATTGTTTTAGGAGTTGTAAGTGTGATTATTTACTAAGGTTCTCTCTGTTGTTTGTAGGTCTGCTGATGCTCGAAAGGGCGAAACACGTGTGATGATAATAATTATAGTTTACTGAGACCGAGACTTGGAATCTTTTTCTATGTTTGCTATACAGGGTTATAATTTTTCACGTCACTACCTGTTTTAAACTAAGTACCAAACTTTTTTTTTGCCTGTGCTTTTTGGAAACTTCTTTATCTGTTGCGTTTTTTGCACATCTGATACGGTTTTCAAGATACTTCCGAAACTAAATTAAATGAGCAGTGTACTGAAACCTAATAGGCTATTTATCACTGTTTACAAAACTAATGAGGCAAATTTCATGAAGGTAGAACCACTGGCTTAGTTAATGGTAGAAACTCACAAGGTAGAATAAAGATAACTGTCCAATGACATAAACCTCATAAACCAAAGGAGATAATTTTTTAGATACTATAGAAAGAATATGTTTGGGACTAAGTTTGATCGCAAATGTATCCGCTGCAACAACAGAGATTTATTTGGACACCATACTTTATCACTTACATTAAACGTTACTTCTTTTTGCGAAGATTATATAATTTTGAATTCCTTTCATATGCAAAGTGTAATTTCTGACGAATCTCAATGAACAGCTTACGAAACTCTAACAAATTTTCAGAACAAGATGTCCTATCTCCAGGTAAAATTTTAACAGATTGATCTGTGATTATTACAAGGGAAACCAAACATTAAATAAGGACGTTGAAAACCAGTTACTTCATGCATTGTGGTGTTAATGGCTTGTATAATTTTAGGAACATGTAAGTCTTAATCTTCCTGTTTATCTATGTAACATATAATTGCAGTAGAAATAGTTTTGTTACTTCTTTCTACAAAATTACATTGTGGTGAATAAAGTGAAGTGAACCAATGTTTAACCTTATATTTTCACACGGCTCTTGAAAGTTGTGACTAGAAAAATTTATAGTAATGTCAAAAATAAGAAAAACATGATTTTCCAAACGATCTACAATTAAAGATGACTTGGAACGTTTTAAAAGAAAGACATAAGTATATTTTGAAAACCAATCAGATACTGCAAGAAGCCATTTATTAACTTTCTTGGTACGTGGAAGTGTATCAACAAAATTTAAAGAAATAATTTGTCCAGGTGAATTAACAACTTTTTCTTTCCTCTTCCGCTCTCATCTGAGACCAGTAGTAAGATTCTTGCTCTCGAAACAATGTTTTTCGAAAACGGAAATTACCACTAGTTGGTGGAGTATGACAGAACTCAATTAGGGACTAAATGCATTGAACCTTTGCTTTGCTTTAAATTAAAAGTGTGTTGTCCCAACCTAAGCAACCAAGGACTAAGTTTCCCACAGGTAGTTCTTAAGTTGCTGAGCCAAAGAAGACTAAAATGATCAATGATGTTCGTAAAACGAGAACCTAAAATTTTCAAGGCAGACTATAACTGCCAAACAATTACGTCCAGTCACTGAATAGTTTTTCTCAGTTTAGTCTAATGCCTCATCTGAGGCATTAGACTAAACAAAAAACTTTTGAGTGATTAGAAATGATCAGGTTAACAAGTCAAATAATTTTTGAAGTTGGCAATTTCTAAACATAAAAATTTGGAAAAACTATTTGGATTTATTTAAGAAGTCAGTTTGATTTGATAGAGTAAAGTTTAAAATATCCGCAAGTATTGGAATTCAATGTAGACCCCAAATAGTATTAGTTTTAAATGAGAATTAAAAAAAGACGCAAATTATCAGTGTCAATTTCAGATAGTAATACAGAATATTACGAAAATGGCAATAGTTCGGAAAAAGAAACTTATCTACCCGTAAAATATTCAAGAGGTATAAAATACCAATAATATATGAAACCATTTAATATCAATTCTAAAGACAAGAGAGAAGCATGTTCATCAAATTATGATTCAGTCCAAAAAAACATTGAAAATGAAGCTGAAAAATGTACCTGTTGTTTGGTAAAGTTCAACAAGAAGTTGTTTTTTATAAGCTGTTGGAAAATCGTTTTGTTTAAATTGTTCAAAATTAACGAACACTGAAGCGTCAAAGATGAAAAAAGAAAGAAAAGATTGGATGTGTGAATGGTTCCGGAAATATTAATGAAAAATCATTCAAAATTTGAAGAATTAATAAATGAAAATATGTTATTAAAAAAAGCTATTTTTTTAAATGAATTGGAATGGTTCTTATTAATAAAATTGAATGTCTCGAAAATTTGGATAAGCAAAAAAAAGTTTGATAGAATTGAAAGGCATTTAAGGTATTTATGCCAAACTTTAGAAATTAAACAAGGTACAGAAACTAAACCTAAGGAGAAAACATACTTAAAAATAATAAAAAAGAAAATCCCAATTTACTAGTTGTAATAAAACCAATTAAGGTGACGAGGAGTAAGAAAACTAGAGAAGATATTCAGAAGAAAATAAACCCAGTGTTAAACCAGTCATTAAGGAAGTAAAATATATTAGAAATGGTTGTGTAGTTATAAATGGAAATTAAAAAAAGGCACAAAAAATAAAAAAATCTAAAACAAAGTTATTCAGTAAATATATCAAAAATGGAATTACCAAGAGAGGTGCTAGTAGGCCTGAGAAAAAAATATAAAAGCGAAATGCTTATAGACGAAATAAAGGCAATTCCATACATAGATGAAAATGACTCTATAAATATTAAACATTGTAGGCAATCTAACCATACAAAATGATTCATTGTATATAGAAACATCTGGACAAACGTTTAGTAATCAAAAAGTATCATTAGGGTGGAAAAGATGTATTATAAAGGAAGATCAAAATATTCTAAAATGTTATAACTGTTGGGTATATAATTATAAAACAAAAGAATGCACCAGAAATTTAACATGTTCTTTTTGTTCCGGAAACCATGTACATTTTAACTGCAAAGACGAAAATCCAACATGTATAAAGTGCAAAATCCAAAATAAAAATCAAAATAAAAACTTAAATTATAGATAGATATAACAACCTAAGAAAGCAAAATGTTCATAAACTGAAAAGAACAATTTTAACTACTCGATAACTGGATTTGGTTTCTAAATAGTCCCAATGAAAGATAACATTTTACAAATAAAAGCAATTGAACGTGTTTTTTAAGTGTTATAGTTAAAATGTATTTACTTAAATAAAAATAGAACTGACTGTCTTAAATTATTTCACTTATATGAAAACTACCAACAGGTACACAAAATTATTTTATCATACCACTTCAAATATTTATGATTATCAGGAGATCAATATATATATATATATATATATATATATATATATATATATATATATATATATATAAACATATATACATATATATATATATATATATATATATATATATATATACACATAAATATATATCTATATATTATAAACAAAATTATATCTTGAAATAATTGCAAAAAACTAAAAAGTTTAAACAACTTAGATTTTTTAACCATCGTTGAAAATTTTCCAGTCCAAAATTATTTTTGATGAGTGGAAACTTTTAATGGCCACTTGATCTTCCTTCCTTGATCAAGAAATTATATGCATGTAAACATGTACAAAATATACATTGTCTAGCCGATTAGTAGGAACTGCTTGAGACTCAAGTTTTACATTAATAATCAGATATATGTAGCTACATACATTTTTATAATTAAAAGAATATATATGAAGTTTTAAGTACAAAAAAGTAGAAATTTATATCATGAAATGTGCCTGAAGAGCTTAAATTTCATGCAGATAAATTAGAAGAAAATTTAGTATCTATATGTATACTCTGCCTAATAAATGGATAGAATTGGGCTTTAATCCAAAAGCTGTAGGAACTTCGAGTAGAATTGTAGCTCATGGTTAGCTCATCCCAGGACAACTACATCAGCAAAACAGCCATGTATTGGCAGGAGTTCTATCAGATCATTTGGAACATTCCTTTCAGGACTGCAGTGCGGGTCCAGCCAACTAATTGGGAAAAAAGACAGGTGCTAAGCATTTTCTTTAAAACCAGAAAAATTCGAAAAAAGGACGACTCTAAATATATTTAGAATGAAGAATAATAATACCTTAAGAGTTAAGAAAAATCGCTTAAGGGAATCACTGTAAATTATGGCTATCAAAAGGTAAAGAAAATAAAAAAGACCTAGTCTATCTCTTTAAAACACATCTCAGGGTGTGATTATGCAGCACCAGGCAAAAAAAATTAAAGAAAAACTTTTAAGATACTCGCATGCCATTTTGTCTTTCGAAGAAGCCAGGCCCAAGTGACCTATTTAAAATGGCCTATGACCTTATTTTTTATCGATTCAACTAACAGCTGATTGAATCAGGGAGAAGCCACATTGTATAGAAAAATCTGCAATGAAATCGTATTGATAATTTATCAAAATCATAAAATTCACAAGTTAGGAAGGAGAACTGGCAATGTTGTGTAAAGATGTCAAATGAAGGGCTGATTTATCGATCGGTAGGTGTTTTTGTTAACACTAAATATGGTAACAATCCTCCTCCAGACTTGTAACTGTAGTGTAATAACGTCAAAAACTAGTGCAAATTAAAAATCGATATTTTAATTTCTTATTAGGGAAGCCGGAATATAAATAAACTGTAGAATTTTGAAATTAAAATGCTACAGTGGAAAAATTGTAATCTGCAATTTTTTGTTTTTGGTGGTAATAATTAAGCAAATCTGCCTTTTTTTTATTTACTTCTTTTTGTAAGTTAACGACTTTTTGTTTGTAAGTTTTGTTTCCTTTTCCTATCATGTTAGTAGCTTCCGTCAGACCTTTTACCACACTGGCCTCAGCCAATTTAATATTTTTAATTACATTATTAAGCTTTTCCTTGGCTTCACATAAAAGTAATTCAGATGCTTAAGATTCGCCACAGGATAAACAAACTCCTTTTAAAATTTTGCATAAATGTTGGTACTTATTAGGAACCTTTTCTAATTCTCTTACTACCAATATTTATTAATCCTAAAATTCTCGAAATATGGAGTTAAATTGGAAAGCCGTAAAAGTTTCCATTCATCAAAAACAAAATATTTAGAAATATTGGCGTTGTGAATATGGAACAGAGAGAATGCAAACAAAGAGATTTTTTTATAATAGCTCATTTTTGCCGACAGAACTTTGCTGTCAGTAATGGTACCAAAAAAAAATATTCTAGGAACATGAACGTTGTCGGCTTTGTTTTGTTGATTTTACAAAACAAAGCCGACACGAGTCTCAGCCCGTTAAGAAAGGAGAAAAAAAAAAAGAAATTTTTGAGAAATTTGCATCTAAGCAGGGTTTTGATATTTGATTTAAGTTTATTTAGATATACCATGAGTACATATAATTAGATTAAATACTCGGTGTATTTTAAGGTTTTAAAATTCTATATAAAAAAATATTTTTGCAGTATCTTTTTTACCTAAAAAATACATATTTCTTCTACTTCACTACACCAGACTGGTACAAGTATGCCCAATTAAGCAAAATTATTAAATATTGCAGATAAAAATACTATAATTTTTTTAAATGGCAACATCGCAATTTTTATAAAAATTCATTAATCTCATCATTCTGTTTAAAACAACTTATTTTATTCTAAATGTGAAAAATCTGTAAATTTGCCTTTACCCGAAACGTCCTTCGTAGCCGTAGCAAATAGTTATTTGGTAATATATTTATATATAGTATTTAAATTGTAATTATTTTACTTTTTATTATAAAAGGAAAGCTTCATTAAGAGAAATGTTCTGATAGAAGGGATTTACCTATTTTTATCCAAAGTACCCGGAATCTGTAACACACTGCACATTTAGTGCATCTTAACAGCATTTATTGACAGTTAAATCCTGAAGACTGGGGGTGGACAATTAACAAATATAGATTGGAACTCGTTCAAAACCTTTTGATCAGTTAATAATTAATATATTTTGCAATGGCACTAAACGGTGTTATGCGAATTGTGTTACAGCGGAAGGGACCTCCGCTAAAAGGGCAATGCCATTAGCAATCAAGTTTAAACGCTGAAGCTAGAGAAAAAGAAAGTAAATATCGATAAATAGACCCAGTTAGAATTTACAGACGAACGTTTTAATGCAGACGTTGAGTGATGAGAAAGTTTTATTGGAAATAGATCTCGAGCAAGAAGCCTAATAATTAAAATTGTTTTTTATTGTATGTCGATGTTGATTAAGCATGTTGAGGATACTAATTAAAACATCAGTAAAATGGCCTTCACTTGGGACTTTCACTTGGCAACGAATTTAACAACACTCAGATAAGACAGTTTATAAATTTATAGTTATTTAGTAATAACTTTCTTCTTACTATATAAATTGTTATATATTTAATTTTTTTATAAAAGCAATGTTTCATTATTAGAGAAGTTCTGGGTACTTTGGTAAAAATAAAAACAAATTAAATACTATATATAAAGTTATTATCAAATAACTATATACATCCATAAACTACTGCTTCTGTGATAGAATATGCAAAGAGGCAAGTTCCGAGTAAAGATCAATTTAATGGTTTTTTTACATTTAGAATAAAATACATTGATTTGTTTTAATTAGTATGATGAGATTTAATCTATGTTTATAAAAAAAGTTATATTACCACATAAAAAAAATAGATTTTTTTAATCTGTAACGTTTAAACTTCGGCTACGCTGCAAAAGTTGCTTGCTAATTTTTCTTAATTGGACATACTTCTACCAGTTGGGTATATTAAAGTCGAAAAAAACGTATTGCACAAATAATTGATTTTACGAGAAATAAACTAAGTGTGTACTGTTATTATAATTATCAATAACCATCTTTGAGTTACTTAGTTAATTTTTGTCCTGACACTTTTTTTCTTCCGGCAAACAGAAAACGAGATAAATCGATTCTATATTTTTTTCAAGAATGCGACTATTCCAGTTAAATGTGTATATTCCAATTTGATTTAATCTTTTCGACCACTAGAAGCAACATAATAAAATTGAGATCGACAGAAGGCACTAAGTGCTTTTGAATAAACAATTCAGAATAGGAAATTTAAACGTACCACAGCCATCAAGACAAACTGGGATTTTTCTATGGTACATCAAAGAAGTTTTCAATATAATTAAGAGAAAATAAAAAAAAAACGTATGCATTAGTGACTGAAAACTTTGTAAATATTAAGTTCCATAAATATCTAGTCTTGCTAAGGATTGAACTTTCACTTCAATTTTTAGAAGAAACCATGGTGGTTAATAGTGCAATATATTATAATACATGCCAGTTCAAATACAGTATAAGGCAGTTAGAAGCACCATTGAACAGAACCATTAAAAACACAAATGAAGACGATTTACAGTCAAAACGAACAAGGTTGACTGAAAAATCCCCAAGACAAGGAGGTCCGGAAAACAAAGAAGGTCTTGCCTAGACTCCTAGATGGTCTTATTCGGATATCAAAGGCACAAAATAATATCAGATGAAATTTTTAACATTACTAAGATATTCGTCATCTTATTGTATGACAGGGCCAGTCATTTACGAGAAAGCAAATGTTCAAAGTATTCCTCCTACCAACGCACCTCAGCATATCAGGGAGATCATGTTTGAGGTCAACCACCTATTCCTAGATCCTTACTTACTGTTCTGCCAGATGCTTTGACCTAATTTAATGCAAGTGTGGAGGACGAAGTTGCAATTGCAACTGCACTGCATGGATGTGAGGATCGATAAAAAATATATGTTCAAATTCTGAATTTACTCTAAATTTGTTTATGGTATTTTTATATTCGAATGTACAGTTGCGATCACTA
Source organism: Kuschelorhynchus macadamiae (assembly GCA_030620095.1). NCBI lineage: Eukaryota > Metazoa > Arthropoda > Insecta > Coleoptera > Curculionidae > Kuschelorhynchus > Kuschelorhynchus macadamiae. The sequence continues at coordinate 134,040 of JAUTXW010004956.1, forward strand.
AAATCCGGGCACCTATATGACAATTTTCAAATTTTGGTAAATCAGGTATCACCTGCTAATTAAAAATTCGATAATTAGGTAAATCGTATTTTACTTTAAAGTTTTTATTTATTATTGTTGATTTTAATATAAATAATATTATACCCAAATGCACTCTATGAGGCGCGATTTTAACACTGAAAATATAAAAACAAATATTTCTATAGCAAAAATTTTTTATTTTAAACTGCATAAAAATAAACTAGTATTTGTCTGCTTCACAATTATATCTCATAATGGAAACCAGTCTCTTGGGAATTAAATGAGCTAAATTCCTAGCGAAGTCTGGACTTAGGTCATTCCGGGCTTCCTGAATTTTTGCCCATCTCTTTTTTGTTGCGTGGAGGAAAATCATGGCACTATTTATTTCTCGACGAGATAACCCCATACATTTTATATCGGATTAATATCCGGCTCCTCGAAGGCCATCGATACTCGCACAGTATGTATCGGGCAGCAGTCATACTGATAAATAAAATATTTATTTTGGTTAAGATCACTTACTGATGGCCGCAAGATATTGTCCAAAATGTTAGTGTAGCCTCGACATTGGACTCTGATTTTTGAACAAATTGCACTTCACGTAGCATCACAGTCGGCGCGGGGCCGTAAGGAAAATATTGGGTGACAAACAAAGTCATTTTTTTGTACTTCTATGACAAGAACTAAGAATTATAAATCATAAAAGTTAAACTAAAAAAAAAATGACCTTGCAATTCTTTGTGTCTTGTAATTTGTATCTATGATTCAATAAAAAAAAAGTTAAAAGGTGAGGTCGGTGAGAGTTAAAACACGGGGCCGTGGATTTTCCCACGTGTGCCTATGTCTCGTGCCGGCCTAGCCTAGCACTTATTCCATACACATAATAGGATAATAGACTGAGCTTTGCGATGCTACATTGACTCCAACGCAGTGCGAGAAAGACGGAGCTAATTAGGGCGGAAATCCCATTTGTTCTGAAAGAGATGGGGATAATAAAGGCAAAAATTATATCTCTTTCGCAAATAGTGGGGTTTCTGTCTTTATTAGTACACTTCCTGCATTATTTATTTTGGAAACGGTATGTTTGCTGAGAAAACATATAAACACCCTCCCAGAAAGGCCACAACATGTATACCCTACCAGAACCTCTAGGCATGATATATATCTTCCCATTCCTTCCTCAGAATTAATAAAAAAATCAATTATTTACAACGCCATAAAACTTTACAACAATCTGCCAGTACATTTAAAATCTATCTCTATGCTTGCACAATTTCGAAAAAACACCAAAGCATACCTCATTGAGAGACCATTTTACAGCGTTAGTGATTTTTACAGCGAGTAAGTCTCCTTAAATTGTCACTAAATTCGCTTGTTTACTTAAATCTTGTGTGAGTCATGTCCTAACTCGTAGCATAGAATTTTGAAAATCATCATATAGAGAAAAGAACTGTCGAACATTCACTTAAAACTTAATTATTTTTGTTAGGTATTGGATTAAAAACAAAATTTAATTCTTTTTTGTATACTACATTCTACACTAGTTCATTATACCTTCTGTTTAACATCACAATTATTTGTATAACTATAATAACATAGAGTTTAGTCGCATAGTTGCAATTTTGATTTCAATGTCATCGAAATTATTCACCTCGTACATTTGTGTTTGTTAACTTTTATAAGGTTATTAGGATTCATTAACTGTTTTGCGGCAATGTTATGTTATATTCTAACGTGTGTTTTACGATTTGGTAAATTGATAATTTACATTTTTAAAAAGCATTGACCTATCGAAATTCTTTTCGATTAATGTTTTGATATGTCTTATTTTAGGTATATTTTGCTTTGTCCATAAAATTGTAAAATTTTTCTGCGGCAATAAAGCATACTTTTGTTTGTTTGTTAGAATAACTTATTCCCAAATATTTACCGAAAACCGTCCGCCATTGTGTGCATTTTGAGCATAGCGTTCATCAAAACGGGTATTAAGTGGTCTATATACTCTAAGGCGACCATTGTAAGCCGATTTGTTGGTAAATATCACTTTTCCCAAAAATCTAGTCCATTCCCATAACATTCCAAACAAAATCCAATTCGCTATTCTTTGTTAGTCTACGTTAAAAATGAATTTTTTGCTACAGCATGGTTGCAAATGTCTGACAAATGTCTGATCCTGTGGCGTACACTTACAATTGTTGCGGGCAAAGCAGTTTCTATTTTAGCAATTCTGCGGATTTGAACAGATTGTTCCTCAAATAATCTATTACGTTATTATGTTCCTTACGAGTTAAATAAATACTGAACTGTCCAGTACCTGCTGATCTATTCAGGGTATGTCTTCCTTGCGACCTGACCTTTATATCGTGAACGGTACTTTCCCCTCATCCTTCATCTACCTTTCTTTCAGGCTAGTCTCCTTCAAGTAAATCAATTATTTTGGTTTTTTCAGCTTTTGATAAATGCGGCATAGTTTTAACAATCAAAAGGCTTTGACCGTGACATTCAGTCGATATAACCAGGTAATGTCCGAGTTTTAGTGATCGCAACTGTACCTATAATTGTTGCATTTGTCTTTTGTTGAAACAAAAAATAAAGTAGAATATGTTTATCAATTTTAAATTTTTATGTTTTTTTAAGCTTTGAAATTGTACATCTAAAAATTTGGGTCATTAACATACTAGTTCTGATGCTACCTGCTTATATTTATTTAATTTTAGGCTTGGTTCTTAAGATATGTTTATTCATTGATTATTCCCATACAATAATATTGTCATACAGGAAACTATAAATAAATAAATAAAAATTAATAAATTAGACTAAAAACATTTACTTACTTTTAGACTAAAAATTTTGTACGAAATTGGCATCTGTCAACGCAATATATTTAAAGTATATGTTAAAATCGAAAATCAATAAAATTCAATAATAACTATTATGTAAGATTTTATCAGCCGCCCTCTTAATAAAATAGTTACTTTCAGTAGTATCTAAAATTCAGCATCTAAAAATACCCAGAGAAACCAAAAATAATTTCCATGATACAATTAAGAGGAAAAGTTTTAAAATTGGTCGCCTTTTCGATTTTAGGGGATGCTGTGGTAAATTTAAATCAAAATCCTTAAAATGATATTTCAAGATTTATCGTGCAAAATGTCATGCTTCTATACATAAGTGAACGATTATAGTGCAATGCCGCTTAACTACATATGTCTCCTTCAATAATGTTTGACACATTGTGCTGTATAGTTTGAATTGGTCTTTTACAAATGGAGAGTATGAGGACATATATTTTATGTGCGAGCTTGCAAATGAAGTGAGGCGATTATATCAACAGCACTATCCAAATTGTGTAATACCGAATACTAATTAATTTTCACGAATTGATCTTTCCCTATGTCAAGCTGGAAATCTTCTATGAGCGGATCACCCAGCAGAAGCACCTTAAGATATAACGAAGTGAAAATGGAATTGAAAGAAAAATTGCGGCAGTATTGATAAAAAATCAATTTGAAGCGTGACGTTTTCATCGAAGTGGAAATCGCCCAGTAGGTGAAAATTAACCTGGAATGAAGTCGACATAAGCAAATATAAAATGTAGGGATTTTTTGAAGAGAACATTCAACGATCGTCAGGTAGGTCAAGCGACCATACTAGGTCCCCTGTCTAGAACTGCTTAGATTTATTTTTTGGGGCACCATGGCTTCATGCCAGATTATTCAAAATAATCCAGAAATTCTAGGAAGAACCTGTCAATCTAAGACCACACTTTCAACCACTTTTATAATTTTTGCTTTAACTTTTGAATCTTTTTCCCTTTTTTTAGTTGTCATTAACAAAAATGTTACCAGATGTGCAATAAAGGCAAGAGACAAAAAGCTGCCAAAATTAAAATACCTCACGTTAACATATTCTAAATTATTTCATAAAACATATTTACCATTAGGTTGATAATATTTAGAATTATGTGTCCATCTAAATCCAGTACATAGTCCAAAGTCAGTTAACTTGATATGTCCATCTTTGTCAATTAAAATATTATCTGGTTTTATATCGCGATGAATAAAACCCATTTTATGAACACTTTCCACAGCACACGTTAACTCTGCTATATAAAACCTGAAAACACAATCACTTTCAGAGATATTTTTATACTTAATGTATATATGTTCATACATTTTATTTAGTAACAAAAAACGTTATAGATATTTTGTTAATCAAAGGCACCATTATCTGAAAACAAACAAACATTGTTAGCATAAAAATAGTTTTGTAAGTTTAAGTATAAAATTAAAAAATTAAAACCATAAAATTTAAAACATAAGTTGCATAATGCAGAATTACATAGATATTTTGAAATATTTTAAGAGTTGCTTTACTAAAATAGTGAAATTCGTACTATACATACCTTGCTAAAGTTTCTTCAAAAATCCCTAATTTAATAAGTAGTGACATTAAATCGCCCCCTGGTATATAGTCCATTACAAAATAAAGAATATCACTGTCTTGAAATGAATAATAAAGTTTAACTACCCATTCATTATCAGCTTCAGCTAAAATATCACGCTCTGCCTTAACGTGAGCAACCTAAAATAACAAATAAAAAATATTTACAACTCTAAAAAGTAAAAAACCGTGTCAAGTAATTAATTCAGACTAAAAATATTTTGAAAAACTATTAAGTATAAAGACAAATATTTTAGCGGTTGCTTTATTTTTCTGGTTATTTGTAAAAACACTGTTTCCTAAATATTGTTAAAAACAAAAACAAAGTAGAATATTGTCAACTATTTATTGCGAGGCCTAATGTATTTATCGAAAAGATTTTGTCCCTGATCATTTGCGGCATGAGATTCTGGTGCGACTCCAACTCAAATGATTAGTACTCCACGTGTCACAAAAGGAACTGCATTGCAATGATGGTAGAGCTGTACATTCGCTTGGCTTTTGTTCTTACGCTTGGCCGTAGAGTTTTAAGCTTTGCATCTCTTCGTTGGGTTCTTTAGATAAATATGAAGTTGACGGGACTTTTTAATAATAACTATTACTTATTTAACGTTTAGAATAACTAACACTTAGGTAACTTTAGTATTAGAGCATTACGAATAATAATTAAATACTTCAGGAACTTTGAGAATAATAACGACTTCGCTATTTTACTTGAGATAAAGATCCTACCATAACCCAGTTATCTCAAATAAAAGTTGTATAGATCAGTACGATAGGTACTGATTATCTGAGTTGGCTATCGCTCCTGGAACTCATGTCGCAAATGATCAGAGGAGGTTAATTGAAACCAAATCAAGTCTGGAGCTAATAGAAATCGCGTCGCTATTTATAATTCAAATAATGCTTACTGACGGCAGTTTTTCATTACAAATCTTAAATACAAATGGAAAAATTCTGGCTTGTAAAGATACATATATCAAAATCTACATACATGAAAGCCTAAATAATATAACGTATATATTTAAGATAATATTATGTAAATATCATATTGAAACTCAGCCCTGTGTCATTAAGAGTGTTTTTATGGCTCTTTTAAATTGAGATAGTGATATGGAGAAAACATGGATATTTTTGCAGTGCTTATTACTATTTTTGACTATTGGACAGAGGGTTGAGTTTTGTGCCGCAGAAATATTCCTAAAAGGCTGATAAAACAGCACATCCTTAGAGATCTTTGGGGGACATTATTACTTATTTGTTCAAGGATGAGGATAATGAATTAGATTGTTAAAAGCTTTAAACAAGAACAGAACATCAGACATAACCCTTCGATCTGTCAGGGAAACCAAGTGAAAGTGACTTCTTACCAAATAAATAAATCTATTTTGAATGTTTCTACTCTTTCAGCAAGAGTGATTTGCTTTGGATACCAGACAATACTAGAAAAATTAAGTTTGCTTAGAACCAGACAGTTGTACAAACATACAAATGCTTTTATGTTTTTAAAAGGATTATATTTTCTCTTAACATATCCTAAAATTTTTGAGGCAGAATTACCTAACCACATATTCAACATGCAAATCAAAAAGTAATTTCGAATCGAATGTAACACCCAAGTTACATTCTCAACCTTTTTCGGAGGAGTATTGTTCAGGTGATATACTCGATATAGCTGGTTTTGATTACGAGAGAATGTAATTGAAGTGCATTTATCCAAATTGAGGAAAAGAAAAAGTTTTTTTCACGATACCCACCTAAGCGATCCAAATCATCCTGAAGCTTTTCACAGTCTTCATTATTGTTGGTAGGAATAAACATCTTCAGATCGTCTGCGTAAAGCAGAAGTTTACAATAATGAAAACAGGACTTAATCTTATTTATATAAATGATAAAAAATAGTGGTCCAAATGGGAACCTTGAGGCACACCGGAAGTAGTTAGAAAAGGTTGAGAACAAAACCCTTGTATAGAAGCGTACTGAGATCGATTTTTAATGTATGATTCAACCCATCTGAGCAAATTGCTACCAACACCGACCTCAGCCAGTGGAAATAGCAGTACTTTGTGACTAATTTTGAACCCTACTGTCTCGTTGGTGGTGCAAGAATTCACAAAATATAAATGAATTCGTTTCCACGGAGCGTCCCTGGAAGAAGCCGTGATAGTTTTTAACATCGTTTTTTTGACTACTTTTAAATATTGGCACCACCATGACAGACTTCCACCTATCCGGAAATACCCCCGTCATTAAAGGTTAAAAATGTGTATCAAAGGTGCACAAAGAGAAGAGGCGCACTTTTTTATGAAAAAGGCTGACTTTTTAAATATTTTATTAAGCCGCCATTTTGTTCCGCCATCTTGGATTCATACCAAAATTTTACCAGTTGATTCCTACATAATACTTAATTTTTGTGCAAAGTTGAGATAAATTGGATAAGCACTTTCTTAGTAATATTTTTTTTAACATTTCACTAGGCCGCCATTTTGTTTTGTCACATTGGATTTTTACCCCATATGACACTTAATTTTTTAACAAAATTCGAAGTCAATCGAGTAAGTAGTTTGTTAGCTATGCCGCGAACAGCAAGACCGACAGATAGACCGACGGAATCGAGAAAACATGTTTTTCGTCATCTAGGGGCCCTGAAACGTAGATCTGAAGAAATCTCGGAGGGTGATTTTTTCACGATTACAATACTTCCCTTTTATGAGGGGAGTAACAAAACGACAGAAGTGGTTTTTGAATTTGGGATGCCGACAAGCACACACTATAAATATAAATCCAAAGTCATCTCACATAATAGAGAATATTTATTAAAAGAAAAAAGCAGAAAAGAAAGGTAACTATTCTCATTTTTTTTTAAATACATTTTTTCGGGAACATGAATTTTATTATACTAAAAATTTGAATTCCAATCACAACATCAAGAAACATGGAGAAAGAACTAAGAAGATACAAAAGTATTAAACAGAACTGTAAATTTAAATTATAATCTAAGCTCTGAAACTAGCTTGGTTAAGTTTGAGCTTGGGTTTTTTGGAATCTCCTCTTTAAGGTCTATAATATTCATGAAAACCGTTTTCCATATCTCCACTTGCGTTTTGAGTTCAACTTCACATAAAAAAAGTAAAACAAAGATAAAGTCACCGATAGAAGAACTTAAATTATTCTGATAAAACCATATTTAATATGGTTCTCTTTTGTGAATATGTGAAACTTGAAACTCAACTTAGTCGTTGCTAACTGAATCCTCAGTATAAGTTAAGTACAACTATTTAGAAATATCAGATGCTGACAATAACGTGCAACAACTGATTCTTTCTCAACTTAAATTAATCAATATTAAACCCAAATTGTTTATTTTTATTCATAAAGATAAAAAAGGTGTATTATGGGCCAAACATAATTTACTATTAGTCACATATAAAACCTATTTATTTAAATGAAACATAAATACTCGCAGGTGCATCATACATGTTTTAGACAACTGTACAGTTGATTAAATAGGTTAGCAGATTATTCATTTTTAGGTTGTTTTATTATAGAAATTTACTTCTCATTCCCTATTGACGGTTTTCAGACTGTTACAAACTGGTAAGATTTAGGTACGATTTTAATAAGCTCTTATTTATTACAAATTCAACGGAGCCCTCATTACTTAATACAAAAACAGCAACAAATAATTCGCTTATAGGGCGGTTAAAAATGATATGTACAAACCTATCAAATAATAAATCTGACATTTCATAAATTACAGGTTAAGTCCATTATATTGAGTATTGGGCCTTGATGTAGTTGAAAAATCTATATGTTTGGTCTTTAGGGATTTTAAAAACTTGGCGTCTATGGCACATTAATGGCAATTGATAAAGAACTTAACCCATAACAGAACCTTAAAAAAACCAATGATAAGATATTTTTTGTTTTAAATTGAGAAAATTAAAAATAAATAAGAATTAAATAAATAACAATCGAACAAACAATAATCAAAAAATCATTAAGTTTTATCAAAAACGAAGAAACAAAAGAAAACTGTAAACAATCTAAATATGTACTTATCAAGCAATCAATCATTTTTTTATTTGTAGTAATACATACAAAAGCATTTTCACCAGTGGCGGCTCGCAGATTTAAGAACGGGTGAAGTACAGTTTAGGTGCACAGCGCCGCAGGCTAAAATTTTTCGGGTGCCACGCCCAAAATGGCTATATTTTTAACCTTTCCACAGCTTTGGAGCGTTTTTAATATTTAGGGGAAATAATACGAATTTATAAGATTTTATATATATTTTTTTGTTCTTAAAAAACAGTTATATACCTATATCTTAAAGCTAATTTCGATTCGATTCGATCGATGCAAAACTACTTCCGCCTCCGATGATCCGAACGCACTAATTTACATTAATTCTATAACAAGCACTTGAAGCCTGGAGCAGCAGTTTTATGCCGCCCCTAACTCTATTTGGCTTACGGATATTTTATTAATTAAGGTGTTCAGCGCGATACGTTTTTAAGATATTATTATTTTTTGAGTATATAACGCACTAGTTTTGATAATATGAATTTATATAAAAGATCTATATTTTTATAATAAAACTGTAGATTTTAAAATGCTTAATATTTTAAAAATATTTTTATTTTTAAGTAAATTGATTGGAAAATGTAGGTGAAGTGGCGCTTCACCCGCGTCCCCTGGCGAGCCGCCACTGATTTTCACAAATCAAATATAATCTACAAGTCAAAATATGATCTAAAGTTAACAAGTAGTCAGCAACTTTAGCTTATTTAATACATACAAATCATCACAGTCACCTTGTTTATATATCGGAACTGTTCGTGACAATTTAAATGCATTTGGAAAAATACTTTCTTTAATACATAGGTTAATGATTTTACACAGAGGATAAACGATAATTTCCTTAAGTGTTTTACTATTTTTGAATTAAGTTGATCTGCATCTTTACCTGGGCTATTTTTTAGGCTGTTAATAGTATCTCTTAGCTCATTATAGGGATGAAATTTAAATTGCTTTTGAATGTTGATTCTCATATTTCTTTAATTAATAAACACAATAAGACACATAATAAAATAATCAAAAATACAATGGTTTAAAATCATTATATTACATTTAGAGATTACAAAAATAATACTATACACATCTGTCGTCAATCACAAATGTCAGCAAAATTATTACTAAGAAATTCATTGGTACTGTAGAAAGTTTTTTGTTTTAATAATCCTTTAGTTTTCTTGTAAAGACTTCTGTGGGAAGACATTTTTTCAGGAAGCACGTTATACAACTGTATGCAAAAATAGTTCTGTCCATCTCTAGCTCTTTCAGTATGAGAGGGCTGTGTTACCAGGTTGATTTTATTCCTGGTACTGTACCCATGAAGGCTGGTAGAGTATTCAGTATGAGTCTCTTTTACATGCCGGAGGCATGACAATATAAATGTGCATGGCACCGTTAAAATTTTTAATGAAATATAGGCGCCTTTGCAACAATCCCTGTATTCCAGGACAGCCATAACTCTTATACATCTCCTTCGTATAGAAAAAACCTTCGATGCGTAGGCAAAATGTCCCCAACACAGTATGGCATAGGAGATATGAGTGTGAAAATAGGCATAGTATGCGCTCATTAGGACAGAGTCTGACACCATATTTTTTAGGTTTCGAATGACAAAAACAATTCTACTTAACTTCTTTGAGAGGAGGGTACATTGTTCTTTTTATGTGAGGCCAGCATCGAGATATACGACTAGGTATTTTACAGGGTCTTTATTGGAAGTCATTGGGCATAATGAGCAGTTCGATATTTGCGTTTTAGCATCATTTACAATGAGTCTATTAGATCTGAACTACTCATATATGTGCGCCTGTGCTTTTGATGATCTCGCTTCTAAACTGTGTTCATCATCGGCGCTTTCAAGGGCCACTGTATCATCTGCAAAAAGAAGAAGGTTGCTAGATGGAAGACAGATATTTATGTCATATAGAAGAAATAATACTAGCCCCAGTACAGCCCCTGGGGCACTCCGGATTTGATTGAATGAGGAGAAGATATATTCCCCAGATAAGTGCAATACTGAACTCTATCTGAGAGGTATGATTTCAAGAGACTAATACAGTATGGACCCATATTATACTACACTATAGGATATGGCTTTATCAGCCATAGTTTGGCGAGCAGGAGTACGTGAGATATACAATCAAAGGCCTTCCTCAAGTCAAAAAATTATGCTTAAGCTTTCTTTTTATTTTCGAAACAATCCTGGATGTACTTGGCTAGTGAACTGATGGCTGCTGTGGTAGAAACGCCAGCTCGGAATCCAAATTATTTGATTAAAAGGTTGTTGGACTCCAAAAAATCAACGATTATGTCTTGATGATTGTTTCAAAGATTTTTCCAAATACTGGTAATATAGAGATAGATCTATAATTTCCCACATCATCACAGTCACCTTGTTTATATATCGGAACTATTCGTGACAATTTAAATGCATTTGGAAAAATACTTTCTTTAATACATAGGTTAATGATTTTACACAGAGGATAAACGATAATTTCCTTAAGTGTTTTACTATTTTTGAATTAAGTTCATATGCATCTTTACCTGGGCTATTTTTCAGGCTGTTAATAGTATCTCTTAGCTCATTATAGGAGTAAAATTTAAATTGCTTTTGAATGTTGATTCTCATATTTTTGACATATGAAATAGGGTTTATTGTGGAAGGAAAAATATTCTTTGCTAAGTGTTCTGCAATGTTGGAAAAATAATTATTAAAGTCAATTGCATTTAAGTTATTTGAAGTTACTTGGACTTTAGCCTATTCTTGTAAGACTTCCTGAAATTTTGAATGATTTCAGTTGGTACTGAGATTTTAGTGGAGTTCCAATATATTTTGATATGCGTATTAAAGTTTACAGAAACCATTTTGGTCTTTAAGTTGAAACTTGATTCGCAAGCATCATCGATCATCAAAATAAAAATGTTTTTATTGTATATTTATATTACATTTAGGACATGATATACATCAAAATTCCAAGTGTTTTATATATTTAGACTCGCCTGAGCTTTTTTTCTAACAATGTGTTACTCATTTTTAATTATTAAAACTTAACAAGATACAATTTCAGTATTCACATGGCTATAGTTTAGTTGGTGCTACTGCTAATACAGGATATGAGTGTTTTCAATATGACCCTCCTATGAAGAGAATGTAAACAATTGCTGGTCTTTTGGAACTCCTCTTAGTAACTACCTCTCCTACTACATCAAAAGTATTTTTAAACTTGAACAAAAAAAATAAATGTAACCTATCCCGATTTCTTTTCCTAATGAGTCATAATTATCAACCTCATTTTTATTGGCAGTAGAGAGATGTGTAAACTGTAAATGAAATGAAACTAAAGAAGTATAACGTATATAATTCTAAGAGAAAATTTTCGATTAACTAGTTATCCTCATTGATATCTTCATTAAAAAGAATGTAGTAATAGCAGGGCTCTTCATAGTCATTCGGCCGCCAGCATTTGAGTACCGGTTTTACCGCTCCCTTACTTGAAAGTAAAAACAACATAAATTTATTATATTAGGCAAGAAACAATAACAACATTGCATATAACTATTGATATGACAATGCGTACTGGAAAAAATGTATCTTAGGTTGTTGATAGGGTTTTTAATAGCAGGTGTGAAACATTTAAGTGTAGTAAGACATAGGCAAGAAAAAAAAATGCATTTCCAGAGTGAGTGTGGCAGTATATAGTGCATAGTACATTTAAGAGGCAAAATGCACTCTTAACATAAAATCAAAGAGTACAACAGAACAAACCTAAAAATCAGGTATAACAGAACACTTCTGGTCAAACCAATGCCGAATAAAGTGGTTCCAGGTTAAAATTTTTCATAGGGAGCAACGCTTGCCAAAAAGAAAGTTAATAGAAGCAGCTTTCATAGAAAGGAATCCGAGAAAATTCAGTAAACCTATCGTAGATATTCCCTGGCCTGAGTAATAGAGATATGACCAATGAATAAACTTTATCCAATTTTACTAAGTAATAAATACTAAAAATACCAGATTTTGTGTGAAGTCTCCTTATGTTTGTGTTATATAATCAAAAAATTAAGTAACTGAACACCATAAGTAATAAGTTATTCCGCCCTTTTTTGTGGTTTGGTTACAGACTCATTGTAAATTTAAATAATAACAAAATATATTAGCTTACCTGATTACGTTTCAACACATCAGCTTTTCGTAAAGTCTTCATAGCGTAAAGGTGATTTGTATCAATTTTTCGAACCAGCGTCACCTCTCCAAATGCTCCTACTCCTATAGGCTTGATGGTTACAAACATGCTTTTATCCATTTTAGCTCTTTTTAAACGAATATAGTTTGATTCTTTCTGGGATAACATTTTACGCATTTGTTGTTGGGCCTCTGTACTAAGACCTAAACAAAAATTATATTTTTGTCACCTCAAAATGTTTGATGAATATGATCATAAAATATAAAAATATCTAATATCATTTAATTGAAAAGTGTTTTAAATATAGTTTTCTGAGAATATACTTTTGATGTATTTTTGTCCTCCATCCCTTTAAGTATAGGTTAAGTATTCCCTAAAAATCTAAACATCACATAATTTTAAAGTTTTTAAACTTGAACTGCCAGTTTTGTTAAATAATTATTTAAGGATAATAAATTAATTTAATGAGTATCACAAACTACATGCATATCTAATAAAAACATAGTCCTCTTTTGTAAAGTGCTGCGTCGTTGACGAATTGTGCTAACAAGGCCACATTTAACCGCTAAATAAAATACGATGATTTTAAAATAAATCACCATATTATTTACAGATATGTGGCCTTTATGTTCGCCGTAGAGATGCCTGTTCGATAGGCAGAAAAAAATAAATTTACAGAGTTCATCATCAAAACGCATAGTAAACAGCTTACTCCGTAGTATTGAATGATCAAGTCGGTCAACTTTTGCCTTATGCAGTATACAAGTATTGAATGATCAAGTCGGTCAAAGGCTTTATGTAGTATACAAGCTTCACTTGTATACTGCATAAAACAAGCAAAATTTGAAAATTGAATAACTCTAAAGTTTAAGAGTATTTCTCTTTTCAGTTGTATTGACAAATTAGATATTAGTAAATTAGTGAATTATGTAAAAAATGAAGAAAATTTCAGAAACTGCTGTAGTGTGGGCAACGGAAATGGTGATCTTAATCTTAACTCTAGTTTAATTGCCCAGTTGGGGAGATGTCAAGAATTTAGAAATTGGGTTCCTAAAGCAATGGATTAACGATCAAGAGAATTTAGTAGTGAGTAGACACACTGATTAAGGTACTTAATAAATAAAATGATTTACTAAACATAGCAAAAAGAATAAAATTATCGGCAATAATAAACGATTGCCATCGCCCCCATCAGACAATACAGGATGTTACAAATTCGAGGTCCGAGCATTGGGATCTCAGAAATGGTAACAAATGCAAGGTCGGTTAAATGAGTACTTCCGAAGATATTCGTAAAAAAAAAAACCTTTGTTTTATTTTTTTCTGAGCCCATTTGAAAAAATAATATAAAATTAATTTTACATTTCTATTGCAACTTTTTGTCCTCTATAAAACCGTAATATCAGATTTTAATTCCGACGTTTCATTTGCATGCTACGATCATCAGGATGGCTTCTTTAAATATACCTGCCATTTTTATCACAGTTTTGGAAACTCCACTACTCACTGCATCCTACTACTGTTTGAGAACCCTTTTCTTAAAAATTCAAAAATACCTAATGTATTTAATCTAATTACATGCACGCCGTTGTACAAGTACTTATCTAAAACCAATTTAACTAAAAATTTACCCACAGTGAAATTTCCCCTTTTACTTCAAAAACTATCAAACCTTATTTCAACAGTCTCATATATCATACAATTCTTAACGTATCAGATTCCAATTAAGTCCGCTAAATCAATCCCCTACGGATAAAAACAACTTTTTACATAAAAAACTGAGCCTGCAGTTTTATAAAGGACAAAAAGATGCAATGATAATGTACATTTTATTTTAAATTATTATTTCAAATGATGCAAGAAAAAAATAAAAAGGAAATTGTAAATTTTCCGTTTTTTACGAATATCTTCGGAAGTATTCGAAATTTGAAAATTTATCGAGGATATATAAATGAGCTTTTAATTGTGCAACTTTGCCCCTATTTAACCGATTTTGTATCTCTTACTGTTTCCCAGATCCCGAATTTGTAACACTCTGTATAGGGTGTGAAGCAAATGTTTGGGATGGTCCAACAAAGCTTGGAGCTTACACGTATAAAGTCGAAAATTTCAGCTGAATGTTAATATTGACGTCAGTCCTATCGCCTGCAGAATTAGTAAACAAGTAATGGCTTTAGCAATTTTACAAGCTGAAACAGAAATAAAACTCTAAAATGGAAAATAGCAATGAGGATAAAAACGAACAAATTAAAAATTGTAGCGAGTATAAGCTTGTATGGGGTACCGGAGAAACGCTTATCTCAGTGAATAACTTGAGAGCAGCTACTAGAGTAACATTGGTACGCTTAAGCAAAGTACACATGGGTAAAGTCTGTTTCAGAATTATTTGTTGATTTCTGGGTTGCAATAAAATTTACTTGGTACCCTTAGCCGTAAAACCTTATAGATATTGGCTACCTGAATAGAGATCTCAAGGTTAATATGTTTAATACAAATACTAATATAAAATCTTTTTTCTGTTAGTATTTGTTTGTTTGTCAAACTGTGCGTTTTATAAAATATCTGTTATTTTTTGAAAGTTAGAACTGTGTTATTGTGTATCAAGTTTTGAAAAAAAATGTAGCGCCCACAGACAAATGATGGTAAAAGTGCACCCGGAAGTGATATTTAAAATAAAAACTTTTATCCCTTGATGCCAAGGAAATTGTAAAAAACATTTATTTATCTCTTTTTAAGAAAGGGTATGATCAAATGAAAGTTTGGGCAAAACGTGTTAACTAAAGTTCCATTATCGGTAACAGATATCATGACCAAAATTTTAACACCAAGGAAATAACGGCCTGACATCGGCAAATTAAAAAGCTGATAAAGAGGTAATTCGAAGAAAAATTTATGACATGTATAATAAATAAATAATTTCTACAACATATTATCTACAAAAGGTACTTACAGTAGACTCTTTGTTACCATCTTCGAAGAACATAGCCAATTCATCTTTGATTATCATCAGATACAAATGCAAATTTTCAAAATCGCGTTCTTCCCAATATTCCAAACACTAGTATAATTGTAATGGACAACGCTAGCTACCACAGCCGCCAAATTATTAAATTGCCGAATTCAAACGATACAAAAAGAGAACTCCAAAGTTATATGATGAAAAGTTATATATATATTTCGAAGAAACTTATACAAAAAAGATCTTTTAAATGTTTTAGAAGTATATAATAATAAAAAAGAATATATTTCTGACAATCTTGCTACTGCCTCTGGTCATACAGTTTTGCGCCTTCCTCCGTATTATTGTATTTTTAATCCGATCGAACACATCTGGCATGAATTAAAAGTTATGATTAGAAGCGAAAACATTTCTACCATACTAAGTACTTCTGTAGATAGATTTAATCGAAAAATGTATCAATAATATTTCTGTACATAGCTGGAAAAATTCTGCTAGACATGTAATCAAAGTTGAAGACCCTTATAATTTTATAAATAGTAGTGTTAAGCCCTTAATAATTAGTTTAGGCATAAACGAAGATGACAGTGATAGTGAAACGGAACTGAATATAGAGTAGGTTAGAGTCAGGTGTATACAAAAACTAAGATGCATTTTATCATATTTTTAAAATAAAAATACAGTTTTTAAGTTTTGTTAATAATTATTAATAATATCAGAAATAAGTACATAATATTAAAAGTATTTTTTACTCCATTTCCTCCTCGTTAAAAACAAGTAAAAATTCTCAATTATTATGTGGATAAAATCCGTACCTGCACCCTTTTAAGAGTGTACTAAAGAATCTTGTGCCAACACAATAGAGGCCTATTAGGTAGCTAATTTTACGGCTAAGGGTACCAGGTAAATTTTATTGCAGTTAAGTAATCACGAATAATTCTGATACGGATTATACATGATATTTGGTTATAAATGCACCCCTTCATTAACGTTTGTATTTCTATAGATCCAAAAAAAAAATAAATAAATACAAAGGTTTCTTTAAACTGAACGAATTTTTGTCTAATGTATTTTGCAGATATACAGGGGGTTAGTTTCTCATGGCCGGGTTTTTCTGAAATTTCTCGAGTATCTTTGAAGATAATGGTATAAAACCTAGTATATTTATAATTTATAACCGATAAGAAGAGGCCAGTTTGATGAACGTATAATATACAGGGTATTAAATTTAAAAAATAAACCTTGATGTTGATCTCGGAAAAACTGGAAACTCTGTATATCTCTAAACTACACTAAAAACATCCAATAATTTAAAGAAACTTTTATATTTAACTTTTTATGGTATTTAGAAAACCAAATAACCAAAAACCCTGTTCAAGGATCGAAAAAATTAAAGCTTACAGGGCAAAATCACCCAACGCATAATGTGTCGTTGAAAAACTATTGGTGTACGAAAATATCACAGGTAAATCCTCTAAAACAGGGGTAGACATGGTTATTATCCAAGATTTTACAAATCCAAGTTTTTGGGCCAGGAGCTGTTCTAATAAATAAATGTGTTTTTTTGGCATAAAAATCAAAAGGAAATGGTAAAAAATATCTATACAAATTCCAAAGTTTGCAGTATTAATGTACGAGGAGTATATTTTACAATATTATGACCCTACCAGGATATACAGTATGTCCACGGATGTGGTAGACAAGAGGGCAAATGAACCAAAAATTGTTCATAAAATTTTTTGCTTCTCGAAAAAATAGGGTTCACGATGAGAAATATATTGTTTATTGTACATGGTACGTAAAAAATACAAAAACGTAAAACTTGGTGAAGAGTAAAGTCGTATTCTTTATAGTTTTAATTTTAATGCAAAATGTTAATTAAGAATGTTGTTTAAAACTTTATCGTTATCAAAAGTAACGACATTAGCAAAAGAGATTAAATTGAAAAATAGGCATACTCGGTAAATACATGAAAACTTTTGTAAATGAAAGCATTAAATGTGTTGTAAGTATAATGAGGAATAACACGAATAATATTAAAATATGTATAACTTGTACATTATGATTCTTCTACCATTTCCTATAAAAGTTGCGGGAATATTTGTAAAGAGACATTATGTAAAATATAAAAACAAAACTATTTTTTACAAATACTTCCACTATTTTAGTTAACAATATGTAACACGTTTCGCTACACAGTAGCTTCTTCGGACGTTACATCTCAAGATGGAGTCAAGTGTTTGTAAAAATAGTTTTGTTTTTAGATTTTATTATGGAATTCCACCGAGTATCGGCTGACACAATCGTATTGTTAAAAAGAGACATATTATAGACTTTGATGATGAATAAGTAGAAAACAAAAAAGCGCCAAAGATAGATTCGTGATAAGCGGACTAGAGTCTATTACTGCGCCAAAAATCGGCAATGGTAAGCTTAACCGAAATTTATTTTACCAAAAAGCCATATTGGAAAAGTGTTAAAGGAAAATAACTTGAGTCCATTTAAACCAATTTTTAACCATATTTTGGAAAATGGGAACAGCTACAAACACTTGGATTTTTGTTTGTAGATCGGTGAAAAACTTTCATAAGCATCTCAGACTAATTAATCGCCAGTACAAATGGTATTGAAGCTTCTTAGCATGTGAGATACCTGAGTAGGTAAAATCCAGAAATTATTCTGTATTCTAAAAAAGTAAATTTTTGGTGTGCCATTTTCTATTATAGGATTTTAACATATTCTTTTGGTTAAACATGTATCAGACATTCTTATTTTTATATGCTAGAGTTATTTCTGTCAGACAAGTTACAAGAATTGCCGAAATATATATTTTCAGCGTGATGGGTGTACCTGCCAGGGGCGGATCCAGAAAAAAATCTAAGGGTGGCCTATCAACCAAAGTAAACAAAAATCATTTGCTCCGCTTACTTGTAACTTGTACTAAAAAAAACAATAGATTGGAAAAATATATGTAATTTGTAGCATAAGGATCGGAAAGTCCGTAACGGCAAGCGACCCTCAAACTTAGCTTAAAAACCATTTTTCAATTTCAGTCCGTGACGAATGAGTATTAAAAATCTCATTCAGAAAAATGATCTCTTGATTGCTTTTCTTGACCTATCTCATGCATTCGATACTACATGGATATATGGTATATTAAAAACATTAGCTGAATGGGGTGTCAAAGTTCATCTCCCTATATTCAAAACGAATTTCCTTTCTAAAAGGTCTTTTAAAGTTAAGATAACCCATACCTTTTGAAACACTTTTTCTCTTGAAACCGGCATTCCCCAAGGTTCAGTCATTAGCCTCATTATTTTCTTGATTGCGATAAACAGTATTAGAACATTTATCTCTCCACAAATAACCTATCGCCTATATGCGGATGATTTTGTCATCTATTACTTATCCTCCAGCTCAAGGAACTGTGGAAGGAAATTTTAAACTTGTCTCTACTCCCCTTTTTCCTTGGTCCACCTAATATGATTTCTCTTTTTCACTATCCTAATGCCCCATAACACATTTTTGTAGAAAAAGAAATTGTTCTATGACAAATAATTTATAAATATCAAATTCTTCCATCCCCATTCAAACTAGTAAAATATTTCTAGGCATGTACCCAGACTGCAAACTTAATTGGAAAAAATACTTTCAGCAACTCAAATCTAAACGCTCTAAAGACCAAAACATTTTGAAAATATTATCCAATACTTCATGAGGAACCAATCATCAATCTCTTCTTACAATTTACAAGTCAATATCCAGGCAACTCCTTAAATATTCAGCCTGCATTTGGACTAAAGCCCAATTACTACTATATAATAGATTCTTCCACCCTAGGATTCCTTATACCATTTATGATAACAGTAAACTTACCTTCCCAGCAAATATTCTATTCATCCGAGCTCTCCTATCCCCTGTCCCCCAGAGTGCAAAATTTCAATTTTCCACCATGGATCAGAGCCCCTCCCGAGATTAACTTTAACTTTGACAAATTATCAGGCAACCCGAAACTAATTACTAATTATTTTCAAGATATAATCGAAAAGAACTACCCAGACCACAAAATAATATATACCGATAGCTCCAAATCTTCATCAGCCGTGGGTTCAGCCTTTTTGTCTATCAATCAACTGAAAAGTTGTATTCGACCTTTTATGTAGCATATATAGCTCTTGATAAATGGCTTATTGCTACCGACTCCAAAAGTGCTCTCCGGGCACTCTCCAAATTTCACTCTGATCATCCATTAATAATTAACATCCAGAATATAATCACTAAAAACCTCAGACGAAATTCAACCACAGCTTTTATTTGGTCTTCAAGACATATCGGGATTAAGGGAAATAAAACAGCTGACACCTTAGCAACAACAGCAACAGACAACCCTCATCATCTAACCCTATGAAAATCTCATATCGATGATATGTACCTTTATTCACAACCTTAACATCACTGAATGGGACCTTCTAGAAGGAACTAATAAACTCTAAGAATCCTAAAAAGTTCTCCAAAGGAGCTTCTACTGAATAGTACTATCGTCTCCTTATAGGACATTCTAGATTAACCCATCTCTACCTATTAAACAATGATGTCAACACTGCGACACTTCACTCACACTTAATCACATATTAACTGAATGCAATGTTCTATCTTTTTTGAAGAACTCCCATAATATATCTACTGAGAACCTGAGCATGGCGTTGGCTCCAGAATATGATCACTAGATCACCAGAATCTAGAAATATTCAAAACATCCTAAATTTTCTTAAAGAAGGAAACCTGATGTTGATTATGTTTGATATAGCTGCAGAACAAAGTTCTCAGAACTGTTCTTGGATGAAAATGGCTCTTGGAATTACTAAATAGGATATATATAAAATAATAAAAATATTTATTGTTTTAACTAAAAATAAATGTATACTACTAAATTTTGCCACTTAACCTAAAATGTTGCACCTTGGGGCAAATCAGTTAATAATATTAATAGGTTATTTTTAAGCCAAAATGCAGTGGTAAAACTCTTATTTGATATGCAATATAGAGATTTTCACTAAATATGGTTTACTTACTTTTCCTTTAATAATAATATTAAAAATCGGTAAATTCACCTTTACCCAGAATTTCCCTGGTATATAATTCCACTACTTACAGATAACACAACTTATATACGCATATAATTATTTGGTAATAACTTTATATAAACCCTATTAAAAATGTTGTAAGTTTTGAGCTAAGCCGCGCACAGACACAATGACAGTCCGAGGAAAATCATAGAACATGTTCTTCGGAATCTAGGGAACCTAAAACGCAAAGATAAGCAAACATCTCGGAGGGTAATTTTTTTTCAGGATTACAATACCTCCTCTCTAAACTATAAAACAAATTCATATTTTCATAACTATGCCTCACAGAGATTTGCTGTGTGTGAATCAACACAGGATGACATTTGGAAGAAAGTCCTCCACATGTATAGAAGAAAACAAATTTAACACTCCCCCGGGAATATAATGCCTACGATATAGTCCCTATATTACTCCTAGAAAAAGATTAAGGAAAATTTTCGTACCGGACGCTTTTATTTTGTAAAAGGTTTTCTAAACTACTATAATGTTAGTGTCGAAAGTATATGTTTTGAACTAATTGCTTTTACTATAATCTTGAAAATTTAATTTAGATGTAATTCTGATATTTTTGTTTGTCTACAAAATAAGGCTCAATGGCTTTTGTATATCACTGACAGCATATGTACCATTAAAGTGTATTGAGTATTGAACATTTTTTGCCGATAAAGCTGTTTGTATAATGTATACACTTTGCACATTTATGAACTGCTTTTAGCAATTTCATATCTATATATTTTAGAAAACTTGAAAAGTATTGTGATAGGTTTCACATGCGTTCATTATTCGTGTGGCAACGAAGTTTGACACTTTCGTATATAAACTTTCATGGTATCTCATTTCTATTCTTGGTCATATGTAATATAATCAGGACCGGCGCGAGGCCATGTGCAAGAGACAAGTAAGACAAAACCTTTTTTTTATTTAGCCATCCGTTTATGATAGCCGTTTGTTTACAAAAAGTAAGACTTTTTTGAGTTTCCAGTTAGTTGATAAATAATTGCTATTCGTTGGGATTTTCTAAAAGGGGTCTCGCAAAATTATATGAACGCAGTCCTTTCCGTTCGTTACAATGTTTGGTTCAAAATTCAATTTAAACTAAATAATATTAACAATTTTCTAATTAATAGCATCAAATCACAATTTTACTGGATTAACAATTGCTTGGACTATTAAGTACCGCACGCATGGCACCGAAGTTATTATATCGATCCCGAATCAACAGATCGCAAATTCTCGCTTTGTAAAACACGTTCGAAGGAAATTTCTAGATTCAGATTTCGTCCGCCACATTTAAAATAAAATTTATACATATGCTTTTCAATGTCATGAATATTATTATAAAATGGTCCCTAATTGATTCTTTATTATGTGTATCACATAGATAGTTGTATTGAGAAAATTTCCTGAGTTTTAGATTGATCAAATATTAAATATTAATTGGGTTTTTCATTATTAAAAATCTTAACTGCCAAAAATAGATTCTGAATTGGAGCCATGTTTTGGTGAGACATACGGATGTACTGTTTTTATGTAGTCCGATTCCATAAAACCGAGTGGGTCAGTCGTTTCGAGCCTCTTTTGCAAAATTTCTATTGTTGAAAGCAAACATGAGATAAGTTAGTTGGAATTTAGTTAATATTTTAACTTAGTCAGCCTAGATGCTGGATTAAATCCAATAAAATCTCAATTCAGTAATGGATTACTGCTTTCTTAAGACATAACATCTGATAAGTTAATTTTGAGTGTTTTCTGGCAAGAAAAATTACATTTTTGTGCATTGTGAACATGTTGACTCATTTCGTCATTTTGTTTCAGGTTTTTTTTTTCTTTTAACATTTTTCCTCTTCTCTACAATTTTTTCCCTACCACTTTCAATTGTTTTAATTATTAATTGGAAAATGGATATTAAAAGTAAATAATCAATAAAATGAAGAATTTATTGCATAATTCAAATTAAAAGTGATTCCTGGACGAGGAAAATTTAATGGTAACTGTTTTGTGGTAAAGCTTCTCAATTCCTGGAGGAAGAAGTCCTTTTTTAGTACCGTGTGGTCAATTTTCTGGACAAGTGCTGTGTGGCCAGTTCCAGGGTGTCATTGTTCCTGTTTTGGACTTGGGTAGTCTACAAGGAATGACGCCATAGCAAGGATATACTCCCGGACATATGTTGAAAAGATAAGTGATTTATAATTTTCTTATTTTCGCTTCTTTGGATTGATGTAGTGGCCATGCATTAATTCATTAGGAAATACTTAATGCTTATTTGAAAACTACATACCGAAACCTCTCTTCAGTCTTCAATTCCTTCTGTTTATTAATTAATAATTATCTTCAAAAAATATATAAATGGTATAAATTATAAATTATTGTAAAAAAATATACATATATACAAATTTTCGTCTCGATTTACGTAAAATTTAAACATATCTTCTTGATTTAAATATATCAAATTTTATGTAGGTATAAATTAATACTTACACTGTGTATAAATATTGTCTATGTGGCATTGGTATATATACTTGTAAAAATTATTATCTGTACTAAAATATTAATTTCTTAAAGATGTTTGGACATTTACATTTATCCTAATTAGGTATAAAATTTTACTTTCTTATAAATTATGTGAGTGTATATTAAATCAAGGTATCATACTAGTGAGTAATACCATTGATATTTCACTAATTTAAATTTAAGATTGTGGCATTTTATTTCATGGTAAATTTATTGGGACTATGGAACTGAAATTTTGATTTTCTTTTCTATTGTAATTTTCCTCTAATATCAAATTGGACTTTTTGATTTAAAATTTCTCTTATTCTATCTTAATTTGAATTTATAATAACTTGACTATTTATGATTAAATTTTTTCTACTTAAGAAATTTGCTTAAAAGTGTCTAGAATTATCTAGAGTCATGTTGTCATTTTAGAAATTTTGCATAAGGTCAAATATCAGCCGATCATAAAATTGAGTTTCATTGTTTGTTTGTTCAAAAAGAACTTCATAATACCAACTAATTAAATTAAATCAAACTGATTGAAGATCAGCTGCTTTACTAATTCATATTCAACAACCGAACACATAATTGAGTTTCATTGTTTGTTTGTTCGAAAAGAACTTCATATTATCTACTAATTAAATTAAATCAAACTGATAAAAGATCAGCTGCTTAACTAATTAATATTCAACAACCGAACACATAATTGAGTTTCATTGTTTGTTTGTTCACAAAGAATTTCACATAAATAAAATTGAATCATACTGATAAACGATCAGCTGCTTAAAAAATATTAAAAAAATCTAATTACCAACTAAATTTATTTAACCCATTTAATTTCTTTAGATCTATATGATTTTCTTATCCTTGCTGACTTAAATCGTAATTTATTATCTTTGTTAAATTTAATCGTTTGAATATTTTAACTTAATTTTATGAGAAAATGTACTTTCTAACCTTAATTTAATAATTAATTGATTTTTATGCATATATTGAGAAAAAATAAATAACCAAATCTTTTCCAAAATATAAAATATAATCATTTCAATTGTAAGAGAAATTTAATTTCACTTCTACTTCTAAAGGTCCAGTCCAAGGAAAAATAAATTGGTAGTTACGTGATTTTGTTTTTCATTTATTTAATTTAGGTCACATTAGCATATATTTTATCACATTAGCATATATTTTATCTTTATTTTTTATTAAATATCTAAATCTAACTATTTTAAGTTGCTCTCTTCCTTTATTTTATATCTGCATATCTTTCTTCTTCGAGCTCCTATAGCTCTGGCGCCCATAGCCAAATTATAAAAAAACTTTTCAACGTTTGCTAAGTTCAATTAGCCGGAGTATTTTACATTAAAATTATAATCCTATTAAGTTGCTCTAAAACATCAGCTAGCCGAGTCGAACTTACGATTTTATAATAGTTTTTCTTAGTGATCTTAAGAGTCATTTAACAAACATAAAAATATAAAAAAAGCACTAAAGAAAACTTTATATCGTTACAATTTATAAAAGTTGAAAAAATGGTTTAAAAGCCTTACCTATTTTCACCATCTCTTTTTCTAGTTGCATTCTTCGGAACAATCTTTGTTTGTAAGATTTAATTACATTCTCAATATGTTGCTCCATGAAAAACTTAAAGGCTTGTGGTGAATAATTTTTTACTTTACCATCCCTTCTCTCCTCTTCTTTTTCCTTACTGATTTTCTTTCTTTCCGGAATTGGCGACTAAATAAAGAAAAAAAACTTATATTAGCTCCGTATAAATAAGGAATAAATAAGTAAGAGGCTGTATATAACTCTAGGATAAAATAAAAAAGTTGTACCTGGTGTTTTATTTTGGCATAAGGAGGCAACTGAGGTGGTAATTCATTGGAATTCTTGCTACCATTACTTTCCGACGAGGAATTTCCATTAATTGTAGTATGGTTATTGTTATTTGAATTAGTTTTAACTGAAGAGGATGCTAAAATATATAAAATATTTTATACATAATTTAATTATAAAAGACAATATTAATTTAATTTTACTATGTTACTTCTTTAGTATTTTTGGTCCATTTTGGACTTATATTAAATAAAGGGAAGTATTTTTAATGAGAAATACAATGTTTCATACAAACCAGTAGGAGGTAATGGGGGAGCTCCATTATCTGGATATAAATTTCTACCATCGCCAGAATTAGTAGATAGTGGACTGTCAGCCCTGCAGCATTCATTTGTACTACCCACTGCAGGAGAATATTTTCGTTGAAGTGGGGGATGAGGATGGCCTGAAGCGGTGTACGTAGTATGGGTATCATCTGTATATGGGGGAGGAGGAAGTAGAGGATGAACTGAAATAAAAAACACTCGTATATAAATAAATACACACATGTTTATTTATACACTGAATATACTTTTGTAAAAGCCCTTCTTTCTTGTTGAATTCTTTAACTTTTTTGATATTTTGTACTGTTTAGATGAAATTGAAAATATGACTTAATATAAGCCCTTTATAATAGGGTCTATGCGGCGTTTAATCTCAATAAATCGAGTTTGTTTACGTCGCTAGTTATAGATGTCTGTTTATAATGACAATTTAAGTTATAGTTGTTTGTTTTAATGACAATTTAAAGTAATTTTGATCACGGTATTGTCCGATTGTCCCGAGTGTAATCGTCAAATTAAAGCAAATCAAGGTTTGGTAGAGTATTCCAGTTGTCTATTTATGTCTTATGTGATTCGAACCAATCTGTTCTGCTTTCGAGAACAAAGGATTTCACAACTGGGAATAACGTTCTTGTAAAAAAAAAGTCTGATTAAGCGATTATCAGCTGTGGGGATCAGTGATGGGAACAGCCCCGCTAACCGTTACAACAGTTATGCGTTGCTATTGACGCCGCCGGTAAACTGCGTTCAACAGCAGTCACGTTCATCAAATTTCCTTAAAGACCCGACAACCAGAATAAACAAAATGCCTGAAATTGATGTTAATGTACAAATAAGAAATTTATTAAAAAAGAACAATATTAGCAATAAAGAATTTAGATATTTTAATCGTTAACCTACCGAAAAAGATAATTCAACAGATCCAGTCACGAAATTTCAAATAGAATAAAAGGGCCAAAAAATATAATTATATATAATATCCAAGAAAGTCCTTCATCTAAAGCGAAAAAAAAAGTGGAAAATCCTAAAAAATTAATGTATTTAATAAAAGTTAGTGAAAGAACTTGAGTAAGTATATACTTTCAAAGTATAATAAAGAAATAATAACTTTCTATTAACTTGTTCTAAAATCAGACCATGACAAGCAACGTATTATTTCGATATTTGAGAGGCTACAAATAAGTAATGTTCTACGTTGTTAAGTTATTCGTATAGGTCAACCTAGTTCTAAAACTAAACCTATCAAAATTATGTTCTCTAATGGTTGAAGAAACGCCATACAATGCTTAAAACATAAATCCAAATTAAGAAGAACCAGAAACCTGAACCTATTGTATGTCAGCTTAAAGAACTTAATGCCCGGTCTAAACTAATAAAACTAGGAACATTTCAAGGAGAATATAATCTTGTTAGTCGATATAAAGGACGTAAACCCGTTATCGATAAAATTTAAATAAACTCAAAAGTTCAACCCACAATACAACTCATGACAATCACTGCTCCAATGGTTCAAAAAACGATTAACAAACATTAACAATTGTTACTGTCAAACTGGAGGTCTTAAAACCAAACTATAATGTTATCTTATTGCTCGAAACCTGGTTAGATTCAAGTGTGCCACCTTAAAAAAACTGACTGCCTGGCTTTGCTGTCTATAAAAGAGATCGAAGTAAGAATACTAACAATAAACTCCAAGAAGGCGAAGTTCCAATCGAAATGTCAAGATCTTTCAAGTCTAATCTAACTGAAATTAAAGCGAATGAGGTTGAGCAGCGGTTTGTTGATGTGAAATTCAATTAAAAAACAATAATTCTGAGTGCAGTTTACCTACTTCCAAAATCTAACTCTACAAAGTATGAATACTACTCTCATTCTGTGTGCATTCTGCATAATCAGAATTTTTCGAGTTAATCACTATTATTCGATGTCTATAATTTACCAGAAGCATTGTGGAATAATAACTCTTTTGGTCTAACAGTAATTTGCTCTAAGAGCTGAATTTTGTGTTACGGAATCATTTTCTTTTTTTAACCTTTTTCAAACTTCTTACCAAAAAAAAAAAGAAATACATATTTGGACCTGTTTTTCTCTCACCTGCCTGACTTGACGCCGAACTACGCCGGCGATAAACCATGGCAGTGTTCAAAACTTTTCTGATTTTCTTCTTCTGGAGGTGGAAAGCGCTGCCAGATTAGAATTTAATGAGTTTTACTACGACTTTTTTTGTACCAATAAAACATTTGAAGTTCTCAAACTTTCCTAAATGGTAAAACCCTTACTTAAAACATATTGTTAATTTAAAATAAAATCTCTCGTAAGGCTTTCATCATTTCTCAAATGATGATTACATGGAAATTTCACAGCTTAGGAATCTGTATTAAACTGAGTTGGATAAATGCTACAAAAACTATATGGGCCAAATTGAGTCTAATCTGAACCGTGTACTGAGAGGCTTTTGGGAATTTATTAACAACAAAAGAAAGTCAAATCAATGACCTAACTTCCTGCATTGAGGAGATATTTTGCTGCTTACTTTTCTAAGGTCTATGACAGTAGCACGGGTGTAATACTTGACTTTTCAATCTCAAGATGCAGGGACATTCACTTGTGTAGTTTAACTACTGTTGATGTTTTTGCATTATCGATAGCCTTCCTAACACGCTGAGCACTGGTCCAGACAAAATCCCTAATTACATCTCAAAAAATTGTATTTACTCACACACTCAGCTCCTTCAACTAATTTTAGTTGAAGTTTAGTTTTTCAGTGACATTTCTGATATTGTGGGTTATTCAGAGGTAAGCTGTTTTGCCGATGACCCTAAAATGTATGTACGTATCGTATTCAAAGCGATTCGGACTATGCACAGCTTCAGGCTCACTGACGCATTATAAAACTGGCTAGTTTAGTCTTAAATATTAATAAGTTTAGTTGCAATTCATTTTATAGAGGATTAAAGAAATTTGACACCTCTTATCAAATAATTTCATTTCCATAAATCAAGTCAAGGTCTCTGGAGTTTTGTTTAACGAGAGTGCCTATGGGGAACACATAGCTCACATATCGTTAAGTGGTCATCAAATGTTGGGTTTTATTTGGAGAAACTGCTCAGATTTCTGTTGCCGATTTTAGAGTATTGTACTGTGCCTTGTTCGTTCCATTGTTGAATCTGCTGCGATTATATGGTCACCACAGTACCAATCCAATTAATTCTGATAATATCAAGACATTAATGCTATAGCAATTAAGATTGTAAACTTTGTCGAACAGACGACTTCAGTTTAACCTTTGTTTTGTTTTCAGGATTATTAATGGCCTGATAGATAGTCCAGATCTACCGGCCAGTTCTGTCATCTATAAACCTTAATTTACCTCAGAGACGCTTACATAGTGAGTTATTTCATATTAACTACCAACTTACAAACTATGGCTCTTTTTCTCCAATTAAAAGATCTATCATTAGATGTTTTTAATTGCACATTGTCAGGTTTTATGATTTATTATAAGTGTTAATAATAGACTTCTTAGATAAACTGTTTTCTTAGTGTTTCTATTACTATTAGTTTAAGTACCTAGGTTCTCAGCTGTACTAACTAATTTGCTTGTGCTATTCTAAATATTTATTGTTATCGGTTTTTAATCATTTGTATAAGTTATTTTTATAACAAATAAATATGCTTAAGTTTGTAAACATTTTAGTCCCAGTAAAATGGCTACATTTGAAGATACAACTGCCATTTTGATAATTTACTGGGCTGCTGGTAAAAGAGGGAGAATTCGCTGGTCGGATGGATCTCTGTACTTTTAACTTCCTGGACTTTATTCTACGTGAACATAATAAAACATATTAAAAATATTGAAAGGCAGTCCCCATTCAAAATGATGCACAATTGTTTCAAAAGATCGAAACACACACACATACATTATATAGAATTAATCTTTGTGGGGAACTTTGCACATTCGCCAAAATGTCGCGCAGAACAACTGGTTCATTTAAAATTCAACTGGGCCAGGACATTTTTACAAATTTAGAGTTTGGTAAAAATCCTGTGTCATACAAAGTACTGAAAGAGCCTCGAAAAGATCCAAATTTTCAAAATTGGTCAGAGAGCTAAAAGATAAACTTTTAAAATATGTAAATTCAAGTTGCAACAGGGATGGCATACGGAGAGAAACTCTCGTTTTCAAAGAGAGTTCTATGAATAGTCTTAGCAATGGCACAAAAATGTATCATTTAGATCATATGTTTAGAGATGGCAATACAAAAACTTTAAACACAATCATTTTTGTTTGGTGTTATCTGAACCATGGGATATCATTATTTATGTGAATCTAATTTAAATTCCACCTGACTTAGTTAATTTGACTTTGGTACATCTATGCCTCATCTCACATAACCTAAATCGGTGGATCGTATGTGTGTATTATATTTCAACCAGGTAGACCGCGAACTTTCTGTATACATATGTCTAATGTTAATGTAAGTAAACGTTAGTATTGCCAAAAAACTGTTCTTAAACTGGGAGACTGATGCAGCACTTGTTTGGTTTGTATTGCACTAATTATGCATGGACAGTGATATTACTACACCGACGGTGGTAATCTCGGCGCAAAAACATCTTCCTTATCTGCTTATCCAAAAGGGTTCTTTACTGCAATAGGTAAATTGAGCGGAGACGAGTAAATTTTATGGCTAGACCATTTCTAACCGCTGGATGTAAACGTTGCAGAAAACAATATTATTGTGTTTATATGTGAAACAAACATTCGTGTTTTAAGCAGTGCTGATATATGGTACATGTATGGAACATTTTCTTATTGCACATAGTCCTTTTTTCAGTTTTTTACAATTCATGTACTCCAGAACGCACAATATATTCCTTTAGTGTTTTGCTTATTATCAAGCACAACTAAACAAGCTTACAAAACTTGTTTCTCTGTATTAAAACGTAAAACTTTTGAAAAATATCTCCTTTTGTTAAATCCGAATACTATCTTTGTCATGGAACAGAAAATCCAGTCTCTTGGAATAATTTTTGAATACAAATAGAAAACTGAAATCGGTTTTTTTTTAAAGAATGTCAAATTAATACATATGTTAAAATACAAAGTTTACATATTCCTATGGAAGTTAAAGATAAAAATGTAAAAGCGAAATTGGAATCACTTAAAAAACTTCTTCATAACTATAATTTAGGTGAAATAAGCAGATTAGATTATGTAAAATGTACACCATATTTACCATTACATATATGTCATAAGTACCTATAATTATTTTCTAAATAAATAATTATCACTGGAATCTTTGGAATTCAAGTATGTGATAAATTAAAAAGCAAAGTACCTCATTAAATGCATTGTGCATTGCAATATAATTTGCGCCCAGAATACCTATAGTATTAAGTTATCTCCTAACTCCTTGCGCACAATTTACCTCCGTCCTACTAAACTACCATGCTATCTATTTCTTCCCAAACTTCCTAGAAGCTAGATTAAATTTAAAGTAATGCTAGTTAAATTGCTGAAAAGGAATTACAATATACTTATGATGATTAAAAAATAATAAATCTTTTAAATAAATAGCCCTCTGATCACGAAATGCTAAATACCAAACCATTCCATGACTTCTTTTATATAAATACACTTTTTTACATCAACCGAAAAAAAGTCTAACCAAAGCGCAGTCCGATTTTTAAAACATAGCTATATACGAAATTACAGATTTTGTTAAAAAATCATCGCTTTGTTTATACTCCATAGTCACGGAATGGTATAAGAGTTAGCTCTTTTGGTTATAAATGCATCCTGATTACCTTTCGTATATTGTTTTGGATAGAAAAAAATACAGTTTTCTCAAATTATACAAATTCTTTTTTAGTGTAGTTTGCAGATATACAGGGTATTTAGTTTTTCTGAAATCAACATCAATTTTGATTTCTTAAATGTAACACGTAACACTCTGTATATTATTTAACCGTTGGGCCCTTCCTGCTAATTATAAATATACCAAATTTTAAAGAAACCCAAGAAATTTAAGAAATTTTCCCATGAAAAGCAATGTATTCCCATTAACTCCACTAGGCAGTCGAACGTTATGTGTCTTTTTCGAATACACTGCTCCTTATGGTAAAATTTAATTCTCATTTTTCGAGTGGCTGATGATAACAGTATCAAATTTGGTATATTTATAATCAGCAAGACCCGACCCATTTAATAGGCACATAATATACAAAGGGTTACATTTAAGCAACCAAAGTTAATGTTGATTTAGAAAAACGATTCTATAAATGGCATAACTACAAAATATACTAAAACAAAATTTGTAAGTTTTGAAGAAACTTTTTTATTTAATTATTTTTATATCTATAAAGTACGAACAATAATGGCCAGTGCATTTATATCTAAAAATTCCGTATACTGGAGGTATTTGACTGTACATTTTTACCATCTCAAGAATACTCTGAATATCACGGACAATTAAATCACTTTCGCACAGTACAACTACTAAGATTACCTCTTTGCGCTTTTGCTTTCGCCTGCATGGTACTGGCGTAACTAGGAGGTTCGGTTGTTGGTATATTCACCGTAGAACCAGATGGGCCACTGACGGTTCCTGGAAGAGGCGCAGCAGGTTTCCCCGATGCGCCTCCACCGTTAGTATATACTTTTTGTTGAATAGATGCTGTGTAAGATGGAGGAGGTGCTGAAGTTGCTGGTGGGGTAGTGGGACCTGTAAAACAATCATGTATAGGTACAAAACCATATTTTCAAATAAATGTCCTATAAATGTATTACAATATTTTTTATTAATATACTTCCTTTATTAGTATTTAAAAAAAAACAGCATTCCGAACGGTTTTTTTTTAGTTATTAGCAGTTAAAATGAAAAATATATTTACTGTACGATCAAACCATAAATCCATTGAGATAAAAAATTAAAATAAGTTACTACACAGCAAATATAAACTTGAATTCCTACATTTAATAGGTAATATTAATGTAATCTATATACATAGCGACACTAATCAAACTAAGAACGGTAATTAAATGTAAACGTATATCTATATACAGTTGATCCTTTGGATGTTTACCCATACGTCATCATTCACATTTATACGAATCAAATCAAAATTTAAGATACTGGCCAGTTGGTGTACACCAAACACACATACACATACACACAAGCACACACACGCGTACACAAACGCGCACACACAGGTGCCCACGCGGACATGGACACGCACGCGCGCACACACACACATAAATCAAAATTTCATGGATTAAATTGTCAAAAAAAGTCACGTTCATTATGGGCGTAGATATAAATATAAATTAAATTACTAACTGACAGTACTTGCCAGCAACAAAGAATACATCAAAAGTATCTTCCTAAAAGGCCTGACTTGAAGATTAAACGGAATAAGACTTTATAAAAACACAAATATGAACAATATAGAATGACAATAATAATAATAATAATCGCCAAACAAATCCTTGGCATTTGAAGCTTTGACATGAAAAGCCTACTAATTCTGATGTCTCAGGTAGCAAGTTCCAAAACGAACCTAATTTATTAATTTTTCATTTCATGCTTCATCATTTTCTTTTATTATCGATTTATGGAATACCAATCGATAAGAGAAACACGGTGCTAAAAAGCACGTCTTTGATATATTCATCGATTGATGACGCACGTGTAAAATTCCAACAGACCAAATGTATGTACAAATTAGGAGAAAACCTATTTTGTATTTATTTTAGCCTTAAAATGATGAGTGGAGGTGGTAAGAAAATTAACCTTAGTATTTAAACCGTTACATAACCTTGCAATTTTTGTTAGCGCAGACTCCGGCCATAGTTTCTATGGTAAAACCCTACAGGTTGTTTCAACAAAACCTGAACATCGTCTTTATTTTTGAAGTTCCTTGCATTGTTGTGAAAAATGAAAATAGCCAATCGATATATGTTTTCTTCAGTAAAAATCAAGCCACAAAAACCATTTTAATCAAAAACAAAAACTGACTACTGTTTTTTGAATAAAAGTCCCCATTTTTTTATAGTAATGTGATTATTGATTATGTTTTTTCTTCATTTCGGCGATGACTGTTTTCATTATATTTTATTCTCATTCACTTTCTGACAACCTGTTTAGGTTGCAGAGGTCATATTATTTCTGATCACCTTTGATATCAAAGTCAAGAGAAATTCGAAAAAATGAAAACTAAAAGAGACAGGTACAGAAGCTCCTTCAAAGTGCAAGTTCCTCAACAGAAAAAGGATGAAATAATGTCAGAAAAACTATGGCCAAGAGGCATAGTCATTAACCATTTTCTGAATCTCCAACGCCAGGTAAAACTGTCCATGGTTCCAAACATCAAAAACTTTGTCACATCAACGTAAGATCATTAAGGTACAAAGTCCCTCTTTTGGAAGCTGCAATGGCAAATGAGGAATATGATATTCTTTGCATCACAGAACACTAGCTGACAGCTGAGGAAGTGAATGCATTATATGTCCAGGGGTACCATCTAGTTGGGTTCTCTTGTAGAAGCCATTTTGTAGGAGGAGGTACATTTACTTTTATATTTTATGTTGTAAACACTAATCTAACAGTTATTGAAAAAGATTTTGAATGTACCTGTATTTTTATAAAGGACCTTAATTTGTATATTGTAGCTATTTATAGATCTCCTTCAGGTCACTTTGAGACTTTTTTGTTGAACATCGAAAATACTCTTAATTACCTGGTAAAGCCGTTGTAATTGCCGGAGATTTCAACGTTTAATTTAATTCAACCAATGAAGATACAGTCACATTACTAGACACTCGCAAGAGTTTTAATCTGAACCAAACTATAAAAGAGTTCACAAGAAATAACCATTGCCTTGATAATATCTTCGTGACTGAGGAAACTGAGGTTGCAACTTCTCGGGTTATCGAATTTAATAACATTTAATGATCATAAAGGTCAGGTGGTTGAGCTGGGAGTTACACTACCAGGGCCTAAAAATCTGACTCGGGAAAAGATTTGTAGACCCATTACACAGCATGGCCTGTATCAGTTTTATAATATGATTGAAAATACATAGTTTAATTTTATTAACACCAATGAGAGTGATATAGAAAGTAAATTCTATAGGTTCATGAGTATTCTGGGAGAGGCATTTTTGCTCGCCTTTTCAGTAAAAAAATATGCTGTGCGCCCAAATCAAACACACAGCATAAGTTGGTTTAGCGATGAGCTCACAGAAATGAGAGATCGATTGGATTTTCTTAGGTTACTCAGTCAGCAGTATAATAATGAGGGGTTTACCGAGGCTTATAAAAACTATAGACTCTTATACAAAAATACTATTTGTGAATCAAAAATTAGGGCTAATGAAAGAATTATTAGCTCATCCAATAATGCCCCAAAATGTATGTGGAAAGTAATTAATAGGCACAGACAACTAAAAAATTAAAATACCAACAATATCAGTCCTGACGCATTTAACAAATATTTTTCAAACATTTTACATCTTGTAAAAAATATTCCAGTAACTGATATGTCGCCGTTGGAAAATCTTAGTAGAATTGTGCCCTTCCCGAATGCTTTTAAATTTGGGGAAGTAAGTTTTAACCAAGTACGTGATATTATAAATAACCTAACAAATAAAAATTGCTCTGATATATACAACTTAAATGTTAAAGCAATTAAAACAATAAAAAATTTAATTATCATTCTATTAACAAAATTAATTAACTTATGCATTAGTGAGAGTATTTTTTCTGGGGGTGCTCAAACAGGCCGTTATTGTTCCTATTCATAAAAAGGGCAACCCTGATATGCCGGAAAACTATAGACCGATCTCACTTCTCCCAGTAATATTAAGTAATAAAAAATTGTTGAGAAGTCCATGGCTATGTAACTGACTTTTTTTGAAAAAGAAGGATCCTTCAACGAGGGTCAATTTGGATTTCGGAGGGACAGGAGAACGGCCTTGGGAATTTTGAACCTAGTTGCCACAATTCAGAACAGTTTCCACGATTCGAAATTCAATACAGTTCTGTCATGCGACCAATCTAAAGCATTTGATTGCATGGGCCATAACATTCTTGTACAAAAACTACATTTGAGATAGTACAACTATCTATAAACTGTCAATGTGATTTTTGTATATCCTTGCCAGGATTCAAAGACTGTTCGTCGAGTCAAAAAGTACTTTTGGTACATTTTTACTTTTTAGTCGCTAGATCTTGGAGATGCTTTCAGATAAACGTTTGAAATTTGATACGTTTTTAGAACTCACTGGAGGGTCTCGAACGGTATCAAATGGATCTTCGTATTATTTTTGGTTTTTCATCTATTATAAAAAAATTTTTGTTTTTAATTTTCTATGACACACGATTATCTGTTGACAAAACTGAAATACCGATTTGCAACCTTTAGGAAATGTTCCTTTGGGCATTCTGATGAACCCTATTTAAAAGGGACGCGATCGAACATTGAGGAGTATCTTTTTTTAATAAACCTCATTTCTTGGTCAAAAACAAGGATCCACTGAACACCCTCTAGTGGCTCAACGGTTCAAGTTTTCAATAAAAACAAAAAAGATCCTGAAAGAGCATATATTAAGAGAAAAAATTCTTATACCGATATCTTCAAAAAAAATGTAAGCAAATTACATTTATCGCCACTTCTTTAAGAAAGCTCAATTTTTAAAATTTTTTCCTGTCTTCACTAAAAATTAGTTTTATAGAAAAATACCATAAGACAAAATTAATGAGAAGGCAAAAAGGTACAAAACTGCGTTCCAAGTTTCCAGCTTAATGCTTCAGGAGAAAAACTACTTGCACGCGAAGCAATAATTTTTTTCCCGTTTGGTGGTTTCCCTAGCCATTGACCATATTATCAGTCGTACGCCCTGAAGTTAGTTTTTTTTTAAATATTTAATATAATACGCGCGGCGGTTCGATAGGGAGTTTAAAAGAGATGCGAAATCAAGCCTAGACCGCAAATGCCAGAAAAGAAGTAGGAATATTAAAAAAAACTAAATTGTATTTGCCTTTACATTTTTCACTGATTTTTTTCGAATACAGTAACTACAAGTGAGAATAATTTAGTGACTCGAAGGGAATCCCGAGGGGTTAAAAAACCACGTTGTCAGAATTGCGTTTTGGTTTATACTGGGTGAGCCAGTTTGGGATTAAAAGCTTAAATTTTGATCACTATTTCACTATCACTAAACAGTTGATTTTGAACAAAAGTCATAAACTTAAGAAACATCCCAGCTTCCTCTAGAGACTGGTATAAAATTTACCCCGATCGGTTTTTAAGCTGAGTTTGGAAAAATATTTGAAATGTAGCGTGCACACAATTTTTTGTCCGGCTTTGAGATCTCGTATCGGTACTACCTGTGGTAAATCGAATGGGCAGCATTCAACAAAAAATACACAAATTTTTCAGGCCTTGCAGACATGTTTTACATACGGGGCGTGATAGTATTTAATGCCTACGGATTTTATTAATTCTGATCAACGGTTACAAAAGCTTCTGGTGGTTATGCTTTGAGAGTAATTAAGGGTCAGCTTGACCCTACAATTGCCAGAAGAGCCTATTCCGCTCTTACAGAGGTCATTTAAACTAGGTGCTTGATTTTGGGCATCATATACAGAGTAGCTAATTTATAGTGTTTTTGTGTCACAGAAAATAACATTAAGATATTTATGTAAAGGTAAAATCGAGAACTCTGGTAAACCAATATTTTTACGAAAAAAAATTAACATTGGCAAGTATTTTTTTCCTTTAGACTTGAACCTGACCTGTCTTATGCGCAAAAACTTTAAGTGAAATTAATTCCTCTCCAGTGAAAGCTTCTCGTTGTTCTTCTGCTCAAGAAAAGAAAGTAGTGCCCTACCTGATCAAGCAAAGAAAGAAGTTCCTTCTCTATTCAAGCAACAAAGTACAGAGTATATAATAGAAACCTTCGATTTAAATTTATTGTTTCACAAGTTAATGCACTTTCGAGTGTTGCTGTGCTAGTCTCTCTAGGTATGTCCACTACTGCATTTAATACAAGTTTTTTCATTTAGATAGTTTTAATTGCCAATTCCCAAACCGAGAACACTTACAATACCTTATTAGATGAATATTTTCGTAAACAGGATATTACTTCAAACCTACAGTTAGGCTCGTTTCACACATACACGGTAACCGTTTAAACAGCACCGTATACACGGCTAAGGAATGCAGACTATAATAAGTGCTTACACACGCACTGTAGCTGTGTGCATGGCAAATCTTTATCGTGATGTCACCGTGGCTTCCCACTGGGATTTCATAGCCACCGTTACCGTTTGTACTGCGCGAACTGTTCAGTCGAGTACTGAATTACTTGGAAACTTTCAAAATTGCCGTATTTACGGCAGGCTTATATACTTTTTTTCCGTTTTACATTGATATTCTATTTCAGTATTAATTTTGTGAGGGGCTATTCGAAGCGTTAAAAATGAAAAATCTGGATATAGGCATGGATAATCTTATATCGTTAGTGGAAGAAAACCCCGTAATCTGGGACAAAACAAAAGATAGGATGAACCCACTTATAACTATTTCTTTTTTTTTCTTATGCGTCTATATAATATCACCATTGAGAGAACACGTCTACGATCCATAATGGGGAAGAACAAAATGGGAGCACTGAAATAAAACCGGAGAAAAAAGCGTTAATGTGTCAAAAGTCAACACAATGGAACGGCACCGTTTAAACAGTGCCGTTTGGACGGTTACCGTGTAAGTGCGAAAAAAGCCAAAGGTTTGAAGTTTCCATGAATTTTTAAAAGTTGTTGGAACACAATGACAAACAAAATAATAATATAATAATTTCAATGTTGCTGTCGTTTGATAAAATTTATGTTTTGATAATTTTTGCTAATGAAGGAATTTTTTATCATAGCCAGATTTTATTTCTACTAGAGTAATTTATAGTTTTGTTTTTCTGGAATTTTTAACAAGCAGTTCTCACTTAAGCATATATTGAGCGCTTCTTTTATTTTTTTAGCTTCTTAGTTGAGCTTTTTTATTTTATATTTGTTATATTATTTTTATATTTGTAGGTTTTTTCTCAGGCGAAAATAGTGTAGATCTTAAAGAATATTATATTTGCATAAAATTTATTAAATTTTACTTAAATATTTAAATTGAAAATCTGTTAGTTTTACTTGATCCTAAAGCCGCATCCAGGTGATATGAAAAGAGGAGCGCATTCTATGTTGTTATGGAAAATAATGTGATAATATTAACCCATATAAACTATAAAAGAAATTTTTAAATTTAAAATTATAAAATATTTATAATTTTCATTTTAATACACTCTATTATTAATAATGAAAAAAATTAAATATTATTTACAAAAAAATCTAACACTTTACTTAATCACTATACAAGACATTGCTTACAATTACACACCATTACAGTAAGAAGTAACTTTGGAAAAAAATCAGTTATGCACAATGGATTCAAAATATACAATAATTAACCAGATAATATAGACATAAAATTGTCAATATTTTATTGTTTTACGTTACATTCCATGTAATAAACTTGTAAAGTTAGTTTGGAATAAAAACTAAACTTAGACCAGGGGTGCGATTTTGGAGATAATGATAGTTAACGTTCGCTAAATCACGTGATTTAGCAAAACAGTAGATAGGTGTTTAGAAGTAGCAATCATTTCATAAAGGGAAAATTACATGCAGATTTTGACATCAAGTAAGCCATGTTTTGCACCCAATGTGACAATTACTCTCAACCTTAAATTATTTTGTTGACGTTGATGAAAACATACAAAACACGAAAAAAGTTTACAAGTTTCTGTTTATTAACTACACATATTTTATTATTCTGGAAATAATGCAAAGGTGATCAGAATCAAGCAGCTGCAGCTTTTAGGTCTGTCTGAAAAACCACAATATCTATATTATGCTACACTTGAACACTTTTAAAAGAGAAGTTAAAGCGGCATTGCTAGTACGAGATGGCCAGAGCTGGTTATCGAATAATTATTGTACCTAATACCGCAATAATTCTAAATTTAAATGTTTACAAGTGAGTGCAGTGAGAAATGGTGAAAATTTTAGTGGATTTGATTTCATATAATATACTTCTTCAGTACTAGGCTTTTGATGTTAATAAACGAATTTCAGAAAGCGGCATAAAAGATATTTTAGAGACATTAGAAAATATGAATTTTTATAAACACTAGCAGGTATTTGGATACAGGTGACTAATTTTAAATTTAATTTAAAAAATTGTTTTATTTATTTTAAATTAAATTGTTTTACATTTTAACTGTATTTTCATATCTATGACATATGTTATCTATATTTATATACTGAATTGGTAAGTAATCAATATATATATATATATATATATATATATATATATATATATATATATATATATATATATATATATATATATTTAGGTATCTGTTTAGCACTTTAATTTCAAGTAGGTCCTATTCTGTGTTAAAACAAAATTATTAAAATATCTAGTAAGTTTTGTTACTTCCTTATAAAACTATCATTAAGTATAAAAATAAATTTAAAATTAATACTGAACTAATTATTAGGTTTAAAATATTTAAATGTAGGTTTTCCAATATGAACCACCTGCTTTTAGACCAGTTTTTGTAAGATTTTTTTAGTTACAGCATGGAGCCAGTGCCCTGGAAAAAGTTTAAAGTACTTTATTTGTAACTGATATATTTGGGATTTGTTTGTCCTGAAACAATATGACCATTTATAGATAGGTATGAATTTCAATTTTAAGAACTATATAAATCAGTACCCATTTATACAGGCACGTAGCCAGAAATTCAGTTCGGGGGGTCCAGAGCAGAAATTCATTTCGGGGTGGAGGGGGGTCCAAAAGGTCAAAACTCAAGAAAATTAGTAAAAAACATGCCTATACCAACATATTTTCAAAGTTTCGGGGAGAGGTCCAGACCCCCAGAACCCCCCTGGCTATGTGCCTGCATTTATATATCATAGGTATTTTAAAAAAGCCGAAATGCAGTTTTTTTGGAAATGGATTTTCTAGTTTTTCTTACGTGTAAAAAAAATATACAGAGCATTCAATTAAAAAAATAGATATTTTGTCAGACTCAAAATATGTTGAAAAATACTGAAAATTACCATACAATTGATAAACAGAAATGTTTTTTTTCTAATTCTCTTGATTACAATAAAAATATTGAAATTACTGAATTAAATTCTAGACATTTCTAGAATAATTATTTTGGGCTTACAAATAAATCAAAATTGCCCTTTTGAAAAATTTACCAAGAGAAACAGTTGGATTTAATAGTTCTACTTTCATCTCTTAACTTTTGGAAATAAAATTTAACTTAGTAGAGAGATCATTAATCTTCAACTCTGTATATCTCTCAGCAGTGGTGTATATAAGAATTGCTTCTCGGGGATTTTGAGACGATAAAAATGTTCAACAACCAAAATAAAGAAAAAAAAAGTCTTCACTTCTTGTTGTTTACACCATTCTAGGGTATATAATATGATACAAAAAAAAAAAAACATTACTTAATTTTATAAAACTGACTGGGGGTTTTACCCTCCAATTTCTAAAAAAAAGGTCATTACTTTATACTATTTCTATCATTTTAGCTTAAATAAAAGTGACTTTGGTTTAACACAAGCTCCTCCCCCCTTTATACGCCACAATCTCTCAGATATCTACTGAACATGCCTAAAAATAAGTAATTTTCTAGGTTTAAGTGTAGTCGCAAATCTTTCAAGATATAAATGGAATAGTTATTCATTTTGATTGTCTTATAGTTAAGTAAGTCAAACATTCTAGTTTGTTGTATTAGTTTTTTAAAGCCCTTTAAAAAAGTTATTTATTTTCTAAATAAAAAAAATATAATTTAAAATATTATTAAATTTATTGTTTGAGTAATTACAAGCTGAAATATAGTTTCCAATGCTGCTGATCTCTGATGATATGTAAGGTGGTGCCAATTTTTTCCAAGGGACTAAAGGACTTGACTCAGCTTGAAATACCTAAAAATAGAAACACAAAACGTCATATAAGAAAAACTACTTTTTTAAGAATCACCAGCAAAGTATAAAAATTATCTCTGTTAATAAACAAAGTTTTATTAATACAAACTTCACTATTACTATTACTATAAATCAGTACCCATTTATACAGGCACGTAGCCAGAAATTCAGTTCGGGGGATCCAGAGCAGAAATTATTTTGCTTAAAAGGTGACAAAGTACTACTTCAAAAACCTATACATTTTAAAGCCATAATAAACTTAATTGTCCCCTTGTTTGACTGAAATTAAATCCCAAAGGATAGAAAAATTTTAAATTTATGTTTTCCAAATTTATTGTTCCAAATAAAAAAAAATGAACAGCTATGTGAACCTAAACATAAAGAAACAGTTTATGAAGTTATAGGTGCAATATGTTTTTTTCACAGTAAGTTTTCAGAAGGCTAAAATATAATTTGAAATTCTAAAATAAACATATTTCAATTTTTTGATAAACATCAAAAGTCAATCCTCAAGAAGCAATTACTTGTTTAATTATGTAGTATTATTCTAGTTGTAATGATATTTTAAAAATCATGCTGAACAAAAGCTTATAGGAATTGGGAGGGGGATACCTTAAAGGACCATAAACCCTATGGAAAACTATTTTCAGGGAAATTCGCTAAATTTTTTATAAGTTGTAGTTCTAGACCTATTTTATAAAAAAAAAAGTATACAATTAATTATTAAACCTAAATATATCATAATAAATGGAGTGATCTATTTAAAAAACCTGAGGCTGCACCTCGTACAATTTTCGGACATCCCGTATACATTAAAAAATTGATTGAAATTGAAAATGGTAAATAAAGTAAGGTCAACTGACTAAAGTGTACAAAAATAAGGTTTCTCAACATGAAAAGTATATTTGTTAAAAAAATCATATTTTTATGAATAATAATTAAAAATTTGGTCGATTTTTTTTTGTCGTACTATCAACTATACTTAATATTAATATCTAGAAATGTATATTTTACCCAACCCAAAAGAGCCAAAACTCATCCCAACCAAATCTTGTTGGTATGAGTTTAAAAATAGTTTTTTATATATCCGTCAAGCCAGCTCCTTGTAGGACAAGGAACCAGCAACAAAATTTTACAGCGGACCAGATAAACTTTGCCATAATATAAATATACCAGAAGATAGTTCCAGGATGTAACCTGTCGTTTGTCACCCCAGGAAAGGACCATATATTATGTGTATATTACTTCATCTGTCTGCAAAATTGGATTTTTAATAAAAAATTAATATTTTACTTCGCCACTGTCGTTTGCGATTAAGGATATATTACTATATCTGCCTGCAGAATTTCGTTTAATTTCAAGTTAAGGTAAAAAAAAAAAACATTTTTAAAAATAAATAAATTTTTTACTTTGCCAATGTCGTTTGCCACCCCACCTAGGAAAAGACCATATATTAATAGTATATTACTCTATCAGCTTGCAGAATTTCGTTTAATTTCAAGTTAAGCTAAGAAATACATTGCAATTGTAAAAATACATTAATTTTTTACTCCGCCCCTATCATTTGCCACCCCGCCTAGGAAGAGACCATGTATTAAATGTATATTACTCCACCTGTCTGCAAAATTTTGTATAATTTGAGGTAATGATAAGAGGTATTGCATTTTTAGAAATAAATGGTTTTTTACTACATCATTGACTCTTGCCACCCCCTATCGAAAGAGTTTGCAAAGTTTTGTTGCAATTAGATTTAACATAAACAAGATATTTTTGCCCTTGGAAACATCCTGGAACTATCTTTCTTGTATATTTATATTATGTCAAAGGTTTATCTAGTCCGCTATAAAATTTTGTTGCTAGCTACAAGTAATGAACAACAACTACAAAGTAATGAACATAATGAAGTTATTAAGTCAATGCAATAGTTATTTTTTAAAATATAATATTGAGGTATGAAACTTCTAAAGCAATTTGAGCAAAATACTAATTAAAAACTATACACACAAAATTGTAAAAACCAGAAATCACACTACATACATTTTGGCATCACTGTATCCTTTGCAAAAGAGAAAGAAATCTAATAGGGTCCATTGGCAAGCAGGTTCTAATGGTACTTCAGCTAATGCTGATCAATGGTTGTTCCTTTTATTGACCAAGCATGTGAAAGGTAGATGAAAATACTGTATCATCTATTAGGCATCATTTCCATATCATCCCCTTTTATTCAGTGTCGGCAAAAGCTTTAACTAAAAATATTGCCTTCATAAGTAAAAATATACTGTGCAACATGATACTAATTATTTCCCTTGTAGTAGTAAGATTAATTGACCTTGCTTCTCAACATAGAAAATTTATTTATCAGTATGCATAACATAGACACAGATATATAATTTTTAGCAAGTGTTATTCTATTTGCTTAGAAATAAATAATTTCATGCCTACCTGAAAAAGTTACACATAGATATCATTTATTATAATTATATATTGAATCAGGAATTGGCCTTATTGCTCTTCAGTATTTTCATCAATAGAAAATATTCTTCCTTGTATTAAGTACTAATATACTACTGCAATTAATGTCCAACTTTGCAGTTTTTAAATATACAATTATTCTTCTATTTCTTTCGTGTGAATAATATAAGTTTTCGTTTATATATTGAGAACTGAAACATAAACAAAGGTAAATTTTAGACAGGAGTTAGAATAGATTATAGTAATGTGCAACTTTGATAAAATATTCGATATTTTGTATCGGTATTTGGAATAATCGATACACAAAAAATA
This sequence comes from Kuschelorhynchus macadamiae, assembly GCA_030620095.1. Classification (NCBI taxonomy): domain Eukaryota; kingdom Metazoa; phylum Arthropoda; class Insecta; order Coleoptera; family Curculionidae; genus Kuschelorhynchus; species Kuschelorhynchus macadamiae. The sequence continues at coordinate 178,337 of JAUTXW010004956.1, forward strand.
AGATAGTATGGCATGTTATACACAGTACTGTAATTTTACTAAACTGTCCATAATTTCTAGTTTCGTAAAAAAAGTTCATATTCATATTATTATTATAAATTATGAACCTGTAATATATGTTACAAAAAAAGGCCCTCATCTTTATACCTATTGCCTAAAACAATTAACAATTAAACAACCCATTAAGGAATTCTATTTTAATAGTTTACAAAAAGTAACGCAAGTATCTGTTGTAAAAATAATAATAAGGATATCCCTAGCGAGAGGAAAAAATGTAATTTTGTACTGCCGTATCACCGTATCTTTAAAACATGTTTTGTGTTTGCCTGGTTGCATACTTCGTACCGTACCGCTTTTTCTTTACAAAATAACATATGTAATCGAAATAGAGGTGTTTACCAGACCATTTACAAATAAATAGCTTACACAATATTTGAAAACTTTGTTAGACATACCAATAAAAGGTTAATTCAATACTAGTAAATTAAGAGCACAGAGTTAATTTTTTTCCTCATCTTTACCTACTACAAAATGAGCCAAATTAGGAAACAATTCACAGAATTTGGATTGATAATTCATTTATGAATAAAACATACAGACTTCGCAATAAGTTTACATAGTTTTTAAGCAGATTAGCTTACCTTGTTTAATTTGTTGGACTTTTACGAGTTTTGTAACTTTTCTGCTGCTTTGGATGTTTCACGTTTTCATGATTTTCTTGAATATCTTGGCATCTGTCAATTATTTACTGTGTGTGTGTATTAGTAGATTGGCCTTTTACGAATCAAGATCAGAAAATCCAAATATAATGAACGAGCAACACCCGAATGAGTCAGCGTTCGTTAAGTTAACGAACGTTATCTCCCAAAATCGCACCCCAGGTCTGGACAGTTATAGGTTTAAAATGACATAAGCAACAATTGAACAAGTGATTTTTCTAAATGTCACAATTACAAAATGACAACGATATAACCAAACATTACTCATGAACTAACAGTTTTAAACGGGTATGGCAATTAGATCTGATCTAACTTTTAAACCTTTTTAGTGTATAAAATACTTTAAAACGGTGCAAGAAATTAAAAAAGGTCAAGGGATGTACAATTTGTACAATCGATAGAAGTCACAAGCTGGGTCAGTTTAGATACAGATATTTTTTTCGCCGTCAAAGGGGTCGTGACCCCAAGTTACGCCCTGTATAATTTACTAAAATGTATTATGGCCATTTTACAGATATTAATTACATCTGAAAAATTTGAATTCAATATGTCTTATTGGAATATGGCAACGGTCGAAGAGGTTGAATTCGAGTTAAATCGCTTAACTAAGTATAAGTTAATACAAATTATAACTAAAAAAGTGCCAGGAGATATTATTCTGAGTGAAAAAGTAATACATTTTATTCAAAACACCAAAAACGGTGAGTTTTTTGAGACTAGTGTTGATGTTTCCGAAAAAGAGCATGATCAACGTGACGCTGATTTTAAGGTTATGTCACTTTCCTGTGACTTAAAAATTGCAAATTCGGAGCTGGACAGGTCTAGAAACAAAATACAGGAAATGGAAAGATCCTTAAATTCGATAAAGAAAACGATGTAGTCAAACTGTCTTCTGAACCTAAAATCTCAATACCGGAGGATAACAATAAAAAACAATTAGACGTCGGATCTACAACCATAAGCGCAAGCACAGGACAGCCCAAACATCAACCAAAAAATGTCGTTGTCGGCAGAAACAAGATTGCGGGAAATCTGGTGGTCAAACCAAAAAAATGGTTCATTCTTTCCAAATATCGAACAACGTACTCGGAGACGGAGCTAAGTCAGTACCTAACGGACAAGTTCCCCGATAATAATTTCTTGGTATCCAAAGTAAGTGAAAATGAATCCTATAACTCGTTTAAAGTAGGTGTAGATATGACAGTTTACGAAAAATTACTTTGCGCTAAAATATGGCCACAAGGAATCGAAGTATCGCCGTTTCTTTTTCGTCAAAAACAATTTAACGGCAACGGTTTCAAACGAAACTTCTATGGCAGGCGCACTATGCATTCTAAATTTAAACATTCGAAGTATGCCAAAAAAAATCGACAATATTAATTTAACTTTTAAAATCCGTTTACAACCTAAGTATAATATGTTTTACCGAACAAAAATCTTTTTTGGCTTTTTCGCAACTGAATAAAAATATTTAACTTTAAATTAATTGAAGCAAATATTTAATATAATTACATACCTCAACATGTACTAGTCTGTCTACGGAATGTTTCAATACATAATATAAATATTATTTAAGCAAGCATAAGAAATTATATCATTTACCTTAAGTGTTTGTAATTATAAAGCCAAAAAAGATTTTTGTTTGCAAATCTAAACGCAACAAATAATCTGAACACATTTAAAAATGTTTTACGCAGTCGTGCTTAACATCGGAAGAAGTGAATGTCAACATTGAGGGCTATGATAAAGTGGCGGCATTTTGTAGATCAAGATCTAGAGGCGGAGGTATTGGGATTTATCTGAAAAGTGATTTATTATACAGTGCAAAAAGTGTGCCCTTAAATTTTGCATCAAAAAACCATTTTGAAGGTGTCTTCATCACGCTAAGTATATTTGGTGTAATTCTGAATGTTTTATGTATGTATCATTCACCAAATTCTAGTCATGTTATCTTTATGGAAGCACTAGAAAGCATACTAAATTTAATTTTTAAACAAGGTATTTATAATTGAGTTTGTGCAGATTTTAATTATGACTTTACCGACAAAAATAAAAAAAATACTGACATTTTAGGCATGTTTAGCTGTTTTTGACTAAATCAGATGTTTCATGGACATTCCCGTATACAGGGTGACTCTAAAACTCTTATAGATAATATTTTTTCAAACGTAAAGTTAAAAAAATCCATTGTTAATACTGTAAATACAATTTTATCGGATCACAATGCCCAAATTTAAGAATTTAAAGTGTTTTATTTGGATAGGCCTCCAAAAATTGTATTACTAAAAAACTAATCTTTTCTGACAGAAACAAAAACTTCTTTCATTATTCTTGAGACATCGTGTGGCAACGTGTGTTTGATTGCGCCATAAAATATTCAAAATTTTACATTTATCTGTATGTTAATTTGAAAGTGACACCAAAATTCTGCCTTTTATGAATTTTGATTTAAGTGAAAATAAAGGTATCATCCGAACTCACGTTTTTCCGCAGGTTTTCCAAACATTTGTTTGGTGTTCATTGCCGGTAATTTTTGACAGTTACATGTGAGGTTAGATTGTTGTTTCATCTTTTAATTACGCGCTAGATCGACGACGCAGTTCCATTGTTGCCGGTTCTTGTGCACTTAACGGTTCAATCAATATCAAGTGTGGTGCTGTTCTAAATTTCATTTGTTTATTTTTGATAACTATGTCGAATAAATGCTTTAATTGTAAAGCGACTTGTGTCTTTAAAGAAGATAAGTCAAATGGAAGTATTTTTGGTTACCCGTGCGACACATGCCACCGGGTCATCTGCCAAATGTGCAATAAAACTCACTTAGAGTCATTCCCAGCACAAGCCGTACTATGGTACATATGTGTTTTCAATGCCAAGGGCAGTTCAAGCAGTTTCCCGCGATGTTGAAGGAAATGGAGGAATTAAAGAATGAATTTTTCTCTCTAAAAGAAGAGTTTTCTAAGCAGTCAACATATCAGTCTGACACGCGCAAAAAAGTTATAGCTCTTGAAAAAGAAGTGAAAACAATAAAATCGGCTTTAGAGAATTCTCAAACAAATCGTGAATCTGAACCCACGGCGCCCATCAACAAAGAGTATGGCACTACAGCTATTCAGCAACATCTACTCAAATTACTCAACAGATTGCTGATAAGTTAAATTCAGTTGTTGACGCAATTAAAGAGTCAAATGTGGAGCTGGTGAGATTTTTTGTAAATAACTCACAAAACCAGGAAAAACAATTAGAGCAGAGAGTAAATATTTATAATCGTGGCCCAGCTCAAGTCACAAAAGAAAATATAAATGATTTGAAAGTGGTCAATGCCGACAGAGAGATCTACTCTGATGTAACAAGTAAGATATGCACAGGTCCAGACAACCCAAAACTAAGGATTGCAAACAAAAATATTGGTGAGAGGATAACGAAACTGTGTTGGATATATATTTCCAATCTGGATGTTAACACTAAGCCGGAGGAGATTAAGTCAATTCTGTTCAAATTCCGGAACTAAACAATGGAATTGATCATTTGTGGCTATCCTTTAAGTGCAATAAACTTAACTTTGTGATAGGCGTTGTATATCACCCACCTTCAGTTCCTTATAATAAGTTATAGTATTTATATGATGTAATCCCAGAGCATTTATGTAAAAGTTATATATTTATTTGTATGGGAGATTTTAATATTAATTTTTTAAACCCTAATAGTAGTGAATGTAAATTTTTCTCAGATGTTGTTAGTAATTTTAATTTATGTCAATTAATTAATGACCCAACTAGTGTTACACCTACCAACGAATCTCTTATTGATCTAATTCTTGTCAATAAAAAAGAACTAGTTTTAGAAAGTGGTGTTTTACCTTGTGGTCCCATTCAAACTGACCATGAAGCAGTTTATTGTAACATTAAATGTAAAGCACCAAAATGTCCAGACACTCTAGTAATGGGTAGAAGTTTCAAAATGGTACATTCTGTACAATTTACGAATGAACTGCAGGAAATTGACTGGCGTTTTTTATTCTAAAGATGTTAATACTAAGGTTGATACGTTTAATAATAAACTCTTATCGCTGTTTAATGTTTTTTGCCCAGCCAAAAGAACTAAACTAAGGAAGTCAAAACCTCCATGGTTGACCTACAATATAAAAAAGATGACAGAACTTAAACATAAAGCATTTTGTAAATTTAAAAATGTACGTACACCGGAAAGTCGAAATTATTATCTTCAATTAAAGAAACAAGTTGCTTTTGCCATTCAATCTGAAAAAAGAGCATATTATTGTTTTGAAATTGGGAATTGTACTGGGCCAAATAAAAGTAAAAATATATGGGATAAGATCTCAAAATGGAAATTAATTAATAAAAACACTAAAGAAATACCTGATAGTTTAAGTGACGCTAATTTAATAAATAACCATCTTTTGGATAATATACCTAAAGTAGATATTGACCAGGCGATTCTCAACAGTTTTCTCAATCCAGTTTCCGATTGGGAGCCATTTGGGTTTAGGCTTGTAACAGAGGATGAACTTTTGTTTCACATTAATAGTATAGAGTGGTGCTGTGGGTATAGATGGCATCTCAATTAAGATGCTGAAATTTTCCTTACCATATTGTTTAAAACCCTTACTCAATATTATAAACTTTTCACTAGAAGCCTGTGGAAAATGGCCCTAGTCACGCCTTTGCCTAAAGTGGGTAATCCTACAAATTTAAATGACCTAAGACCCATTAATATATTGCCTTCTGCCTCAAAGATACTCGAGAAAGTGGTTAAATGCCAAATTTTCGAGTTTTTAAAAGATAAAAGTATAATACCTAAGTTTCAATCAGGATTCAGGCCAAACTATAGCTGTGTTACTGCACTCTTAAAAATTACAAGCGACATTACTCTGGCTTTTGATGAAGGATATTTCTGTCCAGCTGTTATGATAGATATGACAAAGGCCTTTGATAGTGTAGATATTGATTTACTTCTGGCTAAATTAAGCCATTATAGAATTGATGCAGATGGTTGGTTTAATGATTACTTTCACAATAGGCAACAGGCTGTTAGGTTGACGGAGGCTGGTGGGGTGGAGGTATCTGATTGGAGAGTTGTGGGGAGGGGAGTTCCACAGGGATCTATTTTGGGCCCTCTTCTTTTCTCAATTTTCACGTCAGATCTTGTTCATCATATTAACCTTGTAAATATCATTTGTACGCTGATGACCTACAAATTATCCTACCGTCACCGGCTTCAAGTCTCCCTAGCACAATCGATCTAATTAATAAGGATCTATTAAATATTGCGCAGTGGGCTGGTATGAACTCACTATTTATTAATCCAAGCAAGCCGTAGGCGATTCTGTACTCTCGCTCAGACATTGATCACTCCAATCTACAGATTACATTAAGTAGTGTTGGAGTCAAATGGGTTAAGTAAAAAACCTTGGTTTATTAATGGACACAAATCTAACGTTCAATTCTCATGTAAGCAATATATGCCAGAGGTCTTATGTTAAACTTAGAGCAATACATGAGTATAGCAATGTCCTTCCATTTTCCATTAAAAAATTATTAACAGAAAGTTTGGTACTCTCAATATTAAATTATCTGGACATTTTTTATGGTCCATTTCTTACCAACTACCATAAATACAGAATACAAAAAGTGCAGAACTCTTGCGTTCGTTTTGTGAGGAATTTGTCAATGAGAGACCACGTTAGTCATCATATAGTCCAAACATATCAATGTAACATGGCCCAGAGGCGATATGTTCACTTTGGTTCTTTGGTCTATAAGGTTTTAAAAAATAAGGAGCCAACTTATTTATCCGAACTCATGTTAGAGAGAGGTGACCCACACCAAGTGAACATATGCTTCAGGGATAACATTTCTATTCCGAGACACAAAACCCAATTTTTTAAATCTTGTTTTCTGTATTTGTCATCTTTCATCTATAACTTGTTGCCACGTAACTTTAAAAATTTAAGTGTTACAACATTTAAGTATAAAATAAAAAAATATGTGTCAGATAACTTGTTATCATTATAATATGTATGTTTTTTTTGTTGTACAATGTTTGTTATACTAGATATAATTCTGTAATTTTTGTTTATATGTATATATATTTTTCTGAGGTGGTTATTAAAATACGTTTATAACGGTACTTTCCACCTTTGTATGCACTTTTTTTTTGTTGCAGTACAATAAAGATTATTTTATTTTATTTTTTTAAAATTTTATTTAAAATACGATTTTTTTCGGTACTTTCCACCTTTGTATAGATACTATTTTGTGTCATACAATAAAGATTATTTATTTTTATTTTTATTTTATTTAATACTTAACGAGACATGGTATTCTGTTAGGGAACAAAAGCAAACGAATAGAATATTTGATGTATTTTTTAAGACATTTTATGACATGTTTAACGAAGCTTTCTCCCTAATAGATGTAAAACAAAAGAAAACCAATACCACAAATAATTGGATAACTCCTCAATTAACTGAGAAGGGTGTCTTTTTAAGGCGCTTTCATAAAATTTTAAAAACATCCCAGGACGTTGACCTTAAAAAAAATTATAAAGTACTGAAAAAGAAGCATGAACTAAATATTTTGAATGCAAACAAATCATATAATGACTGTTACATAGCTATGAGCAGTAATGTTTCTAGAGCTTCTTGGGATGTAATAAATAATAATATAAGTACTAAATTTAAAAAAAGTATACCAATACAAAAGTTCGACAAAAATAAATCGCTTTTAACAAACAATCAAGATATAACTAGATTGTTTAATTTATTTTTCACTGAAAGTATACAAAAGCTAGTCTCCAATACAAACGTGCAGCCTACTTACAATTTAAATATATGTAATAATAATAGTAAAAACCTTTTATTTATGAGATGTCAAGTATCCTTGCTTACATAATAAATATTTATTTTACCACGAGAAAATTCCCTGATCAGTTGAAATCAGCTGTCATTTTCCCTGTTAAAAAAAATGACCCAATGTCAATAAATCATTACCGACCAATAGCGTTACTGCCGGCTTTCTCAAAAATTTTCGAAAAGACATTTCAGAGGCGTCTAGTCTCCTTCTTTAATAAGCATTCTTTGTTCAATCCAAGACAGTTTGGCTTTACTGTGGGTTCTTGCACCCAAGACACATTATTTTCATTTCTTAAAAATGTATTAAATAACTTAAATGAAAAGCAAAAAACATCAGCACTTTTCTTCGATTTGAGTAAACTTTTTTTTGATACTGTCAACCACGCGTTGATATTGCAAAAGCTTCATGTATGGAGTTCGTGGTAGTGGCAATTCGTGGTTGAAGAGCTATTTAGAAAACAGAGTGTAGAGGGTCGCTGACGCGGTTTCTGCTGATATGGAGGTTGGAACAGGTGTACCCCAAGGAAGTGTTCTGGAGCCAACTCTATTAATAATTTTAATAAATGATATTCCTTTAAACGTACAGCAGGGACTCTGGACGCTTTGGTGACGATATGTGGTCGATTGTCGTTAATCGGGATATATATATAGAGGATATCAAAAATTACAGGGGAATATGTGACCCATGTGCTATTGCTAAGTTATTTGGTAGTTTGGTGTTCGATCAACTCTCTTGGAAGTGCAGGGGCTTGATTGGTGATGGTCAGTCTGGATTCACTAATGGCAGATCCACCACAAGTAATTTGGTAAAGTATAAGGTTGAATTATTGGAGGCGCTGGAGGGGGGATCCCAAGTTGATGTTATTTACACCGACTTCTCCAAGGCCTCCGACCAGGTCGGTTTTGATCTATTGTTGGCAAAGCTGGGCGCTATGGGCTTTCATCCCCATCTGGTGGCATGCTTGAGGAGTTTTCTGACTGGAAGGGTGCAAAGTATAAAAATTAACATCTTTATCTCCAAATCAATTGATGTTCTCTCGGGTGTTCCCCAGGGATCCCACTGTGCCCCCCTACTGTTCAATCTGTTTGTCAATGATACAATGAAAGTTATCAATTTTTTATCAGTGAGTATGTTCGCAGATGACTTAAAGTTGTACAGACTGATTGACCAGTTGGAAGATTCAGTGGCCCTACAAAAAGACCTAGATACTTTGTATGAATGGACAATAATTAATAATTTATCACTCAATGTTAGTAAACACTGTTACATAACTTTCCAGAAGGGTTCTAATCCACATACATCATTAATGGTGACCATCTCAAGTATGTTGATATTGTGAAGGATTTAGGGGTTTGGTTTGATGAAAAGCTGTGCTTCAACGAGCATATTAGAAGAACTTCTCTTAAAGGTCAAAAAATATTGGGTTTTGTATATAGAAATAGCATGAATCTGTCTGTGGGTGTGATTAGGACTCTATATACTTCATTGGTTAGATCTTGCCTTGAGTACTCTACAATGGTATGGTCTCCTCAATATTTGAATTCTATTAGCGTTATTAAGGATTCAGAATAGGTTTTTGTGTTATGTAGGATTCAAAATTGGTGTAAGCTTTAATGATTATCATCGAACAGATATTCTGCAAAACATGGGTCTGATTGCTCTTGAGAAGCGACGCTTGATGTTCGATTTGTGCTTTATCTTCAAACTCGTTAATGGTCTGATTGATTGTCCCCAACTTCTCTGGAGAATTTGTTTAAATGTTCCCAACCGTCGTTTGAGGAACTTCGATCTCTTTAAGGTTCCATTTCATGCTACCAATTATGGTAAACATTCTCCCATTGATAGGAGTCTTCGGTTACTCAATGAGTATGGTGAGTGGCTCGATCCATTTGGGTGCACACTAGTTGGTTTTAAAAATAGAGTTTTAAATGTGATTTTGTTATTTTAAGTTATATTTATTCCGATTTTGTATTGTTCCTGCCATCCATAGTATATTATAGATATGAATAGTTATTATAAAATGGGGTATCCCGTAAATTTAATAAAATAAAATTTAAAAAAATATATATATCTGGCCTTTCTGGAGGGAGATGCACACCTGGTGTGATTTAAGTGGTCTAGTTTTAAATGTTTTAAAGACAGACTTACTGCTTTTCTCTTCAGCAAAATAAGACAAATAAAAAGTTTTTTAGTAAGAACTATGGGTGATACTTGTAAGAAGACTCTTAAACAAAGCAACACCACTAAATTTTTAGGTGTACAAATTGAAAGCTTTTTATCTTTTGAAAATCACATTGAAAATCTGGTCAAAAGGCTATCATCAAAGAGCTTTGTTTTATAACAGCTCAGAAAAACGTGCGGTCTGCAAAACCTTGAAAATGAATTACTATGGCTGTGTGAACTCCCTATTGCAATATGGTCTGCTATGTTGGGGAAATCGTATATTTATATTGAAAAAGCGAATATTGAGAAGTATGTTTGGAATGAGAAAAACTGACTCATGTTGTTAATTGTTTTTGTCCAACAAAATATTAACAATATTTAACATGTATATTTTAGAAGCAGCTATCTATATTGAGAAATTTCAAAAAGTATGTGCCCTAAATAAGTATGAAACTCATAATGCTACTAAGCTGTACTTACCTCAATTTAACGCATTTCTAATAAATCGACGGATAATATTTACGTCTCTTAGAGTTTATAACCATCTGCTGGATGACATAAAGCATTATGAAATTTATACATGATCTAAAAACATTGCTTCAAAGTAATGTATTCTATTGTCAGAATTTTTTGTGCACAATTTTTAAAACATTCTTCTAGCGTTATGCTGTTTTTCTGGTATTTACTGTTTTTTTTTTGTTGACGTCTCTACAGTTGTTCTTGGTCTTGGTATTTGTCCTTATTTATACTTTGAATTTTACTTTAAACTTAAATGTATGTAAATATGTAAACTTAATAGTTTACTTATATTTATGTTTATTTAGTGATTTAATTAATTCTTAACCAATTTTTACTTTAATTTGACTATTTTTAATGATTTAGTTAATTATTAACTAATTTTTAATTTAATTTGACTATTTCGATACTTGTAATCCAAGTGATAAAATAAAAAATTATTTGAATGATTGATTGAATGTAAAAAGCATATAAAAAATATTTAAAATTTTAACGCCCTGTATCTTCAAAACAGAATTGTTTACGACCAACATTTATATGACACTCTCTTCATAAAATTATATGAGAAATCATCTCCCTAAGTATTTTAGATTACTTAGGAAACACCCTGTATAGGTAGTCTACATTCGCTGAATTCATTTATAATTCATAATTCGTATATTATTGCCTTTAAAGATTTTTGAAATCATAAGCTATTACTTATATTTATGTTTATTTAGTGATTTAATTAATTCTTAACCAATTTTTACTTTAATTTGACTATTTTTAATGATTTAGTTAATTATTAACTAATTTTTAATTTAATTTGACTATTTCGATACTTGTAATCCAAGTGATAAAATAAAAAATTATTTGAATGATTGATTGAATGTAAAAAGCATATAAAAAATATTTAAAATTTTAACGCCCTGTATCTTCAAAACAGAATTGTTTACGACCAACATTTATATGACACTCTCTTCATAAAATTATATGAGAAATCATCTCCCTAAGTATTTTAGATTACTTAGGAAACACCCTGTATAGGTAGTCTACATTCGCTGAATTCATTTATAATTCATAATTCGTATATTATTGCCTTTAAAGATTTTTGAAATCATAAGCTATTTATAAAAATGTATTTGCACTTAAAAATTTGACTTTATAAAGTCTTAAATGGGCATAAGGACTGTGCTTCTATTCTAGTGAGCAGTCCTCCAATTTATCACTTGTAATTTTCCGCAGTATAGACAGCAGGATCCAGTTTATCACTAAGAGATTCCTGCTGTATAGATAGTTACATGGGAAAATCATCTCTTCAGCACTATATCATATATATGAAATTTTTCCAAAATCATTGCGCCAATATTATGTAAACAGAAGAATCTATATACATTTATAAAAAATAGTAATACACATTGTCAAAATATAAAATGATAAATAATATTGAACTTCATGCCATTAACAACACCTAAAACCATATAAAACCCAAAATGTTTCTATCTCTTTTTTCCCTTTAGTTCCCCCCCATCCCCGCCTATACCCTTCACTCATTAACACAAGAAATGTTTTGTACCAAGAATAAAGATATTTGATATGGTCATCATTCATTAAGATTTATAATAACCAAAATAACCTGATGAAAAAATAGATTCCCCCCTGGGGTATGTACTTCATACTGCAAATTACTTTTTTGGTTAATTACACTTGATACGCCAAATGTCAAGGCAATATATTAAAACATGTCAAATATGTCGCTCATAGATAGAAAGATTCAAAATTGCGTCATTCCGCCATTTTCAGGGGGGCGAATTGATATCCTCCTCCTTTTTTGAAGTCGGTTAAAAAAATACCACTAATATTGCTTTCATGTGCAAAATGCTCTCTATATATTTAAAAGTTCTGATTTAACCAAAAGTTGATTCGCTACTATTATTACATTACATAAATGTATATGGATTTCTTTGAGAAATATGGACGAGCGGTTTCAACCAATTTAACATTATCAAATTACTGTCAAATACTCTGATTAAGATCATGTTTGTTGCTTTTTAGTTCTAGAAATTCCCAAAATATTAAAAAATAGCAACATTTTTATCACATGTTAATTAAATATTTGGAAAGTTTGTATTAAAACAATGAATAAATAACACAGTAGACTATTTACCGCTAGGTGTTGCTGGTACTGGTGGAGCTGTAGCCGTTTGTAACACTGGCTTTTGAACTTGGGTGCTTTTAACTGACTGCATGATGATTGGCGGTTGTGATACTGTTTGCCGGGCACCCCAAGCTTGAAGTGGTGTAGGTCTGGCCATTGGAGTTGGAGTTGCTGCTGTAGAAACTGGCACTGGACTTGGAGAACCTAAAAATTTAAATAAAAGAAATTACCTTTATTATTATATTATGATGAGATACTATATTCTGAATACTTCTTGTACCCATTAGATAATGTATAAGCCTCTATTGGTTCCTTTTACCTGCCGATGTTGAACCGGAATAAATTCCAGATGAAGGACTTTTTCTAAAATCCTGTGTAGGGCTCTGTCGATTTTGTATTGAAGCTGAATAACTAGGAGGAGGAGGGGCTCCTGTATTTTGTCCAGAACCCATGAGAGGATATGGTGGTGGAGGTTCAGAAGAACTGACACCTCCCGTAGAATAAAGGCTTAATGCTTGCATTTGTTGAGAAAGCTGTTGCTGCACCTGAAGGATGAATTAAAGAAAATAATCAGATCGATTATATATTATCTTATTAATGACCGACTTAAAAAAGGAAAATCATTTATTGAAAAAAGAAAAATGTTGATTAACGGACAAAGTATACTCAAAAACTACTACTTATAAAGTAAAATACCTTTTCCTTTTTTCAGAGAAATGCAAACATATTTCAGTTATTAAGACATTTACAATTTCGCTTCTTACAATTTAAAAAAATCACATCTGAAATATTATATGTATGCATTTTTTTAATCTCTGCCAGTTTTACAAACATATATATTATAACATCTACTAAAAATTGATGCTGATAATATTTTCCTTTTAATAAACCCAACCTTTTTCGTAAGTAAAAACTAGCAAATTTTTAAATTTATGATAAAAATACAAGATGATATTTGCTCATAGTTCTTTTATAACTAATTGTGTAGCACGTTTCACATCAATTTACTTCGTTTACTTTACATTTTTTATGTTCTAAATAAGAAAAGGTTAATTGTTTTGTTCAACTGGGGCATTATTAGACATGCCCAATAAAAAAAATACAAATTAAAAGTAATGGTTTACAAAAATAGAAACAAAGTTTCACCAAAAGAACAAACACTAAACTCCCACAACAAAAACAAATAAGTGCAACGTTATGAAAAATTTAAAACAACTTAAATGTATATAGTGCGTCTATAAAGTCTTGCACAAATCCTATTAATATTCAGATAATCACTATTCACAAAAATATTACATGTAAAGTTATTAATGAAATTGTTTTTTTTTTTGAAACTATGATATTAGGAATACTCATTTTTTTACATATTTGTAATCTGTGAAAATTCTTATGTAGCATACCCTGTACTTTGATCAATTGATAATAATTGAAAATTCAATTGATAATTGAAAATTCAATTGATAATAATGGAAAATTGACAATTTGAGACTTAAGAGGTTTAAAAATTATATTCCTATCTAAATATTTTATACTATTTCTTATAGTATTAACTTTCAGTCTCTAGCAGATTAACTCTGAGTCGCGCCAACAGAAACCTACAAAGAACAGCTTTCAGTCTAATCAGAAGTAAAAGTTCCTTTACTTTTCAAAAACAAAAGTCAAAAAATTACAAGTACTGACTAGGTCCAACATGACAATTACAGACTGAATATGACATATGCAATAATCCGATTATAAACCTTTTATTGTTATTTTTTTATAAAATTATTTTTTTAATAAGCCATTTTTCAATATTTCAATAAGAATTTTCGTGCCACAGAATCCAGCAATATAGTACGTGTGGCGTCCAAAGTTGTTTGTGTTATAATCAATTCGAATTTATGTAGTTTCAAACAATAACAAAATATGATATTTCATGTCAAAAATGCCTGGTAATACATCAAAATTTCAAAATTTGTGTGAATTTATGAACCCGTAGTATAGTAGAGTTTGAGCAAAATAGCCTCATCTAATCAAGCCAGTATGTGTTTTGTGAAAGCAACTTTTAATAATTTCCCAAAGTAGACATGTTTATGGTGCATGATTTTTTACGGCAAGACGATCGCTTTAATATTGCAGAAACCAGAGGAATTCCTCCCAAGCATAAATCGGGTAATTATTTAGTTTTTAGACCATTGCTGGCCGATTTTAATGATTTTGGGGTCTTGATCACGAATCCGAAGTCAATTTTTTTCAGTCACGACTCCATAATCCATAGACATTCTAACCCCAATTTTCCTCTTTTTCTTTCTTCTTTTTTATAAACATTGACTAGTTCTATACAAAACGACTACAAACAATTATAAAACACGTAACAAAACTCTTTTCTTGATGTATTTTATCTGAAAAACTAGGAGATTGTGATCACTAAAAAATAACCATACTTCATACTTTTTGGGCTAGTAACTTCATGTTGCTTTTTTAAGACAAAACTAAAGTCCATACTGGCTGAAAATCCTATTTACTCATTGACTGAATATTTTTTGTTTGTTTTCTAGGGTAATTGTTATGTTCATATTGTTTGATGCAGCCATACAAACATCTTTAGAAATGATCAGTCCCACCAGCTGGCTAATATGAGAAGATCTTTCCCACCCGCCCACGGCCTCAGAATGGACTTTACACATGACACTACACCAGCAAAAGCAAACAATTCTGACCCGAGGAGCCTGGAGGCAACAGAAGAGGATGGTAACCTAGTCAGAGACCTGGAATAGATAGAAATACGATACTTGGCCGGAATAGTCCTGGAAGCTCAGGTCATAAAACCTTGGAATAATAGAATAGAACTCTTAATCCATCACTTGAGTCAGGAGGTTAATGTTATACTGAATGGGAAAGTGACACCATAAGTCATTTTTAATTCAGTATAACCTGGTCCAAGATTGTTTTTGTTGCACAATTTACTGTTTGTACCTTTTGCAAAAATTTGTATAACTGTACACAATATTTTTAGTATTATTTTGCAGCTCTATTTAAGGTTTAATTAAGCGAAACAAGTAACCTTCTTGGTGTTTAAAATATGTAATACTGTAGATCTGATATAAAATGTTTAATAAATTACGTATGATTCGAGCCATTCTTGTTTATATACATAAGATTTTAAGTTCCATATGCACTATTTCATTAGATTGCCAATAATATAAAGGAGCAGGTACCCTATGAATCAGATTTTGATACATTCTCCAATAGCAAAACACAATCAAGTTGAAAACTAGCTTAATTGCCTATTATTATACCAAATAATATTTGTATGTCAAAATTTTCATTTATTTTTTATATATTTGTTTTATTTCTAATTTTAAGATAAAATTATCTTTCATTCTGCCTAATAGATGATTCATTATGAGGAAAGGCCTTTACCGATCTTTAAAACCATTTACTATGAATCAGATTTTGACACATTCTCCGATAGCAAAACACAATCAAGTCAAAAACTAGCTTAATTGCCTATCATTATACCAAATAATATTTGTATGTCAAAATTTTTCATTTATTTAAGATAAAATTATCTTACCAGGCTTTTAAACTATACCTGGACTAATGGAAATGGCAAAGTATATTTTTGGCATCTGAGCCTGAAACCTAAGTATCTGAAAAAATCTCATAGAGCAATGTTCTAATGCAAGTATTGCAATGTAACTTTCATTAATAAGTCAAAATTGCCTTTGTCTAGTAATTAATATTAAGCAATACGGAAATGAACTAAAATAGCGGCTTCTAGTATCTGATATTAATAATCAAATGTTTAATTACTTGAGGCCCATTCTGCACCACCATTGGCTGCCGACTAGAACCTCCTCCTCCGACGGGGCTGGTTCCTCGTTGTCCTGAGGCACCATAAGCGCCATTTCCTGGCGTAGCAGGAGGAGCACGTGAAGGTACTACAGGTGGAGCAGGTGACATCCGTTTGAACATTTGTTGGACATTATTGGGAACCGAAGGCTGATAAGCAGGCGGAGCATGGGGTGGAGGAGGTGGCGGTGTAGTTCTCGGAGGAGGTGGTGGAGGTGGTTCCGCAAAACTCGGAGAATACCTGTAAACATATAAAATAAAATCACATTTTGATTAGTACAAAATTAAAACAAAAATATTGTTTATGATACTACAGTTGTGACCATAACTTTACAAAAAAGTCTGAAGTTCAACATATATTAAAAAGGAAGTGCCTTTAAAATACATATATATTTTATTAGCAATGCGAATACTGCAAACCGGGATGTGTAAAGAAATTTTATAATTGTATAAAAGATTTTTTTTTAAGTGTGATTACATAATTTTAGGCAATTTTAATTTATGTTATCTACTCATGCCTAGCTCTAATGAGTATATTTGATTTTAACAATTTAGTATATACAAAGTAAATTATTTACATAATATTAGCAAGTGGCACAAAAAATGCATTGGATATTTGCCTTAGATTTGTCAAGATAAATGGAACCAGCAAATGTACTACACTTCCTGAAGAACCATGGACTCGAAAACGACTGCATATGTGAGAAGACGAAGACCAAAAATGAAAAACTTATGAGCTCTTTTAAGCTTGGAGTACCTAGGGAAAATAAAGGTCGCGCGCTGGAACCAGCCCTGTGGCCCTACAGAGTAAAAAAAAATTTTCTGAACTTACAGCGTCGTCGAATCAGCACACACCGTTCCGTACGGATTTCCAAAGATTAGACGAGGTAAATCTAAATAATAACAACGAAAAAAAAGTAAACATTCAGTCATTATGTAATAAAGTTCTTGACTTTGAAGTCTTGGCGAAGGAGGCACAGTATGATTGTATTTGTTTGACTAAGCACTGGCTAATCAGGGATGAGTTTGATGTGATTTGAATTGATGGCTACACTGCTGTGTCGAGCTTTTGTAGATTGATGAAAGCTCACGAGGGAGTAGCAATGTATGTTAAGGATGGTATCTTAACTATGGTATATTGCAACTGATCTCAGTTGAAGATTTTTTGTTCCTGGAAACAATTTCTCATATTTTGGATGGGTTAAATTTTGCAGTAAAGGTGGTTATTATGGGTGATTTTAATGCCCATTTTCATAAAGCGAATTAGTAAATCAATTTAGTTGATAAATTTTAGCACTAGAGGGAATGCATATCTCGACAATGTCTTCACAAACCAAATGGAGCATCTTTCTGAGCACCAGGGAATTATGCTATCTTATCCTGACTCCATAAAAAAGTAAGTTCAGAATAATTTTCAGGCCAATAACAGATAAAGGTCTATTTTCTCTGGATAATTAGATTGAAATACCAGACTGGAGTTTCATAAATAACAATCGCATGAGTGTAAATGATAAATTCAAATTCAAATACAAATTAAAAAATTAGGCCTAAACTAGTGTAAAAGACATGTATACATACATACATACAGTTCTCGAAAAAATGTATGAAACACAAGTCAAAAGAAAAATAAACAGCAATTGAAAAAAAAGTAATATATAAATAAGGTACACCAGGGTAAGTGGAACCGCATATTTAAATAGTTCATATTTATGATAATTTATTTTGGACATTATTGCACGAATCATATTCATTTTTTTTTTGTAACTAGGCAGAGGTATTAGGTATTAAAATATGTTATGGTTATTTCAGAACATTTACAAAAATTTGGTATAATGGACTCAAAAAAAAAAATTCGAATGTGGTTCCACTTTCCCACTGTTGTGGGGTAAGTGTAAACTATCTCAATTTTATATATTAGATGCCAAAGAAAAACGAGTGGGCAAGTGGAAATAAAAAGCAAATCTTTATTTGTCAAAAAAAAAATACAGCTGAAATTAAAATTTTTTTCTAACAAATATTTAAACCATCGAAAGAAATGTCAAACCTAAATTTTCCCCTTTTTTCAAGTGTAGGATTGGGCAAATACATGTGAATTTCATGTGGATTAATTACTGACTGGTCGTCTTCATCAGGCCAATGAAACGTTGATGTTAAACGTATGTTTCTGGCAAATTTTACTTCGAGACATGGTTCTTTTGAGATAATTTGAGCAACATAAAATTTATAAGATTTTTTAGTAGGCAATTTCACTATTATCCAGTTACCAACTTCGGCTGTTGTTATGTCTTTAGTAACATTATGCATAAAATATGTCTCCTTTTCAATTTCTCTGAATTCCTCTTCTAAATCAAAATCTTCAGATGAATCACTTTTAAAAGATTCATTCTCACTATCCACGTCATTTATGTCACTATTCTTTTCTTTTTGCGAATCGTTTCCTTTTTCTAGTTTTTTAGGTCTTACAGATTTCTTACTTTTGTTCTTTTCTATTTCTTTTAGTTTCTGAATAGCCTCAGAAGATGTAATAACTTCTGCTCCACTGCATATTTTTTTTCTTCCGGTTTTGGATTGGGGTGCCTGTTTTACGTGTTCTAGAAGCAATGATCTTTTTTGTGTAATCGGCATAGACGGAGTGATTATATCAGCTGCTGTGTTAGGTTGAGAAATTGATACATTATCAACTTCTACAAGGGAAGCAATCCTACTCTCATTTAATGATTTTGAAGAGTATTCTGAAATATTTTGACCATATAATACTGATTTGGATGTAGATGCAACTGGTTCGATATTGCTAACATGAAGATTTTCATTTGTTGGCAGAATAGAATCGGGCATTGGCTCAGGGGTGGCAGTATTTTGCCGAAGACCCCATCGTCGAAATGCATCTGGTTCATATTTTTCTTCTGGGATAATGTTATTATTATATGGATATATGCCAGCTTTTGCAAATCCATTAATTATAATCTTTGTGTCTAATCGCTGCCAGATTTTTGAAATGATTGCACAAAACATACTTTTTGGCAATTTTTTGCCATAGTTTTTTCTTTGCCATTTAATTAAGTCCTCATCCCATAATAATTTTAGCGGCCTAAATACACTTAAGTCCATGGGTTGTAAGACGTGACTTGAATGAGGAGGTAACTTGATAATAACCACGCCATTTTCTTTTGCTTTTTCTACAACTGTAATCGAAACATGTGAACTGTGTCCATCGTAAATTAGAACAATTGGTCTCTCGAGGCCTACGCTTTTTAAAAAATTGTTTTCAAAGTAATGTTCAAAAGTACCCGCCTCCATCCAGCCATTTTTTGTAGTAGAATATGTCATGCCAGGAAATTCTTCATCTTTATTTGGAATCCAAGAGTCCCACAAATTTTTGCCCTTAAATACAACATGAGGCGGCAACTTTTGTCCTACTGCATTTGCTCCCATTAGGACTGTTATATTTTCTCGCCCGGGTCCACTAGTAGTTCTATGAGCAGCAGTGCCTTTTTCTCCAACAACTTTAATCCGGAAGGGGTCGAGACAGAAACTGGTCTCGTCGATATTAAATATCTGAGATGGTAATAAATCTTTAATTTCTTTTTTTAAAATTTTAAAATACTCAGAAATTATAAAAGGATCCAAGCTTCTCTTCCTTGCAACTTCCACGCTTTGTGGTTTTTTTTGGCTCAAATTAAAATCTCTTTTAAATCTTCTGAAGTAATCGTCCCCGGGTACACCATTTTTGAATGTGGTGGGTATATTATTTTCCCTGACATATTGTTCGATTAGTTCCAGTACTTCTTTTTTGGATAGGCCAAACCCCCATTTTTCCATGGTTTTTATGTTGCTAGCAATATTGTTTTCTACTTCAAAGGGCAGAGCTGGTGGCCTACCCATTGTTTTACTTTTTACTCCACGTTGTCCAGCTTTATGTTTGAATATAGTGGCTTTCGGAATATTATATAATTTAGATGCTCTACACAATGATAAACTACCACTTTTAACGGCATCTACTGCGGCTTTAAGAGCTTCTTTTGTATATGATGGCAAAGGTTTCGTACGGTTGTAATTTCGGACCATTTTCTACAATTAAAAAGAAAAATAGCATTAATGGGGTAAGTGGAATCTAGCGGGGCAAGTGGAACCATTCAGGTTCCACTTGCCCCTGTCTGGTAATTTCCACTTGCCCCACACGTTATAATATGGGGGTAAGTGTAAACAAGACAGTTTGTCTTAACCTTAACTAACTAACACATACACAGTATTAAAATATGTTAAAGTCAACTAGAAAGTATCCTTACCTCGTTAAAGCAAAGACAGTTCTTCAAACATCCATTGAACACACTAACCAAAACAACCCATGCACAAATTTAACATACGATTAAACTTGACGCCTGACAGCAGTAATGACACACACAAGTGAAAACGCCGGCGGGCGGCGAGAAACGATTTCGTACAGTTCCAGACTTTAGTAGGTGCTAGTCTTAATAGGTGGCGGCACCAATACTACAGACGGAGTGCATTTAATAACAAGTGGTTCCACTTTCCCCATATTTCCACTTACCCCGGTGTACCTTATTTTAAAATATGGTCTGACACAGACACAGAAATCTAATAAATTAAAAAATCAATTTAAAATTCTCCCAACTCATAATATGCCCTTTCTAAAAATATTTTTTTTACTGAACGCTTGAAATGTTTCAGGTTTAAAGATATTTTAATCTGTTCTGGAAGATGGTTATATTTTTTTTTACTTTTATAAATTTATGGATTTTTTTATTAATGCTGAATAAGGGATTTGAAGGTGCAGATCATGTGAGTGTCTTGTGTCATATGAATGGTTCAGCAAAGGCATCAAATCCCTGTGCTTATACATTATGCAGACCATTTCCAAAATAAATAAAGATGTTAAGGTTAGTATTTTTTGAGACTTGAAAAATGGTCTGCATGATTCTTTAAAATTAGCTCCACAGATGCTCCTCACCGCGCGCTTCTGCAGAACAAACAGTGGCTGTAGCAAGTAACTGCAAGTATTACCCAACACGATCCCATTTCGCAAGTGTGATTCTACAAGAGAGTAGTACACCATTTTTGCAGAGTCAATCCCAATCTCTCTTGCCACTATTCGAACTGTATAACACCCAAAAGAGATCTGCTTAGCTATATTCAGCACATGATCGTCAAACCTTAATGATCTGGCAATTGAGAATCCCAAGAAGTTTGTCGTGGTCCTGTTCTCAAGGAGAGAACCTCTTAGGTATGGGTCTCCCAGGTTGGATCGAAATTCTACCATATTGGTTTTCCTGACATTGAGGGACAGGAGATTCGAGTCGCACCACTGCCCGATCCTCGGAACAACACACATCAATGGCGTTCCTCTGCATGTGGTGATCAAGATAGGACCGAAACCACTCCACTTGATTTCATACTTTCATGGCAGGGACATGTAACACAGTTGAGCAAGAAGTTGTGCACGATAACCTTTCTTATGCGTTGTCTGGTGAAAAATTTATCTCTGAGGGTCCTAGTGGTTGCATATCATGCATACTTTGGATCTATTATGACCTATACGGTTCTGCACTGGGGGCATTCAGCTCATGCTGCCAGGATCTTTACTATCCAGAGAAGATGTATATGAGTTATGATGAATGTTGGATACAGAGACTGCTGTCGCTGGTGATTTGCTGAGTTGGGTGTTCTTACTTTCCCATGTGTATTTATTCTACAGTGTCTCATCTTCATTAAGTCTAACATAGTCAGTTACACAACACATGGGAGAATGCATGAATATCCAACTCGCAATAACGACAATTTAGTTACATCCTTCTGCAGACTGACTGTAACAAGAGATGGTACAGGATACCTCTCTATAAAGTTATTTAATGTGCTTCCTTACGCCATAAGGCAACTGGAGGTCAAGAACTTTACACATATAATTAAACACTAGTTAATTGGTAAAGCATTTTATACGGTAAGTGAATACATGGAGAATGACTTCTGTGATTTGGTTCTATCATAGCGCTGACCCTTGGAAGTCCTTTATTTTATTTATTTATTTATTTATTCATTAAATACAATACAGAATGATAATTCCAAATGGTTTGTTGATGTTGAAATGTTCTACTTATGAATACAAACAAAAAAAAGTAAGATAGAAGACAAAAGAACAACCAGTCTCTGTAGATTAAAATAAACATATAAAATTAAAATACAGTAAAATATGTAAAATCTAACTCAAGTTATTTATATAAAATTTGTCTTTTTATCCCCAATAAACTAGAATTAAAGATATCACAGTCGGAATAGGAACGGTTGTAGTTGGGCAACATTCTGTCAACAAAAGCATTTGGTCCGTAAGTTCTTCTGTATGGATGTTCGTAAAATAGTTGTTGTTGCCTTGTTCATCTAGTAGGAACCAGTAGTGTGATTAACCCTAAAAGTTCAGAGCAGTAGATCATATTGTTCATGAGTTTATACACAAAGAGAAGCAGTGCATCATTAGGTATCTTTTCTAGACTTTTCATTCACACAATAATAGTCTAGTCTCGTAGGGAAGATCTGAATGGGATAATTGGTGTTTGAACCTTTTCCAATCTAATTTTATGGGTGGCATAGCTCGGAGTCCAAATAACTGAGCAATACTCGAGTATACCCACATAACTGCTTTGGTATCGTTAATGTATTTTGTATCACGATTGATAAAATATGAAACTTTTAATACTATCTATGTGCTGATTAAAGGACCACTTCTGATCGAAAATAATTTCCAAGTCGTTTATGTTATTTATGATCTCAATAGATTCATTCTATACCTTATAAGTGAAGGTTATTGGATTTGCAGATTTATAGAAGCTAATTGCCTTGCATTTGGATACATTAATCTTTAAAAGGTTGTTAGTGCACAAGGAAGCAAAAAGGTCAAGATCAGTCTGCAGTGAGTTCGCACTACCATCGACAATATTGTAAAAGTCGTCCGCGTATAAAAGAAAGCGAGATGCTCCAAAGCAGGACGCAACATCGTTGACAAAGAGCAGAAACAGAACAGGTTCGATGTGCGACCCTTGATGGACCCCAGAAGTCACAATGATTTCTCATGTTAAACAGCCACAGATATGTACATATTGTCGCTGCTCAGAGAGGTTTAATAATGTTAGTACTGATGTGCAATGTATGTATTGATGATTTTGTTAATTTGTTATTAATAACTGTACAACATATATAGTTTAGTGTAATTGTGAAATATGTTAAGTGTATTTTACTAATTGACCTTATATAACCTTGATACATGTATTGCTGTACGCCAGTGGCGACCTAAGGCGAGGGGCCAACCTAAGGAAAGAGAGCCACAGGCCCACAAGTGTCTACGATTTTGTCGTCTATGAAATTGTGAACACCATGTTTGGTACTTTTATGAAAGACCACTCCAGGCACCAGACCCTCTTGGTTCCCCACTGCTGTATATATTTATTCTTAGTCTCCATATTGCATCTCGTCATAAAGACCGGCTTGTTAGCAAAGAAGTCCTTATTTTTAAAAATTTAAATAAGACATAACTATTAATCGGCCCATAACTATAGGGAGGGCCTTCTAAAAAAGATTTTCCAGATAGTTTTCTTTACTAGAATATATGACTTGGTAAAACATAGCTTACCTCATTTCAAAATGTATTTTGGTAATTTGGTTTGCATGTGTTTGCAACACATTTGTCATTACTCACCAATTGTTTGTAAGTATGTAATATATCGGTCTGTTAGTCAGAAGCGTTTGTTTTATTGTTTTTTTTTAAATGTCATCTTCAAAAGGTCACAAAATAATTTTATATCTGCTGGAACTACTGTAGATAGCGAAAATTAACAAAACACAAAAAATATTTTATATAGGATTGTACGTTAATAAAAAGCTCTTAGGCTATTGGTTAAACAGTAAAAACAATATTAACTTATATTGTACAGATCTTGTAAAACCTTCTGTAAATAATACTTGGAATTATCAAGGTAGTAAATACTGTGGACAAAAGAAAAAAAATCATTTCTAAATATTATGGGTAGCAAAAGTTACCAAAAGACAAATATATTTTAAATAAAATTATTTACCCACAAACTAAGTTTAAAAGTTGTTCACCAAAGAAATAAAATATATTAGCTTTTTTGTATGAAATGGAATAAGGTTTGAATACATTATTATGCGCAGACCTTTTGTAGCATTTTGTAAATGAAATTATCAATACAGTCCATACTGTAGAAAATGTGAAAAAAATCTGTTGGAAATATTACAGGTAGCAAAAATGACAAAGAATGTTTGAAATAAATTTATTTACTTGCAAAAAATTTTAAAACCTGTTTACCAAACAGGTAAAAAAATACGTGAACCATTCAAAAAAATTTCTGGGCATGATGGGTAGTTTACATTCCGACATGGCTTTTTTTGAAAACATTGAGTGACTGGCTTAGTAATAGTGGATGATTTAAGGCACTGGTACAAACTGGTATGTGACTCATTTTGGAAGGCAACAACACCTGATATTTACGCATAAAGGTTTCAATACCACAACCTTTTGATTTATTATTTTTAATCCCATGTCAATTGGCAACCCCGATTGTCATTTTTACTTTCTGTTAAAAATTTCAACCATTGCTCTGTTCCATCATGCCTGAGTAGTAAACTGCTGCTTTTTTAACAAATAAAATTTTTAAAACGTGATTTGGTGTTAGGCAGTATTTGTTTTCTTTGTTACATGTTAAGTTTTAAATTGCATTAATTTGGCAACCATGTATTTTTTTTGCCGGTTTACTGACAAGTAAGTATATTGTTTAACCCAACCTTCTTTCTAGACAGTTTTGGATTTTTCACCATCTTTTAAACTTGAAGGGCTTTATTACTTTATGTATTTATTTGCAGATAGCACTTAGGATGACTAGTTAGCCGAAAGCTTTCTGCTATGATAATTGATCTGGATATTATACAGTTATACACATAGACTTTCCTGTTTCATTTCTTCCACACATATACACAGCTTTTTAAGTTGTCAATTTCATTCTATGGTATTTTGTCTGATAAATATGGGAGATTTGCCTTGAGATGGTCACACGCTCAGGTTGATATATGGTTCCTTAATCTGTGTTTGAATGAGAACATCACACCTATTTTTGCCAACGTTAAAACATCTCGTAATGTACCTTCGGAACTTGAAGAAAAGATCATTAGCATCATTAGGAAGGAGATTTGTAAATATTTAAGTTTATTTATGATAAAATATTTAATAATTCCACCTTTCATGACTTTCAAGATTATCTTAATGACCCTGGAGACTTTATTGCCATTGAGAGACAGATTAAGTTTCGAAAAGTCAAGAGCAAGCTATCTAAATCGATTAAAAATAGTATTAACCATAGAAAAAGTATCGAGATAAGTAATAAAAAATATTATAATTTTTAATGTTTCTATACAATTAAAAATCTCAAGTTCTCAATCAATCTTTGTATGTGATTAACAACATTTTGCCACAGAAATGGATGTTATTATTGAACAACTATATTTAAATTTCAGAATAAAAAATCTTTATGACATGACAAACATGTTACTCTCAAAAAAATAAAAACTGAAATTAAAAATAACCAACTAATATACTTTTCAAAAAATATGGGTTAGAAATAACTTTGAATGATGTTTTCTTGAAAAGCTACTTTTTTCTGTAATGAGAAAATGTTGGCT
The DNA here is from genome assembly GCA_030620095.1 of Kuschelorhynchus macadamiae. NCBI lineage: Eukaryota > Metazoa > Arthropoda > Insecta > Coleoptera > Curculionidae > Kuschelorhynchus > Kuschelorhynchus macadamiae. The sequence continues at coordinate 204,277 of JAUTXW010004956.1, forward strand.
TGATGTTGAAATATTGTATTATACCAGGACCGTTAAAAAGTACAACATAATGTAGGAAAATTTTAATTTAATTTCTGATATTAATGGGCGGATCAACTTGCTTGATTTTTATTTCGGATGGCCCGTTAGTGAAGTTGGGGTTACCTAAATCTACATTTTGGGGTAAGCTAATTTTAAAAACAAATAAATAATGACTAGATGTTAATTTCTGCATATGTTCATTAGGGTTTCAGCAATTTCAGCAGTTTCAGTATTTTAGACTCAATTTTGTGAATATGACCTGTTGAGAGGTAAAAAAAAAACATGACCACATGTTCAGGTTTCAGAAGACCTATTCCTGGGTTAGGCATGTAGCTTTTTCTGATGCAATTTAAGTCTATTTAAGAAGATGCACCGATCACCTAAAAGAGAAGCCAAAGTCTCTTACTATATGGTTCACTGAAGGAAATTCATCAGACCTCAGAAATTGAAACACCTGGAATGTTGAAAGCTAAGGCCTGTATAAATTGTGAGAGGTCTATATTACATAATTTTTTTTTCTTTGATTAATATAAGAATGCATTAGTATAGGTATATATACTTCTAAGTATTAAACTAATTCTGGTAAGTACAGCCTAACTCACCACCAAATGCTCTCCGATGAACAGCTGCCGTTCCCAGTGGTGTTTTTTTCAAAAATACACACTTATTTCGTGAACTAGCTATCTTATCTATATACAGATTAAAATTTAAAAGAAGTGTACCGCATCATATATAGGTTGGTCCCCAGTTATAACATACTAAAAAGACAAAATTGGTTTCGTGTAAATAAAATCACAATATAAGTAATGATACTTGTGACTTGTTCATGGTGTATGATTTTGACATTGTAATACAATGTTTCCAAGTTCATACTATTTACACAAGCAAAATATTTTAGTCATTATGGTATTTGGAAATTTTGAACTAATGCTGTTTAGTAGATATATTTAAAGTAAAGCTTCATCGGTGACAATTTGTTAATTTCATGCAGTCACAATTTTTAATGGTTCATATATTAGAACTACTATGAATGCTAACAGAATGATAACCACAAAAATGCGCCTATGCTAGAGGGCTATTTGAGCCGGGTCGAACGCAATCTGATATAGCCCTCTTGATGGGTAGATTTAAAGGAGCTATATGCAAAATCCTGAAAAGATATCAGGAAACTGATTCCAACCAAAGAAGAAAAGGGCACAAATTAACCTAATACAGCTGCGAAAGCAAGCGAGTGCGTCGGGATTCGATCGTCAATATCGACACGCCTACTGAGTGGTGTAAATACACCAGTTGTTTAGCACGGGCTCAAACTCGTCCTGTATTATGTAGTTTGAACGAGATAGGGCGTAGTTGTATGTTTCTGCTTTGAATATGTGTATAGTAATATTTTGAACTTTTGAATGATTGTTTTATTCTATTACTTCCATATTTATAATATATGGGGAAATATAGTATCGGCAAAAATATTTTCGAATTTCTTTTTGGCTAAATCGTCTTAAAATGACTCAAAATTGTAAAAAAACATAATTTCGGCGAAAAAAATTGGTTTAAACCAGTCGCTCACCAATGTTGTAATTTCTGCATAAAATATTTATTTTGCTTCTCACAGTTGTAGTTTACTGAGATTACATACATTTCTAAGTTGTTTACCGTTTCAACCATTTATGTCCAATGTATTTACTTATTACTAGTTAACAGGACCTTTTAACCAATGTTGCCAACTGGTTTTCAATCACTTGTCTTGGAACCGTGTCTTTATCACTTTTTCTCAGATAGGGTCACGAATATCTGACTTTTCCGAGCATCCACCCAATGGTATTCTGCTCTCAGATATACTAAGACCGTTGTGTTCTCTTGTAGTTATGTTTTTATAAACATCTTCATTTCTAGTAAATTAATTCACTCGCCATCAGCGAATTGGAAGATACAATCCGAAGAATCATTATGAAAAATTAGGAATAACATAGGCATAAAAACTGACCCCTGGGGGACGCCTGTGGAGACCGAGACAGAATTTAGAAAAAGACCCTTTCCGATTCGTTAGTTGATATTCATACTTGTTGAAACCTATCACAAAGATAATGATCTGATTGGGTCATTTGCAAAACCTCTAACCCCATATGCAATTAACTTTTTAAGTAAATAACCGAACTGTTTACCATTATCAGGTTTTTTCATGATTAGATTCAAAGATTTAAAATCAGCACCCTGCGTTGAGTTTAGGTTAGGACCCATATTGACTAGAGGTAAATATTCTTTGCCCCACAAAATAATGTACCAACCTAGGATACATAGAATGTTTAAGTATTTTAGAGGATTAGACTTTCCTTTTCTTTAAAACGGAAAATACGGGCATAATAAATACTAACATACCTTGAGCCATGAATGTCAGCCATACGAGGACTATCACTTCGAGAACTACCGGCACCCGAATCTAAAGCTGGGCTTCCCCTTGGATGTACAAGCTCTCTTTCAATACTAGGTTTGCGAATCAATTTGGTGTATCCTGGACTTTTGCTCGATTCAGGCAACTGTTTCACCAAATAGTCCAATGCCAAATCAACTCGTCCATTAGTTCCTTGAAGAGCCCTCATGGAAGAATCCTAGTAAATAAATTCATTACATGATTAAGAAAAAAACATCAAAACCTTTAATTAGAGTTGCAATAAAAAAAATAAAATATAAAATATCATACAGTTACTCGTGATATATATAATTGTCCACGCTTCCCTTATTTGATATTGAAATATATTTTTAGAAAATATGAATTTTTACTATCCATATAAATTAATGAGGCTTTCTAATAATAAATATGATGTGTTTTCATTCCGGGTGTACATCCTTTCACTACTTTCCTTCTGAAAATAACACTTTTGCTGACGTTTCGTCAAAATTACATTTGGCATTTTCAAAGTTTTCTTTCTCGTGTCCGAATCTCTATTAAAAGCACTAGTAATAGGTCTGATAAACCATAGTTTAAGACATCTGTTCGACTTTTCCGGTAGTGTAATTTTTTGTTGTATTTTCGTGTTTATTTGTAAACTTAGGTCGTAGGTATGTCGTTGAGTCTCTTGGAACAGGTTTATACTTTTTGTACATATTCTTGGTATTCATAACTGCGGTTGCGTTTCCTTTATCCGCTGGAAGAATTGTGACTATTTTAGGGGTTTGCGCCCTCTGTTTAACGACATTTAAATTTTGTTACGGTGGTTTGCTTACTCTTTTCTTGCCACTTCTTGTCTAATTTCCTCTGTTTTAGTTTCTTCAGAGGAGTCATGTACAGCTTCCACTTCAGCTATTATTTCTTCTTGAGGGATTGCCTTAGGGGTTATTGCAAAATTTAAACTTTTACTCAGTACAGGATTTTTCACTATCTGAAATATTATAGCACAATATATTTTGCAGCACTGCATCTAATGATGAGACTTAATTGACTAAACTTTTTTAGGAGATTGTCATAATTATTGGAAAATTTATCAATCCTAATGGTCTTATTTGATTATGTGCGCCAAAAATCAAATTGAAAAACCACAGAGTATGTTACGCATTCAATGCCAAGACTGTAAAAAGTTGAACATTGGGCAAACTAACATGCGAATATCAGCAAAAGTATAAACCCGGTATCAGAAATTTAAATATTTTTTCAACGTGATGCTTTTTCACTTTATTGAATGAAAGCAAACGTGAATCAAACTGTCCATTTTTGATAAATTCATTGCTCAAATGATTTTTTTCACTAATTTATTATTTAAAAAACGCGTCCAACTTGATGCAAACTATACCCAGTTTCCACAATTTATTGTAAAATATTTTTAAATTGGATAATTTATTACATTAATACAAATTTATTTACTTACTATTTCCATTCCTATATCATCCTTTCTATAAATGAATAAAATATTTTTTATTAAATAATTGAAATAAGCAAATAAAGAGTAAATTATAAGGTAGCCTAAGAAAACAAGACATATTCAATATCTTTCATCAAATGATTCTATAAGGTATTAATAGTATAGACATAGTTTAATTTAGGTTTGCTAGCTGAAAAAGGATCAAGTTTAAAAAAATGAGAAAAATTTCAACTGTTAAAGTTGAAATTTGGTATATAAGTATGAAATTTAAAAATAATATATAATTTTTTGAAAAAAAAAAGACAGATTTGACAGGGAAGACAAATCATACGACTAACTTTTTTTTTAATATTATATTTATTATTGTATATATATATATATATATATATATATATATATATATACATATATAAATATATATATATATATATATATATATATATATATATATATATATATATATATATATATATATATATATATATATATATATATATATATATATATATATATATATATATATATATATATATATATATATATATATATATATATATATATATATATATATATATATATATATATATATATATATATATATATATATATATATATATATATATATATATATATATATATATATATATATATATATATATATATATATATATATATATATATATATACATACATATATATAATATATATATATATATATATATATATATATTTCACACTATATGGGAAATTTTTTTTGATAACTGACCTTAGTAAAATTTGAGTTTGCAGAAAGTGTTGGCTTCAAAAATATTGTAAAATGACAATAAAAAAAGTTAGTTGTATGATTTGTTTATCATGTGAGCAATGAATTTATCAAAAATAGACATTTTGGTTCAGGTTTGCTCTGATTCGATAAAATGAAAAGGCATTAAGTTGAAAAAAAAAATGAGAACAATCTCAACTCAACCGATAGCAATGAAATTTGGCACATAGTTACAAAATAAAAAATAAACAAGTTTTTCCTCCACTTTATTAAATTTTGAGAAAAAGTGCAAACTTCTGCAATTTTTTGAAAAAAAAAAAAAGGTCGAATTTGACAAATGACTTTACTGGCCTGTCAGTTATTGTCTTCCATACAGTTGGAATTTTCAATTATTCGTCCTTTTTATTCCAATTTTTATGGCTCCTCAGATTATTCTGATAATGTTGTATATTGGTTGTCTCCCTACACCCTTCAACATTTGTTTTGTGGCCCATTTACTGATGATGTAATTGAGGTAGTTTTGTTTATCTCTGATACTGAATTTATGCTCTTCTACTCTTGCTTGCCTGTTAGTTCGCCCAATGTACAACTTTTCACAGTCCTGGCACGGAATGCTGTATGCTCTGCGTTTTCCAATTTGATTTTGGGCGCACATAATCAAATAAGACCATTAAGATTGATAAACTTTCAAAAAAGTATGACAATCTTCTAAAAAAGTCGAGTCCATAAGTCTCATCATTAGATATAGATAAAGTTCTGCACAATATATATATATATATATAGTGCTATAATCTCTCAGATAGGTAAAAATCTGCACCAAGTAAGGGTTTTAATTTTGCAATAAGCTGAAGTGGAAGCAGTCTCTGACTCCTCTGAAGAAACTAAAACTGAAGAAATCCAACAAGAAGTGGCAAGAATTTTAAGATTATGCAAACCACCATAACACAATCTAATGAAACTGAGTTCTATCATGAAATTGATTTAATTGATTGGTCTGAAATGTACAAAAAAGATATAAAAATATATTTGATATATATATATATATATATATATATATATATATATATATATATATATATAGAGAGAGAGAGAGAGAGATAGGAGAATCGTTTTTTACTGATTTTATTCAGTCCCTTTTTCACTGTTTTAGTTATTTTTACATATATAAAGTTCAGTATTCCACTGTGTCTCAATCACGTTGCCGAACTCTATAAATTCTATTATATATAATCATGCTTTGCTTAAAGTGTCAGATTGAAGAAAACGATCCCAAACTACTGACCACCTGTGATAGTTGTAATAGGTCAATTCACAAATCGACCTGCTCAGGCCTCAATGCCTCGGAAATTAGAGTTATTGCGCCTAAAGATCAGAAAACTCTGAAATTCTATTGCGAAGACTGCTTTTCAGGTCTACGTCATGTTCCAAAACTTCTAAAGGCGGTTGATGATTTGAAATCAGAGGTCGCCATATTGAAGAATAACATCTCTAATTCTGATTCCAGACCTAATAACTCCGAATCGTCAGCGTACAGCACGCCTGAAAACATCATGAAAGAGATGGAAGAGCGTCCAATAACCTAATGGTATTTAATATGCCAAGTTCTGGGAAGGACTTCACCGATGTGAGATCCCTAATAACTACTCTGGTGGGTTCAGAAATACCCCCAAAATCAGTCACAAGGATTGGAAAGCCCAATAAAAATGGCTATAAACCCTTAAAGATAACATTTCCAGGTAGGGACAATGTGCAAACAGTCATGCGCTCTAGTAGTGGGCTAAAGGGTAAAAAGATCTATATCAACTATGACCTAACTAAGAAGCAAGTGGAAACTGAAACCAAAATCCGTAATGAATACCGAGAAAGATTGGCCCGTGGAGAGACGGATATACGATTAACACGATACCAGGGTACTTCCAAAATAGTCTCAACAAACTAACAAAGGATGAGACACATTCAGTTAGTAAAAACATCACATATAAAACATATTATCAGAACTTGCGAGGACTGAGAACGAAGCTGAACCATCTTTTAGAAAATGTCCAGGCATCTGAATTTGAGACATTGCTATTTATCGAAACTTGGTTAAACATAAGTTTTTATGATGCTGAGCTAAATCTATCTGACTACAACATATACCGCAAGGACCGCTCCCAGGAGACCAGCATTTACGAGAGAGGAGGAGTACTTGTTGCAATACACAACGTTTGATCAGTAAACAAATTAGTGTGCCCCAGAATATTGAACAAGTATTTGTGTCGGATGGATCGGGAGCTGCTGCGTTCATTTTGGGTTCTGCTTACCTTTCTCCAAGAGCTGGAGTTGCTGCCTTTAGCATACTATCCGAAACCGTAGAAAACTTGACTACGGAGTTTCCTGACTCACCCATGTACATAATGGGTGAATGCTGGTAATTTGAGTTCTACTGCTATTGGCGCTGCAGGAAGGCCTCCAGATGAGGTCCTATGTATAGAAGAAGTCTCTAATACTTGTGCTTTACTTAATCTGTTCCCAGTTAATCAGGTTCAAACAACCAACAACAACAACATATTAGACCTGGTTCTTAATCAAGACCCTGATATTTCTGTTTTACCAGCTGATGAGGCCATAATACCTCCTGATATGTACCAACCTTCGCTGCAAGTGAACATCAACTTGAAAACACAGACTCTTGGTGATGGACTGAAGCTTGAGAGTTTCTATAGACTTTAAATCAGTTGATTATTTGCAATTAACACATTTTCTTCACCAGATTAACTGGGATTCTTTACTGGAGTACAAATCATTTGAATGTATGATAAATATTTTTTATGAGATTTTAGTATTCTACTGGTAAATTTCGGGCCGGGTACTCCCCTGATTTGAAGAATTGTGTCATACAGAAAAAATTTGCCCACAAGCCTTTTAAATCATCGAACGTGCCCATTGATTACCGCGAATTCTCCAGATTGAGATCCTTGTGTAGATCTTTGACTCGTCAATCCTATTTGAACTTTGTACATTCTACTGAAGAATCACTATCCACCAATTTAAAACAATTTTGGAGATTTGTAAATTCAAAGTGGAAAAGCAACGGTTTCCTTAACAAACTCTCATTTGAGGACCGAAAGAGTTTTTCAGGCCAGGTGATTGTTGATATGTTCGCCCGATTTGTAATTTTCTTTCCCCTATTATCAATCCAAGTATAATTGATGAGCAATTTGGATTCCGGCCCAATAGATCAACATAGACTAATCTTTTGTCTCATGGCGACTACCTGGCGAGGGCATTGGAGAGAGGTGACCAGATCGACGCCATATATACAGACTTCTCCAAGGCCTTCGACAGAGTCCCTCATGGTGTGCTGGTCTACAAGCTTTGTATGGTGGGACTTGGTGGTGCTCTGATGGACTGGTTGGAGAGCTATCTTTCGGAATGACTCCAGATAATGAAGATTGGTAATTTTCAGTCTTATGAGAACAAATGCTCTTCAGGCGTCCCGCAGGGTTCCCAACTTGGTCCCATTCTTTTGAATGCATTTTTAAATCACATCCACGAAGGTTTTGCTCATAGTCACTTTCTATTATTTGCGGATGTTCTAAAACTTTATGCGCGGATATCGTGTGTGGAGGACTGTGACAAGCTCCAACACAATATCAATAACCTCGTGGACTGGTGCCAGAGAAATGGGAGTACACTTAATGCTTCCAAGTGCAAGGCCATGTCCTTCCATCGAACCAGAAACCCCATTACTTTTAATTATGCTATAGGAGATGTTTTTCTGCACAATATAAATAGTTTTCAGGATCTGGGTGTGACTTTCGACACTTCCTTAAATTTTATACAGTATATCTACAATAAAGTTGTCAAGGCTCTTCAAATGCTTGGTTTCGTCAAGAGATGTACAGCCGACTTCAATAACATTAATGCTCTTAAATGGCTCTACAGTGCATTGGTTAGACCTCATCTGGAACACGCTTCCAGTGTCTGGTCGCCCCATTATAGCCTCCATTGTCAGCGCCTCGAACGAGTACAACACAAATTCCTTAAGTTTGCCTCTTTTAAAATGCACATCCCTAATTATAATGATGATGAGATCCTTGCCTTGCTTAATCTGTCTTCTATCACATGGCGCTATAAATGACATGATCTTGTTATGTTCTATAACATACTCAACAGCAATGTGGATGTACCGTACCTTCTTTCCAAAATTGGTCTCCACCTTCTCCCTAGAGTAACCTGCTCTCTGGCTAGTTTTCATGTACCCGTACACCTTAAAAATCTAGTGCTTCTAGATTGGCAAACTGCCTTCCTCAGTTAGATTTCTCTACACATCCCTCTTCATTTCTTAAAATGTTGGACCACAACCTACCGTGAAAGTAATCTTATTCCTTAGTTCAATACTTATACCCCACATTTATGGATTTGTATTCATATTTACTATACGGTTATATTAAGCTGTTATTGGTATTCTATTATTATATAGATTAAATGATACATTGTATGTTATCTTATTACTTTACATTGTATATTAATCATTGTAATTGGGCGCTAGCCCGTTGAAAAATAAATAAGTAAATAAATAAATAAATAAATAAATAAATATTTCAAACTCATATACTACCTCTTCAATATTGAAGCACGCTCCCATTATTTGCATAAGGGACAACCCTAGAAAAAGAAAGCCCTGATTTACTGATACCCTAACCAGGATGAAAGCCCTTAAGGAGAGAGCATGCCTTAGGTATAAAAGATTTGAATTAGCTAGTCATAAAAAATATTTCTGTATGTTGAGGAAATGTTATAATACAGCTCTTAGAACGGAACAAAGAACTTATTTTTTCAAACCTTCAGAGGATGTGAGGATGGTCCCATTTGCGTAAGTTGGATATTCATAGGGCTGGCCAGGAATCCGAAATTGCGATCCTAATAAAATTAATAATTTCAGTAGGTCTGCCTGATGCCCCGACCTACATTAACAACTTTGCAGGTGGGACTTTCTCAGATTCCCAGTTTAATTTTTCTCCTGGGTGAGGTTTAAAAAGAATCGGTTAGAGAGTTCTCATCTTCTCAAGTTATAGTTCGCGCAAATTTTCTTCACATACACACACATCCGTACAGACCTAGTATTATTTCTAAAAATACGTGCTCCGTATTCCAGTGACTTCAAAACGTTGAAAAAAATCCAATTAATATTTTCCGAAAAGTTTTGGGATTCCAATACTTCCCCTACAGGTATACTATATACAACATGTGCGTGGATTTGGGTAACATATGGACAACTTTTTTATTTATTATTTTATGAGAAAAAGTTATTCTCCATAAAAAGTTTTGCTTATCTGAAAAATAAGGTTTATTTTAAAAATAATGTCATTTTGTATACAGGGAACGAAATAAATACAAAAATTGAAGTTTGTAAGACAAAAAAAAATGTTGAAATTGCAACTTTTAAGATAGCTAAATTAAAAAGCCTGGAAATACAAGTTCAAGCTTTTAGAAGTTTTCGGATAATAGACTTAGTTTTTGAGAAAATTAATGGTGAATATGCAAAAAATGTGCATTTTTTTACATATTTACAATAAATTTTCTCAAAAATCAAGTTTATCAAAACACTTCTAGAAGCTTTCTGACTTGTCATTGCAGGCTTTTTAATTTAACTGTCTCAAAAGTTGGAATTTCATTTTTTTTGTACACTCCTTTTCTTGAATTTATTTCGTACCCTTTATATGAAATGACATTCTTTTTTAAATCAATCTTATTTTTTTGATATGCAAAACTCTTTACGAAAAATAACTTTTTCCCCTTAAATCACAAATCAAAAAGTTGTCCATATGTTACCCATTTTCGACTTACTGAACATTAAATTTCTATTTTTATACTCTCAATTTGCCTATATCAGAAAATTTGGTTTCCCATTTTTTTCCCTCTTTGCCTGTTTTTTGCGCAACTTGTATATTATATGGCAGGTGTTTTTTTTTTAATAAGCAAAACTTTTTATGCGGAATTACTTTTTTTTGATAAAATCAATAACAAAAATGTTTTCTTATGCTTCCTAAATCCACGCACACGCTGTATATGCACATTTAATTGCAATATGCGCAGCTTCCCTGTAGTAACGGTAAGCTCCTGAAGTAGTGGTTTGATGGGCCTTTTCTAAAAGGTACTAAAGTTGATTCTCAAATACAGTACGGGCAAGAGGCCAACAAAAAAACTGAGTAATGCTTTTAATTTAAATCTGAAAATTCTTAAAAATAATAATTTTAAAATTTTTGGAATTGACAATTGCTCTTCATAGATCGTTTTTTCTTCGAATTTTTGTTAATTCAAAATTACCCTCCTATTACAAAATTTAATATCAAGCTTTTAATGTTTATATAGTATATATAATATTATATCGTCTATTAACAAATTAGGTAGTTTTTCTGATTTTTATATCTCGACAGGAACGAGCGAGAAGGGCATCTCAGCGAAGAGAACACGTTTCTCTTATGCCACGTGACGAGACGAGAAAAAGCCCGGCAACTCTAATTAAAATATATAAGTATTTAAAATATGGCTTATAGGTGTTTAAATGAAAGGTCCTGATAAGCAGATTACGAATTAGATATTTTTAACGAGTTTTATTTTTCAACTGTTTTATTTATGAATATTTAATAAAAAATAATTACATTAGATTCCTGATGATCCATGGTTAATTTCTATCGTTTAAAAAAAGAGGTTATGGGTACTCAAAATACCTTGATCTATTTTACCCAATGAAAATTATAGACAATGAATTTAATATTTAGTGTTTAAAAAAATTAAACAGTGAAACACGAGAAATTCTGTAAATTTTTCACCGACTTATGTATTTATGTATGTACACCAATTATTTCGTGACGGTTTTCCAAATTGAATTAATTTTTTAGGAAGTATTTATGGCGTCATTTTGAATATTTTCGGTCGCTGTAACATATTGCCTTAAAATTTGGTGTATGAAGCATAACTAATCAAAAAAGTAATTAAGGAATACATTATAATAAATTCCCTGGGGACTAGAGAGGGGGAGATAAGGAAACTTATTATAAATCCTATTGGTTCCTGGAAATATTAAAATCCTTGTGTCAGAAGTATAAGGGGAGAATACAAAAATGTTGACAAAACACGATAATAATAAGTAAAAATGTGATAAAATCTATGTTAAAATATACAATTCATACAGATGTGGCAAATTATAAAAACATCAAAAAACAGTCAAATAGTAAACACAAAATAAAAGAAAAAATATATAAATAAACATATTAAAACATCTATGTTCAACAATAGGTAGTAAAATTATTTACAGCTGATCTGTTGGATGTTTGCCAATACGTCATCAATTATATTCATAAGAATTAAATCAAAACTTCGTAGATTAAATTATCCAAAAAAAGTCACATTTATTAAGGGCGTAGATATAAATATAAATATTTATAAATGAAATAACTATTCATTAATAACAATATTTACCAGGAACAAAAAATACAACAAAAAGTCTTCCTAAAAGGACTGATTTGAAGATTAAACACATAAAACTTTATAAAAACACAAATATGAACAATATAAAATGACAATAATAATAACTTCCAAGCAAATCCAGGAACTTTTGAGACTTTGACGTGAAAAGTTTGCCTATGATGATATATTTGTCTAACAAGTTTGTTTTGGCAATTTAATCTTTTAACATATTTGAATGTATTTATATTCGGAAAACAATATTTCATGTTTTATCTCTTTCTTTTATTAATTTACGGAATACCAATCGATAAGAGAAACACGATGTGTAAAAAGCACGTCTTTGATATTTTCATCGATTAATGACGCATAGGTCCACCTGGAAAGTATAATTAAAATGCAGTAAACTTTAGCAGTCGAAGCATACATAACATACTACAATTAATTCTTACACAAAATTTGAAATGAATCTGTTAACTAGTATTTCCAGGGTGAATTTTTAAATATTTTGGATTGGTTCCAAAATTTTATCAGTTGATTCCTACATAATACTTGATTTTTGTGCAAAATTTGAGGTAAATTGAATAAATTGTTTTTAGTAATCGCTTTTTTAACACTTCACTACACCGCCATTTTAAATGTTAACCTGGTTATTACCATTAATTTTTGACCAAAATTAAAAGTCAGTTGGATAAGTAGCTTTTAGCTATGCCGCGAACAGACAGACTGGCAGAGACGCCATTGTTTTTCGGCATCTACTTCTTCGTACAAAATTCGGGCTACATACCGATAACACATTTTATGAATCTATATACCAAGTTGTTCGGTAATGACCTAAAAAAATTGAGATACATTACCGTTACCGTTTGTTTACGGCAGGGATCGGCAACCTTTTCATTGTGTCAAGCCACTTTAATAACGTTCTAATAGTAATAGTAAGCTACCTACATTTTTTGACCAAAAAATACATTACAGATTTGGAAATGTTTTTTTTATTGTACTAGATTATAATGTTGCATCATAGTCTACTACCGTCATTCGAATTTGATTATCCAAATGTTTGTCTCTAATTGGATTGCGGCAATTAAATCTGGATACCCGTATTTTTACATAAAAAAGATCACATTAATATTTCGTTTAATACCCAAGGTATTAAAGCTTAATAATTTTGATGCGTCTACTTCTCTTACTATTCTATCTTCAGCAAAGTGATGCATGGTATATACAGAAATTGCTCAATATTATTTTCCTTTGAGCTACAAATTGTACCAAGAACACAAATATGTTCAAAAGTGTTTAAATGCATTCTTTAAGTTAGGTACAGGGTACAATCAATATGTACATTAATTTAAAGTCTAACTAATTTACAAATGTAATTCGTTGCTAAGCCTCCGCGGCGAAACAGAACAGCTAGGGCTGTTTGGAAAAGATGGGCTAGTACTTTTCAAGTATATAGTATAATATCGGTGATGGATATTTGATAGAAATCTCTTTTTTAAATTCGTCTACTAAACACTCGTAAGCTACTAAAAATGTACACGGGAACTACCGGTAGCTGGCGATCTACCGGTTGGTGACTAGGATTGGTATAAAATTACTACCAAATATTATATGCATAATTATTATATAAACTGTTATCTGTGCTTAATGGAATTCCGTACAAGGGATGTTCTGAGGGAATATTTCTATAATGTATTAACGCATTCATCATGTTGTCTACTCTTAATACTTGATTATGAGTTTAAACATACCACCATTAAAAAGTAAAACTACTGCTCGTAAATTAAACTGTAATTTAAAATGTAATTCATATTTTGGAATTATTGTATTATATTAATCCTTATACTGTCTCATTTATTTTATTTATTATTACTTTCCATGATACAACGGTTTAAATTTCTTAAATAAAAAATAGTTACAAATATAATAAAAAAATAAACTAGTTCAATATAAGAAATTCTTGTAAATGTTATATCATCTGTTTGGATATAGTTATCAAAACACAGGATGTAACTCACTACTGTCATTCTAAAAAAAATAGTTTTGCTGACGTTTTGCCAAAATCATATTTGGCATTTTTGAAGCTTTCCTTCTTGCATTCGAATAAAGACTGAAGTGCTTCCAGGTGGACCTATGCGTCATCAATCGATGAAAATATCAAAGACGTGCTTTTTACACATAGTGTTTCTCTTATCGATTGGTATTCCGTAAATTAATAAAAAGAAAAAGATAAAACATGAAATATTGTCTTCCTAATATAAATACATTCAAATATGTTAAAAGATTAAATTGCCAAAACAAACTTATCATCATATATCATCATAGGCAAACTTTTCACGTCAAAGTCTCAAAAGTTCCTGGATTTTTTGGAGGTTATTATTATTGTCATTTTATATTGTTCGTATTTGTGTTTTTAAAATCTTCAAATCAGTCTTTTTAGAAAGACTTTTTGTTGTATTTTTTGTTCCCGGTAAATATTGTTATTAATTAATAGTTATTTAATTTATAAATATTTATTAATAAATGTGACTTTTTTTGGACAATTTAATCTACGAAGTTTTGATTTAATTCGTATGAATATAATTGATGACGTATATGTAAATAATTTTACTACCTATTGTTGAACATAGGTGTTTTAATACATTTATTTATATATTTTTTCTTTTATTTTGTTTTTACTATTTGACTGTTTTTTGATGTTTTTATAATATGCCACATATGTATGAATTGTATATTTTAACATAGATTTTATCATATATATACATATATATACATATATATATATAGATATATATATATATACATATATATATATATATATATATATATATATATATATATATATATATATATATATAGGTTTCACGCTTTTGATCTATTAAGAAATCGTGGTTCTTGGAATAAGACTTAGTTAAATTGAAATTACTTATCGATGTTTCGCATTGGAATGCACAAATTGATTTTTACTTCCTTTTATTGCTCTGTGGTGGTACAGTAAAGAATCCTGAAGAGGATTCGTGTTACAGAAGGCAAAACGTCGGAGTCATTCCTTTCTGATATCGTCTAAATCCAAGATCCGATTTTTTAATCATAAAGTTACATTTGACTTTTTATTGAAGATAGATACTAACAGGTTACAAACTCATATTTTTTATCTTTCACCTCATTATTAAAATTATTTAATTTCAGATGGATTTGAATATAATATTTGAAAATATTAGAAAATGTTAGTTTGAAACTAGGCGAAACGTTTTTTTATTATTCCACAAATGGAAATTATCTTATTTTTTCAAACAATTTCTTACTATTAAACCAACATTTTTGTATATAAACTAACCTAGATCTTAAGAAACATAATTATGTGTAATAATATTTTCTCAAGTTTAATAACCGCAAAACAATTAATCGCTTCGGTGGTACATATACTAAAATTGGAATGATACAGATAAGATTAGTATGGCCTCTGCGCAAGGATGACACGTAAAATCGCGAAGCGTTCTAATGCACATCATGAATTGTGGGGTTGCAATAACAATGATCATAGTGCTAGGGCAATAGTGGATAAGGAAAATTTCTTATTATTAAATAATGGTTCTCCAACCAGATTATAAAATCTTAGTCTAAATCCTAGCTTGGTAATATCACTTTAGTTAGCTCAGATTTGGCAATCCTATCGCAATGGGAAGTGTTATCATTTACCTACAACCAACCAAAATAAACTATATATCCCCTGACAATACATTAATACATGTTTTAGATAACAATCAAAAGAAATTCAAGAAAGCTGATTGGATTAATTATAAAGACAAATTAATAATTCACTTATTACAAATGGATGAAAATCTGAATTATCAGGATCTATGTGATCTAATGAATAACGCGGCATCAGAATCCATTCTAAAAAAAAATTTAATGCTAAATGTCATCAACCAAAAAACCCATGGTGGGATTCAGAATGTACAATTAAAATACAAGAAAGAAAAACCTCTTTCAGAGTTTTTAAAGGCAACCCTACCGTAATTAATCTTATGCATGCTAAATACATTCAAGCTAAAACTAAAAGATTTAAAAAAAAACTAAACTGTATGGAGTTTTCATCAACTTAACGTTAAATAGAAATTCTAATATTTATTTTATTTATGTATTTTTTTATTTATTTATTGAACACCCAACAGTAACAACCAATAACAGGGTATAATATTAAATTTAAATAATAATTTTAAAAATAAATCTTAAGTGGTACACTTCGAAAGAATGAAAATATAGTATAAATTGGTACAAAGCCACATACACAACCTAAATTTTGATACTAATTACTTTCTGAATCCTATACAACAAATAAGTACAGTTATAATAGTTCCATACAATAAGATGTAACAAGTGCTTTAAATTTAGAGGGCCTCAATATAGTATAGTCACCAATGCCATGTATTTTGATGAAGCAGTAACATATTTTAAAAATTGGAGATGTATATTTAATGTTGGTGCTTGCCGTGGGAAGGTAGAACAAATCAGTGCTTCTACTAGTGATTCTAGGAACATAAAATGGCAGTTTATTCAAAAGCTCACTACAATCCATGTTATTATTTAACATTTTATATAAGAACATACAACACATATAAAATCTTCTGGATTTTAATGTCATTACATTTAATCTAGAACAAAGGTATTGGTTATCAATTCCCCGTGTGGGATACACACCATCCATTTTTAAACACAAAAACTTTACGCTGGATTCTCTCAATATCACATATATACCTGTCATAATAAGGTTCCCATATTATGCTAGCATACTCCAGTTTGTTTCGAACTAGGGCAAAGTATAGTGACTTTAAGCATGAAATGTTCGTGAAGTCTTTACAATTTCTCATCAAAAATCCCAACATGCGGGATGCCTCAGATGTCACTTGGTGATGTGTTCTGTAAATGTAAGTTTAGAGTCGATCGTAAGACCTAAATCTTTTACTGAATTGCACCTGGATATTAGAGAACCATTGATGTTGTAAAAAAAGTTGATATGATTTCTTTTTCGGGTTACAGTTAAAACCTTACATTTAGATATATTCAGGCCCAAGTCGTTTTTCTCACACCATCTCTGCAACTTGTCAATGTTACTCTGCAGACGAAGTGAATCCTCACAGCTCTTTATTGAGGAATACAATTTTAAATCGTCCGCAAATAGTAAGCTATGAACATCCAATACATCGCACACATCATTAATGAAAAGGAGAAAAAGGTAAGGTCCAAGGTTAGTACCCTGGGGTACCCCAGAAGTCACCCTAAATCCTCTAGATCTATGGCCACAAAATTCAACATACTGATATCGATCAGTTAAATATGAACTGAAAAAAGAAATGAGAGTTTCAGAGAAACCAAACCATGACATTTTATGGAGAATTACAGAATGATTGATCTTGTCAAATGCCTTTGAAAAATCGGTAGACAACGTCTATTTGAGATTTAGGACAGTTCAGCTTTTTTGACAAATATTCTACAAAGCAACCCAAATTAGTAATTGTTGACCGTCCCCTCATAAATCCATGCTGATTGCTTGATATTAAATGCCTTGTAAGTGGATACAGGTAACTATGGAGTAACATCTCTAGCAGTTTTGAGAAGCCACAGACAAGAGCCACAGGTCTATAATTACTCACATCAGATCGATCACCTGATTTAAATATGGGACAAGTTTTAGAGATCTTCCAGCTATCTGGAAATTGCGATGAAGACAGACTTTAATTGAATATTATTGACAAAGGTGTTGCCAACACACTTATACAATCTTTGATGAAAAAACTAGGAATTTGATCTGGACCACATGACAGTTTGGGCTTTAGTTTCCTTGAAATTTTTATAATATCCTCTGCTGAGAATCTTGGCGTTATAATTGCCGAAAAATTTTGACGAGAAGGATCATTTATCCCAAAAGTATCTATTGGTATATTACACACACGAGAGAAGAGTTTATCAAAAGCAGACGCAATCTTTTTTGGAGTATCAAATGTTTCTCCATTAAGGTTCACAACATCTGGTATACCTAATGTTTTCTTTTTAGAATTGATGAAATTCCAGAATCTACTGGGGTCATCCAGCAGATTATCCTGAATTGTATTCAAATAATCATTATATGCATTATTTATTTATATTTTTGTGAGTGATCTTGATTCTTTATATTGTGCTAAGTGAGCAAGGCTGCCAGTTTTTTTATATTTATGAAAAAACTTATCTTTTTGTTTAACATTTTTAATTATATCTTTATTATACCATACCGGGTACTTACGTTTAAAATTAGTATAAAGTGGTACTGCTTTTTTAAAAACCTCAGAGATCTTCTCATAAAATATGTCGCATTGAGTGTTTATATTAGTAATATTATCTAAAGCCTTCCAATCGATCTTAGACACTTCATTATATAAAAGAGGATAGTTAGCTTTTTTAAAATTATATTTTTCATTAAAAGGATTATGCGGTATGTTTTTTAACATTGAAACTTCGAGATCACAGGTGGATGCTTAAGGCCGGATGGTGTGCATCAAGTTTTACCAGAGGTAAATCATCCCTCTCTACAGAACACTGTAAGTTGCTCATAACTAAATCTAATATGCGATTATTTCCATTTCATGTATAATTGAATTGGGATAAATTAAAAAATTGTGTATTATTTCGGTTTTTATATCTTTTTTTTCTTGAGCAATTGAGTAATAAAATGAAGGAATATTGAAGTCCCCCAATATCAAGATATTTTGGCCATAAATAGATTGAAATAATTCAAAACATTCAATAAGATTTACATATATATCACTACTCGATCCACATGGAATATACAAACTAAATACATACAAAGAGTTTGAAGTTGTTGCAACTCTGCAGCACACAACATCTACACTGGGCACTGTGTCATAAAAATGACTTACATCAACCTGAGTAGAATTAAACTTTGAGTTTATTGCTACTAACACACCCCCTGCTCCGGGTAAAAGTCTATTCCCTCTAAAAACTACATAATTCTGAGAAAACAATTCCTAGCTATAAACATTCTCTTGCAACCATGTTTCACTCAGTGCATATATGTCATACTCTTCACTACTGGCAGCAGAATAGAACTGGTTAATGTTTGTGTTAAGTCCCCTAACATTCTGATAGTAGATCTTCATTACCTTACTGGTGGGTGAACTGCTTAGTTTAAATTAGTCGTATTAACGATTTTAGGAATGCCATTGATAAATTTAATCCCAATGTTTTCCTGCCCATTGTTTTTACGGTTTTCTAAGTCAGCCTTTACAATTTTAAATTATTTTATTTGCTTGGGGGTCCTATCCATTGAGATTGATATATTTCTGTATTGGTGGTTATTTTTTATTGTCTTGGATTTGGAGAAAATAGTTTTGACGATTTCTTCCCTGCTGAATATTAATTTAAGTGGCCTTTCCCTATCTGAGGTTCTATCGCGTTTCCCAACTCGAAATATTTTCGTGTTACTCAAATCCAAGTTCGGAACAACGGATTTTAACATTGCTTCAACTTCATTCTTATCATCTCTGATGTTAACTGGTTCTATTTTATTGAAAATCATGAGATTTTTCTTTCTTGATTCTCTATCCTGGATTTCCTGATAAAATTCCGTAAAAGACTGAGCAACAGAATTATTTACTGGAGTATCACTTGCATTTGGGAAGTTTTCCTTCAATTCGACAAATTCTTGTTTTAGAACATCCACAGAATTGTGCAGTCTTTCTTGAATCTTTTCAACCTTGTCAACCTTAGTTTTTAATGTTTCAAATTCATTTGTGAGAGGTTTCAATATTTCAACCTCCCTCTGCAAGGATTTGACTTGTTTTTCCATATTTGAAAGTTTTTTAATCACCATTGGCACTTGCTTGAAGTTGCCCAAACAATCCTTACAAAAGTAAATTAACGATCCCTTTTGAATAATAACAGCTCGAAACTCTGAAGCACTTAATTGCGTACATTTTTCGTTACTGTGAAAAACTACGCGGCAACAGTCGCAGGATACCAATTTGTCGTCTTCTCCTAACTCCAAAGCACAAAATTTACAAATATTTACCATTTTAAATAATTCATTCAAAAGGATATTCCAATTACGGAAAGTAGTTATAATAGGGGAGCGCCTCCTCCTCCTCCTCTTCCTCTCTCTCATGTCCCTCATTCTTAACTTCCTCCCCTTTTATTCTCATTCGCATCATATTTTTAATTTTTTCTCTTTGTTCTCCCACATTTGATTTTGCATTCTTAAGTCTTATAAATAAGTGCATCAAGATCATTTTAGTATGTTAAGGTACGAGTGACTGTTAAAAGAAAAAAAATCTGTTGAATAAATCTATTAATAATAATATTAAAATAAAATGAGTGAATCAGTTGGAGAAAGAAATCGATCCATTCCGCTTCAGACAATTAGCCTCGAAGAAATTATACCAGGAGTTCAAGAAGAAAATATACCATTAGTTCGAGAAGAAAATAATGGGATTGTTTTAAAAAATTTGAATAAAACTGAGAGTGAAGAGAAAAAAGTGTTTTGTGCTATTTGTTTTGAAATAATCGAATATTATGATTCATGTAGACCAAATACATGTTCCCACATTTTTTGTTTAAAATGTATTTTAAGATGGAATGATGAAAATGGTTGTTCTATAATGGTAAACAATTGTCCTGTATGTCGCACTAGATATTACTATTTGGTACAAATCTTCAAAGATGTAATTAGACATCATTTTGTTGTAATTTTAAAAAGAGGATAATATTTTTTTATAATTTGTGTTTGTGAAAACTCTGGTAACAAATAATTTTGTAAAAAAAAGTAAATGTAAATATATATAATAATTGACACACATTTTTTCCTTTTCCAATATTGAAACGACAACAATGATCTAACAAGTTTTTTAATACATACTAATTTTCACATTACATAACAAAACAATTGTTATGGGTTTACACAAAAAGTGCCACGCCCTAAAATGGCACCACTTTTGCAAATGGAAGCTTAAATTTTCTTATGGGAATTTACATGTAAAAATGACGGTTTTGATTGTCGGACCGGCATAGCCTAATCTACTAGTTTTTAATTATACTAATAATATTAATATAATTTGCATCAAGTAAGAGAAAACTCAATTGAATACAGAAACAAGCGTTAACAAAATGTTATATGAGTGCTTCTAGTAGCAGTTGACATAATCGACACTTTTTTACATATGATTAGCTATTTCATTTAGAAATACAGTGTCAGATGTTAGAATAAAAAGAAGTATTTTGCATATAGCACTGAAAATATATAACCGCTTATAGTAACAGTTGACATTTTTTAAAATTAATATTGTTGACGTATTCTACTTATTATCTTTACAATTTATGTTTAAAATTAATATTTTTGACATTATCTACCCATTACGTTTATAACCTATATTTAAAATTAATATTGTTGAAATAATCTACACATCACCTTTACAAACTATGTTTATTATTAATATTTAACAACATAATCTTCTATCTCTTTTTTTTCATTTTTATTGCAGTAAAAGCAAGCATGTTCAGGAATTAGTAGAAAAAGATGTATCCTACAAATAGCACAATGTAAATCAGAAGCACTAACAACATAAGCTCTTTTGTAGTGGCAGCTCACATGATCGGACTCCCCTCTCCGTAAATATCTCATGTGAATTGCACTACAAGGAAGGCAAATAGCAAATGTTCCTAGTCTTCGACTTTCAATTTTAGAGTAGCTTTGTATAACACATACATCTTTTTCTTCAAAATTATTAAATAATTCACTAGCCCTAAACTTGCTTACTTTTACGTCAGCCTCGGTTCCTAAATTTAGCAGTTGTCCATCCATGTCCACTCCTTCGTCAATTTCCTGATCATCTTCCTCCATCTCTTCTTCTTCCTCCTCAATATAATTAATGTCGATGTTAAACAAGAATGATCTTCTAACAAGCCTAGATGATTTGTCCAAAAATGAATGTTTATAAGTGATGGAATCGCCTTCCAAGTTAATTTCTTCTCTTTCTTCAATTTGAGCGGCGTTCTCCACATTATTTTCTTCAATTTGGTCAGCGTTTCCAATCATATTTTCTGCCATCGTTAGGAGCTTTAGATTTAGATAGATATATTTGATAAAAAACAATTTTGGTTATAGCTTATAAATAATATCGACAACTGATATTACAGCGAATGATACTGTATGATCGTCGAGTGGATGTTCTTAAGTATATATCCCATCGACCACCACTTTTACTACCTGCAATTCTTAAGTTTTTTTTTTTTTCTTTTTTCGCTGTCCCTTTCCGTGTCAGTTTCCTCGGGGGGGGGGGCAAGGGGGCTTCGCTTCCCTCCCCGCTCCGCCAGCCCCCCTTAAACCCCCCCTCACCTTATCTTCTTTCTCTCCCTTCCTTCTTTCTCTTTTTTATATGTTTCTCCTTTTTCCTTCCTTCTCCTTTTTCCTTCCTTCTTCTTTTTCTTTCCTTCTCCTTTTTTCTTTTCTTCTTTTTTAATCTAACCTAACCTAACCTAACCGAACCTAACCTAACCTAACCTAACTTAACTTAACCTAAAGAGGGTAGCCCGAAATTGGGGAACCGGGATTTGAGTCTCGGAAATTCAGGGGTCCGGGGGGGGGAGGGGGGAAGGGGGGGTAAGGTTGTTGATCGGCTTGGGAAAGTAGTTTTTAGAGATTGTCGTTCAACTTTAAGTAGGACACATGTGATTAACTTTTGCATATAAAATCGCCTCAGCGAAGAGACGAATGCAATTGATTTCTGCATTCACACTGTGCAGAGCTCGCGAGTTTTCTGGTGTTTACATTGTGTCTATTTGGTAAATTTTTATTTTTATTTCTAACATTTTTATTTGGCAAGATTTAATTTTTATATATATATTGGTGACATTTTTATGTACATTTGTGGCATTTTTATTTCTTATTACGATTTTTTTTCATAATGGACAATTTTTTGGCATCGAGTAGCAAAATAATTGACAATGACTTTGACTTATACACATGTACTCAAATGCAAAATTTTGCAAACCAACAAAACAATGAAACAGAAGTATTTACAACTAGTCAACAACAAACTATTCAGGACTATTTACAATAGCCAAGTTCAGAATAATGCCAACAAACACAACAACGAAAAATATTTATTTACAGCTACTCAACAACAAACTCTTGACGATCTTAATGACATTATTGACAACAAAACGGACTTAATTACAACAAAAACTAAACAAACTCTTAAAGAACTGAATGACATTGACGAAACTCAAAATTCTAGCTATGAGGATATTGTTTGTTTTCAAAAATCTAATCCAAATTATTTAACATTAAAATCGCTAATTAATTCTCCGAGACCAATTTGCTCTCCCTTTTTGTTTAGTGAAAATTCTGATTCGGAAGAAGAACAAATTGATCAAAATTTAAGTTTGGCTATTTGTCCTACTAATTCACCATATGATATTGTAAATTCTGATTCGCAAGAAAAACAAATTGATCAAAATTTAAGTTCGGCTATATCTTCTATTAATTCACCATATGCTATTGTAAATTCTGATCCGCGAGAAAAACAAATTGATGCAAATTTGACTTCGGATATTTCTCCTAATAATTCACCAGTTGAACAAAATTCAATTTCGAAACCATCATTTATCATTAAAAAAAAATTTAAAATTAATAAAAAAAATAAAAAACAAATAGCAAACCTTAAGTGTCTGGGTTTCGCTATTCAAAATTTAACTAATTTGATCACAATTAAAAAGGGAGACGAAAGTACGGTGAATTATGTTAAACAGGCCTTTGACAAATTAGTTGACTCATTTGAAGAAATGGATTCATAAAGTCAATTAATTTCTATTGCTTTTTTCAAAATTTGACTATAACTAAATAAAAATGCACAATATTAATTTTATTATTATACAAAGAACTTCAAAAATGCAATTGCTTTTTTCAAAATTTGACTATAACTAAATAGAATTGCACAATATTAATTTTATTATTATTATTATGCAGAAAACTTCAGAAATGCATAAGTGTGTAACATGTAATAAAGTCTTTACTAGAAAGGATAATTTACTGCGACATATTAAAAAACATGTTAACGGAAATTCCACAAAACTCAACAGTTGGTTGAAAAAACCAAAGCTTGTTAAAGGTAAGAACATTTTATTTTTCATGTCATATTTTGTAAAATATTTTGTAAAATATTTTTTTCTTAATTTATATAGATTCTACAAATATTGTAAAATATTGTAAAGAATGCAAGAAAAATATAAACCAAAGTCTATGGGGTGGACATCTTCGATCTAGTGTGCACAAGAACAATTCCAAAATAGGCTTGGAGGAAGTCAGCATTCAGGGAACGAATAATATCTTATAGGATTTCCTCACACCAAAACTTCATAAATGTGAAAGAATATTTTCAACATTTGGAATACAAAATTGCACATCTAATAGATCAAGAACTGCAGAAACATAAATGTATCAAGCTAAACTGTTCGGTTTCTATTTTAACCCCAGCAGCGACAGCTATGATGTCAAATCTTTTAATGCGCCGTTCCAAGTCATTTGCCAGGGATATCAGAAAAAAGAACTGTTAGAGCAAATCTGCACCATTATTGACCAGAAAGCTGACGAATTTGCAGAAAGAGATTCAGGTAAAGAATTTATTTTCGATTTTACAACAGCAACAAAAAAAGTAATTTTTTAATTTTTACGTTGCAGGATGGGCTTTGATGAATTTACTTCATTTGGAAATTAATGTCAAGCACAATCCGCTGAGAGCCTCATCTTTTATCGAACTTCCTCAAGAGATCAAGAGACGTCAAGCTGTGATCAACATTAGGAATGATGACAACTTTTGCTTCGCCTGGGCAGTTGTGTCTGCTCTTCACCAACCACGCGGATTAGATTTTGAAACTTCATCCTACCCACACTACTCTTCTGTTTTGGATATGTCAGGTATAGAATTTCCAATGTTGCTAAAGAACATTAAGATTTTTGAAGAAAAAAATAACATTTCTATTAATGTATATGGATTAGAAATTATAAATCCTAAAAAGGGGTATGAAGTAATTGGTCCACTTTATTATTCATCGAATAAAAAAAATCAACATGTCAATTTATTGTTAATAAGTGATGATGATGAAAAAACTTTTCATTATTGCTATATTAAAGATTTATCAAAACTAGTTTCTGCACAAATTTCTAAACATCACGGAAAAAAATATATTTGCGATGGTTGTTTACAATATTTCCCTACAGAAGAAAATTTATTACAACACAATAGCTATGATTGTGATCATTTACGAATTAACCTACCTTCTAAAGAATTAATAAAAGATAAGTTTGGAAACTATTCATATGATAATATTTTGAAATTTGTAAATTATCATAAACAAATGAAAGTTCCTTTCGTGGTGTATGCAGATTTTGAATGCATTTTAAAGCCTTTAAATAATGACAATGTTGATAAAAATCCTAATACTTCATACACCTTAAAACAATATGAACATATTCCACATTCATTTGCCTATTACATTAAATGTTCCTTCGACGATAATTATTCTAAATTTGAAAAATATAGAGGTCAAAATTGTGATACATTATTTATAAATTCTTTAGAAAGAGATGTGTATAACATATACAATAAATATTTAAAGGCTCCTAAAAAAATGATCCCTTTGAACGAACTGGACAAAATTTATCATAACTATGAAAAAGTTTGTCATATTTGTAATAAACCTCTTTTAAATGACAGGGTTGCAGATCATTGTCATATAACCGGTCTTTACAGAGGTCCAGCTCATTCACTCTGCAACATAAATTACAGAATACCTAACTTTATTCCAGTTATATTGCATAATTTGCGTAATTATGATTCTCATCTATTTCTTAAAAAATTATGCTTAAACAAAGAACAACTAACAGTTATCGCACAAAACAAGGAAAAATATATTTCATTTGAAAAGCTTATTCATGTGGATAACTATTTTGATAAAAAGACACAAAAGGCTAAGAAAAAAAATATATCATTAAGGTTTATTGATTCTTTTCAATTTCTATCCCATTCTTTATCAAAACTCTCTGAAAGCTTAAAAGATGAACAATGTAAGGAAATAAAAAAAATTTTCAATGATGAAGAAATATTTAAACTTATTCGGCAAAAAGGTGTATTTCCTTACAGTTATATTGATGATTATTTAAAATTAGAAGAAACAACTTTACCTCAGAAAGACCAATTTTATAATACTTTAACGGATGAGCACATCAGTGATGCAGAATACCAAAGAGCTGTAAAGGTTTGGCAATTGTTTAAATGTGAATCTCTTGGTCAATACTCCGACGTTTACTTACTCTCTGATACTTTACTTTTGGCAGATATTTTTGAAAATTTTAGAAGCACTTGTTTATCCACATATAAGCTCGATCCAGCTCATTTTTACACTTTTCCAGGTTTATCCTGGGAGGCGTGTTTGCGTTATACTGGAATAGAGTTAGAATTGTTAACTGATCCAGATATGATACACTTTTTCAAAAAAAGCGTTCGCGGTGGTGTGAGCTCTTGCATTTGTAGAAAATCTGAAGCTAATAACCCATTTCTTTTAAATTTTGATCCTTTAAAGCCAACTAAATACATAATTTATTATGATGCAACAAATTTGTATGGTTATGCAATGTCACAGCACATTCCAACGGGAGATTTTGTTTGGTTAACAGAAAAAGAAATCAATGATTTAAATATTATGAATATTTCTAAAAAATCTAATAAGGGATATGTTTTAGAAGTTGATTTAGAATATCCTACAAGTCTACATTCCTATCATAACGATTTTCCGTTTTGTCCAGAAAACTTTAAACCGCCAAATTCTAAATGCATAAAATTAATACCCAATTTAAATGATAAATCAAAATATGTTATTCACTATCAATTATTAAAACAATGTTTGGAACATGGACTCAAGTTAAGTAAAGTTCATAGAGTTTTACAGTTTTCTCAATCTGATTGGTTGAAAAAATATATAGACTTGAATTCAAGATTAAGAAATGATTCAAAGAATGAATTTGATCGTAATACTTACAAGTTGGCAAATAATAGTATTTAGGCAAGACTATGGAAAATGTTGATAGGAGAATTGACGTAAGACTTGTTACAGAGTGGGAAAAAAATAGAAGAAAAGATGGTGCTGAGAATTTAATTGCAAAACCATATTTCAAGGACTTAACAATATTTTCTGAAAACTTGGTAGCTATTCAAATGCAAAAGATTCAAGTTACTTACAATAAACCAATATATGTAGGCTTCTCAATATTAGATATATCTAAAACTGTCATGTATGATTTCTTTTATAATTTTTTAAAACCTCTTTATCAGGAAAATATTTCACTTTTATACACCGATACCGATTCGTTCATTTTAGAAGTCACAACTCCAAATATTTATTCTGACATGATAAAAAATATTCACAAATTTGACACATCTAATTATGAATTTAATAATATTCATGAAATGCCTATTACAAAGTCAGTTATAGGAAAATTCAAAGATGAATATGCTGGTGAACCCATTACTGCTTTCTTTGGTACTGGAGCAAAAGCATATTGTAATAAAACGGAAAACAGTTTAACAAAAAAAGCAAAAGGTGTTAAAAAAAGTGCAATTAAAAAGCAGTTGGATTTTATTGATTATAAAGATGTTGTTGAAAATCATTCTAAAACCTTTTGTTCAATGTATGTTTTTCGATCTAGACAACATACAATTTTTACAGAGTTAATTAATAAATTGGCTTTGAGTTCCGAAGATGATAAGCGGTATAAAATTCCCTATAGTTTTAATACATTAGCTTGGGGACACCAAGATATTGCTTTGTATCAATGGAATGCAGAACACGAAGATTTAGCTATATTTATGTAGATATTGTAAGGTATTTAAATTTGTTGTTTTTGAAACCAAAGTTAGTCTTCATAAGTCTTTCACAAAATGTGCTTAGAAACTTTTGACAAAGAAATTGATAACAGTTATTTTAAAACATATGAACAACGACTTTCCACTTTTAAAAAATGGAAAGGAAAATTGAGACCAGAAGTGTTAGCTGGAGCTGGCTTTTACTATACTTCAATCAATGATATTTGTAAATGTTTTTATTGTGGTATTGAAATTTTTGATTGGTTAAGTTATGATGATCCTATTGTGGAGCATAAGAAATTTGCTAGGAATTGTGATTTAAATAACTGTTTATGGAAAAACAGGAATCGAATAATTGTAACCATTCAAAATAAGTCTTCAAGCTACACATTTTATATAGTATTATTAATATCCTTATTTATGAACTTTTACATATATTTAAATTAAGTATTTTATTGTTATTTTTTTACAACTGCTTTTGCTTTCGTGGTGAAAGTATCTGCTTAATGTTAATAAATTTGGAATATAATTATTAATTTGTTTTAATGACTATCAGTAGATCTCAATTTATTCTTCTTTATTTTATTTTCCAAAATGTTTTTTATGTTCATCATCCCCCTGGCGTAACACAGTGTGAAATATGTTTTTCTAATAAAACAGACGTCACTCTAAGTAAATATTGTAAATTTATGAAAATTGGATTAATTAACAATAGTACAATTAGTTGGATGGAACGAATAAATGGAAATGGAAATGCAAGTAAATTTTTTAAAATTTTGTATCATTATCCAAATCGATCTATTTTTGATACAAATTGGATAGAAAGGTTAGAGTTTAAAAATAATCAGTTACAAATTTTAACCCCCAACTGTACCAATTATTATGACGGATTCAAAAATTATTACTTTTCCATCATTAGTGTTACATTAAACTTTGCATTATTTTTATACATTACCATTTTAATTATTTATCTTTATTACAAATTTCAAACTGGAAATCTATTTTTTCATTAATCCATTTTAATCGAAACTTTAAAGAAAGTGGGGATGAGAATATTTAAGTACAAGAATAACACAATATGTTTCAGTCTCGTTTAGTCATTATGAACAACGCCGTGGTTCATAAACCTTTGGAAACGCTTCTTAATTCAAAAATTTATTTTTTAAATAATTCTTTGTCAAAATTTGTTCTTGTTGGCATTAGTTTAAATGATTTTTCTCCAAAAATTGTAATTGGTGGAAAAACTGGATTTTCAATCGCACTAACCGAAGAAAATTGGAAAGACATTTGTGTTCATCAAGGAATTATTGTAAACAATTTCTACTTTCCTCAAGTTGATCAAACCACTGTGAATATAAACAACATTCATCTGCAGGTTCAGAAAATAAATGATACCCCTGTTCTACAAATTACAAAAGGCCCACACTTCATATACTCAGGACAAGAGTCTTTGGACAATTTGTGGCGATTAAAAGAAATTATTGATTATAGATTATCTATACTTAAAAGGCAAGAATTCAATACATATTTCAAAATATTTCAAAATAATATTTCATCTGATTGTGGCGACTTGTGTACGCATGTTTATAATATAATAAGTCCAACAGAAAATCCTAACAGTGAAAATGTTTCAACTATGATGGAATTACTTGCTTTATATCCTGAACAAATGGAAAACAAATTGAAGCAAAATGGAACAAAACGAAAATATTACGAAGAAAACAATGAAAATGGATCAAAAAGAAAATATTACGAAGAAAACAATATCATTTCTGGAAGAGAACAATAAGGTGCATGTGTTAGTGAAGTGGAGCTTTGCTTACAGACAAGCCCGTAGGAGTAACTTTCAGATGTGGTACTTAGATAGACTCCGTTTTGAAAAAAGAATAAATGATTGTAAACTTATTCTAGATTCGATATTATCTGAGGAACATAGAAATAAAATATATTTGACACGTTTTAATAAAAATTGTATTTGATGTTTTACTTAATAAAATTTTAGTTTAGTAAATGTGAATTTTATTTGAAATTAATTAGCACATTAAGACTTTGTAATTTGTATCAGCTAAAGCATAAAGTGAGGAACAGAAATAAAACAAATTTAACTAAAATTTAATTTCAATTTAATTAAACAATATTTTTTTTATCAATCCATGTATTATATTTTTTATCAAGTCCTGACCATTTCACATAAACTTTGTTTCCTTTCCTTCTCAAAATCTTCTCAATAAGATACACATCGGTATGCTTTACTTTTAGTAATTCTTGCTCATAAAAACCACCCAGAATGTCCTGATTATCTTCGTCTTGAATTAAATATGTCCAAGGGTTTGTCATCTTAACTTCTTTAATGTGGAATATCTCATTTGACCAATTTGGTGTGTAACCTTTTGAAAATGCCTCTCGATGCTTGCTTATTCGTACGTGATCACCCACTTTAAACTTTGGAGATTTTATATCTAACGTTTTAGCATGAGTAAATGCAGATTTCAAGATTCTATTTTCATTTGTTTTATTTACTTGTTTTGGCTTCATTCCTATTGAAGAATGTTTTGTATTGTTATAATCTTTTACAATATCCGCTAATATATTAAACCATTTGTAATTTCCTTGAATGCTAAATATTTTCCACATATTATTCTTTAAAGTCCTGTTCACTCTTTCTACTATACTCGCTTTCAAATTGGAAAACGTGCTATAATGGTTAATTCGAAATTGTTGCATCAAATTTTGAAAATTTACATTGAAAAACTCTCTCCCTCTATCCGTTTGCAAGTTTTTTGGTGGAGTTTTTGCACTGATTAATATTTTTTTCATTGCCGCTGTTACGTCTTTTCCAGATTTAGATTTTAACGGTTCGGCCCAAACATACTTAGAAAATACATTTATGGTAATCAAGATATATTTAAATCCCTTATTAAATTTGGCATAGGGTAACATTTCAACCAAATCAGCTTGAAAAAGATCATTTAACCCTTTCACTACCACCCTTCTGCGTTTGTAGTTTTTTCTAGCAGGTTTATGTAATTCATTAACGACTTGTTGTTTAACGGTTGTCATGACAACAAACTTGTTTATTCAATTTTAAGGAAGTTCACTTTCTATGTTTTGTAATAATTCGAAATATAACTTTTATATGTTTTTTCCCATTCATTCAATTTATCAATTTGTATTGTATAACTATTTTCATTTAAAATTTTACTAATTTTAGTAATCTCCTTTTCTAACGCATTAAAGGATTTTTTTATCTCTCCAGTTAAGAAAGTAGTTGATCTACTATCACTATTTTTTAATTCCTCCTCTGTTTTATTTAATTCTTGTTCTAATTTCTTAATTACACTGGACATTATATTTTCCAAGGAAATATATTGTTGATTTTCTTCCAAAGTGAGTTGGTCAATTGTTCTACTGTTAAGAATGCTATTTTGATTTCTTTTTTTTTCATCATCTAACCTTTTTATAAAAGTTCTTAATTGTTTAATTTTTTCCTTGTGTTTTTCAATTATTACTTCTCTTATATTTGTTTCCATTATTTTATTAATTTTGTTGATATCATCACTTAATTTTTTGTCTTCCTTTTTAACATGTTCATTTAAAAATTACAAATCTTTACTTATTTGATTTAGCGTTAGCAACTGTTTATTAACGTTTTCAATTGAGGTATAACATCCTTTAATCTGGTTTTCATACTTTAAAAAATTTTCATCAAAAACCTTAAGCTTTTTAGCAAAGATTTCATTATTTGTTTCATTTTCACCTAATCTCCTTTTTAAATTATTAATGTCACTTATTCTCTCTTGATTTTGTTTTGAAATATGGCGTCCAAATTTATCAACTGTCATGTTGAGCTTTCATTAAACAATAAATATGATTATATTTGATAGCTGTTATTTATAGTATTACTTTATCTTCTCTTAATTCTTCAATAATAGAGATAATCTCGTTACTATGAGCATTATTTCCCGCATCACTTGATGAAATTAATAAACGTAGCCTATCAACAATTTCGTTAACATTATTCCAGTATACATAGTCTGTATTTGATCTGTTTGTTTTCAAAATTAATCCCTTTCCTGTAGATTTGGCTCTAGTTGTTCTAAACGGAGGTTTTGGTTTGTTAAATGCTGTAACTAATCTTGGCAAGGTTTTTGTCTTTGTAATCCCCTTTCTTTGTAAATATGGTCCTATTATTGTAACATATTTGTGTGATGTATTTCCTTGAACTTGTTCATTTGAATCAAAATTCCTACGATATACATTTGTTTTAGCTAGAATGTTCATGTAATTATCTAAATCTTCCTTCTTATAACCTTTCGGTTCTTTTTTGAAAAGCAATTCGTATAAACCTGGCGTGCCTGTGTACGTTATTCCTCCCACTTTAATGTCTTTTCCAATAATTTCTACCGGTATCTGTGTTAAACCAAAAGAAAACTTATCCGTTTCGAGGTCATGAACTATTCCATAATAATGGTCAAATTTATGTTGTGTATCTTTCACACCCTCATCAATATATGATCTGGGTAATTCATGAAAATCTGCTAAGTAATCTTTATATGATGGTGTACCAACATAGGTTTGAATTGTTTTTCTAGTTTGTTCCAATATGTCTGACAAGTTTAAATTTGTTGTTGTGTCACTAGAAGGATCTGAAGTTTCTGCTATAACAGTTGATGACAATGGTTGTACTACAGGAGAGGAAGAAGTGATACTACTGTCATTTAAAAATGTTGGTAGTTCTGTAGGGAGTGACGGAGTTTTTCCTGTTTTCTGAATATTTTTCGTCGGAGTTGATGTTTTATAAAGCTTTGTAGGTGTTTTGAAATCTTCATACTTTGAAACTCTTTCTTCTTTTAAATCGAATGGTTCGGATTTACCAATACTTGAAATTAGCTGTTTAAGTGGTTGTGTTATTGGTCTATAAGTTTGTTCTAATTCGGACTGAGCAGTAGAAGCTA
Organism: Kuschelorhynchus macadamiae; assembly: GCA_030620095.1. Classification (NCBI taxonomy): domain Eukaryota; kingdom Metazoa; phylum Arthropoda; class Insecta; order Coleoptera; family Curculionidae; genus Kuschelorhynchus; species Kuschelorhynchus macadamiae. Next base: position 237,227 of record JAUTXW010004956.1, read on the forward strand.
ATTTCAAGCTTTGATATTTCTGCTTCACGGCTTGTCTCGATCTTATTAATTCTCGAGCTAAACGTTTATCCATGCTGTACAAGTTTTAAATGAAATAAAACTGCAAATTTTTTACTTTTATAAATATATAAAGGAATCGAATTTACTCCTATATCTGCCGTGATTTACTTCACAATCTTTGTCAATTACAAGAAAACCATATGGATCCATCCAACAGTTAGCACAAATATTTTTAAACTGATCAAATGTCATATCCAATATACAGTGGTCATTATATATATGTTTTAAACTCAAACAGTCCTGTTTAAATAAAATTAATAAGTTTGCATTTTCTCGAATTAGACGTTTAAGGATTGAGGAATATCCTTGAAAAATAAAAAAACAATCGGTGTTTCTATGCCTTCCATGCGTGAAATAGTCCCTAATAATAGATTGATTATGACAAGGAATATCATCAAAAATGATAACGGAATTTGGCTTTATCTCATGAGGTGAAATAATGTTCTCATCGCTATCATATTCAAAGTATCCAATTTCTTTCATAGGTTTTAACAACTTTCTTAAATATTCATATTTTGGTTGATCTAATGACTTTGAATAAACATAGACATTTTCAAACCTAATTCCATTTGGATGCTCGAGCAGTGTAAGCATAACGTTGGTTTTACCGCTACCACTGCAACCAACTATAAGCCCTCTTTTTGAACCACCGCAAAATAAGTCACCATGCTTTCTCAACTGTTTACTTAAAATTTTTTCGTCATGATTATTTACTGGTAATGAGAATTTTTGTTTTTCAATCCTCATTCTTAATCACACTAGTAAATATTTTTAGCTGTAAAAGTATTTATACCAGAAAAATGTCAATGTGCTTTTAGTATAAAAAGAACTTCAATGACTGTGGGTCGCCATAAGTTGAAAAAAACTATTAAAACACGTAATAGAAAAGGCTCTGGTTTAGTAAATAAATTAATTAGCAAACTACCTTTCGAAGTTCATATACCAGGATATAATTATTGTGGTCCCGGCACCAACTTGGAAAAAAGATTAACTAGAGGTGACGTTGGTATAAATCCATTGGATTCCGCTTGCAAAGAACATGATATATCTTACTCTCAGACTGAAGATTTATCAAAAAGACACATATCTGACCAAATATTAGAAAAAAAGCCTGGGATAGGGTAAAAGCTAAAGATTCTTCTATTGGTGAAAAAATTGCAGCTTTAAGTGTTGCAGGAATAATGAAGGGTAAAAGAAAGTTCGGTTTGGGATTAAAAAATACAAAAGGGGGTAAACTTAAATTGAGAAAAAAACGTATCATTCGAACACCCAAAAAAATTGGAGGATTTCTACCTCTTTTGTTTCCCATTCTTGGCGCCCTGGGTGCACTAGGTGGAGGCGCGGCAGGAATTGCTAAGGCAGTAAATGATGCTAAAGCAGCTAAACAGCAACTAGAAGAAATACATAGACATAATATTGCAATGGAAAATGCTTCGAAAGAAGGGAAAGGATTATATATTAGACCATATAAAGGAAAGGGACTATTTATTAGACCTTATAAAGGAGGATCCGTCAAAATGAAAGCAATCAGACAAAAAAAAAACTCAAAATAAGTTTTCCAAAAAGAGCACTTACGAACAATGGTATTATTAAATATGTAAAGCTGTTAAAAATAACTGGCTTTAGAGGTGTTTTTATGCTCGATGAACTTCCAAAAAAAATTAATCAGAAAGAATGTGGTATTGTAAATTTGGATAAAAAACAAAATAAAGGATCTCATTGGACTGCTGGATGTATTTTATACTTATGAAAATAAACAAAAATTTAATTCATATAACTGTGGTCAACTATCCCTAAAATTTTTGCAAAAAAATATATAAACTCATTATTTATTGTAATATCTCATTCATAAATAAACTGCAATGTCTACCACAATTGCCATATCAGGAAACAGTTCTGTTTTGTCTGCTGATTTTAATCCGCCCATATATTTAGAGGATGAAAAACAATATTACCTGGGTTTAGCTGATTTTGAAACGTTTATGACTATCCCCAATATAAAAGAAGGATATAATAAATTTTATATAGATAAAAAAGTAATTGTTATTCCCGACGGAACTTATGACATTACAGATATAGAAACATACATAAGAGAAAGTATAGAAGATTTATTTCCGAATGAAAAAATTCTTTTTCTTTTAAAAGCAAATGTTAATACTCTAAAAACTTTTTTAATATGTAGTAGAATAATTGATTTCACCAAGGAAGATTCGATAGGAAAAATGTTGGGTTTTAATAGCAGGATACTAGAAGCTATGAAAGAGGAAGAATCAGATAATGTTGCAAAAATAACTAAGGTGAATGCTATTTGTATTGACTGTAATATTTGTGTCGGTTCTTACAATAATGGTAAACCTGTTCATATTATTCACCAGTTTTATCCAACTGTAGCTCCAGGGTATAAAATAGTTGAATCTCCTTTGCCCATTTTGTATTTTCCAGTTAGCGTCAAAGCAATTAACAATATAACAGTTAAAATAGTTGATCAAGACGGAGAACTTATCAGTTTTAGAGGAGAAACTATAACAGTAAGGTTACATTTACAAACAAGTGAAATATAAAATGGTTGTTAGATATAATAGAGCCCTTGGGATGAGACTTGCCCCTACCACTATCAACAAAGTAAAAACTTATAAAAAGAAAAAGCCTAAACAACAGTTCAGTATCAAATCCAACACCAACAAGTTAAGACGAGATAATCGTAAATTTCTCACATCCTTGGGTTTCACTGTTTTAAAATAATGAACATATTAAACGTAAACGAAAAGCTTTATGTAGACAATTCCATCGTCAGTTCTGAGCTTCACACATATCAACCATATATTTCTTCAAAATTCGATTACAATGATGAAATAAGGAACCCAATTCAAGAACTCGATGCTTACACTCTACTATCAGATAGTTTACTTTATATCGAAGGAAAATTAACTAATACAGAAGGTAAATATAAGAAAGAATTACTATTTATTAACAATGGTATAGCCTTTTTGTTCAGAGAAATCCGCTATGAACTAAACGGAATTACTATAGATTCAATAAGAAATGTTGGATTAGCATCAACCTTAAAAAGCTACCTTTCTCACAATACCAACGAAAGTTTAAAACTGGAAAATGCAGGTTGGTTTCCACATCGGAAAGAAGGTGATACAATTTTAGTTGATAATGATGGAAAATTGTCCGTATCCATACCACTAAAAATGCTTTTAGGATTTTTTGAAGATTACAGAAAAATTATTATGAATATGAAACAGGAATTGGTTCTTATTAGATCAACTGATGATTTAGATGGTGTTATTTTCAAAGAAGATCCGGCACACCTTGTTACTGCTCCTGACACTCCATTGGTTACTTTCGATAAAATTTATTGGAAAGTTCCTCACATTCTAGTTGATATGCCACAACAACTTGCTCTATCAAAAATATTAGAATCAAATAAAGATATATTGATAGGATTCAGGAGTTGGGAACTTGTTGAATATTCTTCTCTAACCGAAACAACCCGTCACACATGACCGGTAAAAACAACTAGTAAACTAGAAGCTCCTCGTCATGTTGTGATTGGCTTTCAAGAAAACAGAAAAGGGAAAATTGTTAAAGATATGAGTAAATTTGACAATATTACCTTGTCAAATATTAGAGTATATTTAAATTCTGAAAGATATCCTTATCACGATTTGTACTTAAATTTCGAAGAAAACAAATTTTCTGCTTTATACGAAATGTTTGCCAACTTTAGACAGTCTTACTATGGTGTTCCAAATGAACCCATTTTTAATCCTGAACAATTCAAAAACATTAGTCCTATTACACATATTGATTGCTCCCATCAAAAAGAAACAATTCAAACGGGATCCGTAGTAATGAGAATTGAATTTGAGACACACAATGCAATTAAAAAAGATACTTCTGCTTATTCTCTTATTTTACATGACAAATTATTTAGCTACAACCCTCTTACTAAAATTGTGAAACAATTATAAACTTTATCCCCACTATTTTCATATTTCGATTTAATTTAAAGAAATTTTCAAAAGCTTTTAGTTTTAATCATGACATCAAAACTACAACTACAAATTGAAAAATTTATTTTTAAAATTAATCAACTGAAAGAAGAAATTGCAAATTATTCAAGTAAAAAAAGTCTCATTAAAAAATTTGCTGCTTTGAAAATATGAGATTGGTTATAGATATTCAAGGATTCAAAGATGAAAAAAATAAATTTATACCGAAAGAGCTTGCAGCTTTTGATGGTTATGAAATGACTCATTACATTTTTAAAAAGCCTTTTCCAATGGAGTTTCTTTCACCTGATTGTCACAAGCAGGCGGTATGGTTAACGAAAAATTATCATTGTATACATTGGAATAATGGATTTACTCCATTACATCATTTCCCAAAAATAATTGAAACACTTACGAAGAAAGCAGATTTTGTTTTTGTAAAAGGAAGCGAAAAAAAGGATTTTATACAGAAATATTCTAAAAAGCATGTGATTGAAATAGATGAACAACCAGCGCTAAAGCTAATGGAACCAAAATGCTTCTATCATTCAAAATCACCTTGTATGTGTGCTTTGACAAATGTGTTATTTTTATATGACAATTGTTTTATGAATGAATAAAAATATAAAAAAAAACTTAATTACCTTTTTATTTTGCATTAACCAACCATGATTGAATACAATTAATATGATACCTTAAATCTAATTTTCTAAATTCATTTAAAAGTTCATACTCATTTTTATATTTTAAATAATCATTACAAAATTTAGCGGCTAATTTACATTGTTTCATTCGATCTATATTATTAACATATGCTGACAATTTTGTGCTTCTGCGTCTTCTTCGCCTACAACTGATAAATATTGGAAGTATGCAGCAGATATAATAAACTCTTCATACATTTCAGTAACCATTTGCTCCATTGTAAATATTATTAAATTTATTCTTCCTTTTCAATTTCTTGAAGAATAGTATCCTCGTCAATAAATTGCTTCAAGTCTTTTAAATAGTAACCAAAGCCAATATCTTTTAGATCTTGAATAAGTTGAAAAAAATTTAATGTTTCAATGTATTTGTTGCAACAGAGGGCAGCCTTTACGAATTCCTCAGATTGATTACAATAAAAGTCTATCCACTCCGGACCACTTGCCATACAATATGAGAAATAGGTTTTTGAAAGATTACTAAATTTCTCCTCTAATAATTTAACTGCAATCAGCAACTCAGCCATTTCATTTATTTAACATAATATTTTAAATATGTAGAGGGACGTCTCTTGCGAATAGGATTAACTTTCTTTGATAATACCTGTTTTTTATCTTCGTATAATTGAAACCTCTTTTGGGTTGCAATAATAGCAGGTATAAATTGGCAATCTTCTCCTATAAATTCTATTAGGTGGCTTAATTCTCCTACAAAGTATGATTTCCCAAATGTATTGAAAAACGTAGTAAGGCTTATAATTCCTTCTAAATAATCGTCACAACAGTCAATTGCTTCCAAATAATCTCGTTTCAGTGGATAAAACAGCTTGGTGTATTCATCTTTCGAAATCACTTCAAAGAAATTGAGATATTTAACTTTTAACTGTCTGATAGTTGTAGTTAATTTTTCGCGATTACACATAATTCACTTCACATTCATAATCACTTTCACAATGAGAATAAAAGGGGAGGAAGTTAAGAATGAGGGACATGAGAGAGAGGAAGAGGAGGAGGAGGAGGCGCTCCCCTATTATAACTACTACGGAATGTTTTTTATAACGGGAGACCGTGCGAAAACTCTTCGATTCTCCGCACTTAAATTCCGCAAATGCAAATTCCTCAGTTTTTTAATCTGTCCAATATTGTTCGTATTAAATCGCCGTGAGTTTATTATAATAGTTATTTTCAGTGCTGCCAATGTGCGTGTAATTACCCGTTTTGCGGGTAATTAGGTCTCCTTGGCGGGTAAGAATTTCCGTGCGAGTAAAAGCGGGTAATTCAGGGATCTAAGCCACAAGAAAAAATTCCAGGTTTAATTTTGTGGAGCCAGATTCTCTTCTCAGATACCCATGGCAACGTCGGAATGCACTGTCGTCGGTTGTACTCATCGACATAAATAAATCTCTAGACTACTAGAAGAGGCCAGCCACTCTCTGCCTCTCTTGCGTGCGTTAGTGTCTAATGCCTCTTCCATTTCCATCTTTTTCTACACCCGAAGGATGCTCGTATGCAGCATAGGTAAGATCTAAGCACTCTAGAGGTGTGTCTGTTGTACTTTAACTTCTATCTCGCCATTTGTGGTTCTCGTTCATTCCCGCAATTTTTATTAAACTAAGTTAAAAATAATAATTTGATTTGAAGGCTGATGTTTTTTTTTCTTCATTAATTCCTACTAATGTTTCGTGATATCGTGTTTATAAGTCCTATTCAAATTTGATTAATTTTATATAATTTATTTATCACGTTGTTTATATTGTAATTTTTGATAGTGTTTGTAATCATGGATAAATGACTAATAAAAATACTTAAATATTTAGGCACTTATACGATTTATTTTAATTCCTCATAAGCTTTTTGTATTTGCAATATGTGCCTGCTTAAACCAAATATATTTTTAAGTATATAAAACAGTGTTTTTTTATTAAGATATAAGTTTCTTTTATTTATACAATTATTTTTGAGATACATAAAATAGTTTTATAAATAAAATATTACCTATCCGTAATTTGGCAACGTTGGTGTGGTCCGTTCGAAGTATTTACATTTTTATTATTATCAATGAATTAATAAAATTTTATAATTTCATCAATTTCATACTTTAAATTCAAATTTCATTCATGTGGGTAAAATGGCGAGTAATTAGATATTAGGCTGCGGGTAAAAGTGGGTAATTTAGAAACACATCGCGTACAATCCGAAATTTAAGGTTGGCAGCACTGGTTATTTTCCATTTACTCCAAAAATATGTAACACACCGATATTTTTTTCTGTTGACGAAAACAGGGTTTTATCACACAAACGACGGTACCAAACACGAAATTTTATCGCTTTTTAATCGGCTATATATAAATAATTCCGCGGAGAAGAGAAAATAGTGTGTCGCTTTGTCGTCGATTCGTGTACAGCAAATATTTCTAGAGTATGGCAAATTTTTAAAAGATTCTCTATTAAATATGTAGAGATTTTATTCTCCCAGATAAACAAATGGCAGAAATGATATTAAACAATTTTTCTACATGTAATATTCAACCTGCATTTTCTCTCAAACAATCTTATGAAGAAGTAGAGTTATTTAATATAAAGGAGCTTTTTTTAGTACTAGATAAAAAAAATTATCCGCCACAGGTAAAGACGATATTTCTTATTTAATGTTAGCTAATTTACCAAATAAATTATTTTAATGATATTACTATAATATTTTCAATAAATACCTTTTGGGGGGAAAAAATCCCAGATTCCTGGAAAGAATTTGTCATTTTACCAATTCTTAAGAAACAAAAAACGCTTTAGACAATTTTCGTCCCATACTATTAGGTCATGTGTGGGGAAAACCCTTGAGAATCTCATAAAAAATCGTCTAGAATAGTACATGGAAAACAAAAATATTTTTTCACTTTATCAAACTGGATTTGATAAAGTGGAAGAGGATGTATATCTAGTGTCATATGTTCAATTAGGGTTTAGTCAGAAACTTTATACAGTTGCAGTTTTTATAGATCTAAAAGAAGCATATAATCGGGTTAATATATACCAAGTATATGATTATCTAAAAGAATACGGGGTTAATATTGGATTATCCAATGTTATTTTTAAATTATTGTTTGATAGATCTATTTATGTAAAGATAATTCAAATGACATCATAGATCCAAAAAAGTGTTCAACAGGTCTCCCACAAGGTTCTCCACTTAGTCCAATTTTATTTAATATATTACTACTCTCTTTATTTAATATGGATCTAAAAGCGGTCAGGCTTTTAAGTTCAACATTCAATTGTGCAATGCTCCGCCGTTGCCCGGGAGCGCGAAGAGTTACATACCTTTGTTGTGTCTTTAGTCTACTAACTTCCCCACACTTATATACTTTTGAATATTTAATAGTTTAAATCATAATAGTCATATTATATATACAGTAAAGATTTTGAAATCGATATATATTAGTAACTTTCAGGGAGTTTCGAGCTCGCCATCCTGAGGTTACATAGTTGGGCTGGAGAATGGTGCCAAAAATAAAAAAGTGGCAACCGAATCCATTTTGAAAGAAAGAAAGAACTGCAAAACAAAACTATTACATCCAAAACATTCATCATTTGTACTTATTTATTAAATATTATATGAATTTCCTTTTTTGTCCTGCTAGATTTGTGTTGCGAGCCATTGGGTGCTACGCTATTCCGGCTACTAGGAAGGTTTTGATTGGCCAATACATCACGCGGGCCAATTGTGGATTTTGATTGGCAAGTCACTTTCAAAACGACGGCTGGTATTCCAGAGTCACATATAAACAAATTTTCGTATTATAATGTTATACCACTGAATACTGGGCGGCTAAAAATTCAAATTATTTTGTTTGATACGTTATTATCTAGTGTTTATTATTACAAACAGTATTTCTTTATATATTAATGCAATATTTATGTGTTTTAGTGCATATCATATTTCAAACATATTAAAAGATAAAAAAGATGTGTGATAACTTAATATAAATTCAAATAGTAAATGTGTATTGCAAACCTGATATTATAATAAAATAGTTTCTTTTTGATCATTTCAATCTTCTAAACATAAATGAGTAAAATACAATAAATTAGGAGTATCAGCATAGTTTATGATAAATTGGCGAAACAACCTGCAATACTGCAACTCCAAAATAAAGGTTCAAGGTCAATGAGAGCTATGGCAAAAATCGTTTCACCTCATTATAATACCAACTCATTGGTATTACCATACTCCTTGGAATGCAGAGATTATTATTTTTAAGTAAGACCAAAAATGCTTTATAATGTTGGGAATAATTTACTCGTGGTCTGAAACGTACATTAAATAACTAATGTTTTTTTAAAGTCAATTTGAAGTGCGTGTGTCACTGAAAGCGCGTTTTCGTTCTCTCGATTTTGAATTGATGAATTTTCTTACTTGTTTTAGTCATACCTTTTTTTTCTTCTCTCCTTTATATTGTATATTTTTGTAACTAAAAATGAGATTTGCCCTTAAATAAATAAATAAATGGAATTGAGTATTTTGATTCCTTTCTTAGCCTGGAATAAAGAAAATAATCCTCTTGTTTTCTAGAACGTTTGTATTGAAGGTATGCTTTGTTTTTTATTATTTAAAAGTGTTTTTGCCTCACCTGTATACCATAGACGAAATTTTTTACTTTTTTATATTTCTTTGGGACATATTTCTCGATATCTTGAAACAAAGTGTCGTAAAATCTCTCGACTACATGGTCAACATTCCTCCAACCAACGCCAGTCGATATTTAAAAAATGGTTATTTAATCTGCAGTGGTCAGCTTTATAAGTTATATACAAGATCGTCTTCGGAATCTAAGGGGTTAGTTAATAATAATTTCCATAAGTAATTGACGTTGAACAGTTTTGCTAAGAGGCAGCTTTCACATCTGGCAGTTCCTCGCAGAAAATGAAATTGAAGTATTTCCCGAATTCATTTGGTATATCATTAATTTGTTGCAGTTCATTCAAAAACATTCCAGTAATTAAAGTGTTGGCTGCTTCTGAACAAAGGTCAATAGTTATTAAGAAGTCATCCTGCATTGTCCAGTTGGTTTTAGATAAATTAAAATCATCAGTTACGATTACCTCAGCATGTTTAAATCTTTTTCTGATGCCCTCCAACTTTTGAATGAAAGTTTGATATGACACAACTGGTAAGTTTGGAGAAAAATACACACATTCAAGAACCATTGTACATCCGCCGACCTTGACAAGAACCCATGTATCTTCAAAGCTTAGATCATTAGAACTTGGAATACTTCTTGATTTGATAGTGGAATTCACTGCTCTTAAAGTACGTCCTCCCATGGTACAATTTAATGTTTCACACTGCCTGTCAGATCTATATATGCCATAACTAGAATTGAATATTTCTCCACTGTGAATATTGTCATAGTTTGATGCAAGAATTGTCATAGAAAGTTCTCTTATTTTAGTTCTAAGTCCGCCAGGATTTTGGTAATACAAAGAAAAAACGTGAGTTTTCATTCCTATGTCATGTTTTTTCCAAATAGAAATTTTCATTCTGTAGCTATGCATTGTAGAAAATTAAAAACATGATAAACTTTTTTGTTGCATTATCTATTATACCGATTGTATATAATGATGTTGTACAAGTCATTGGGACATATGTACCTTCCTCCTCATGCAGACCCCATTGACACCAACTACAATTTATCTATTTATTTTTATTATTCGCAATAATAAACATCAGTTACAACAAATTGAAAAAAAAAGTAATGTTAAATTACAGTCCAAATGTCAACACACTTAGAGCTCCAACATCCTGTGCCAAGAACAGTAAGTTCAAATTCTTTTACACTCAAAAAATTCCTGCAAGGACGTTTTTGATTGGTTTCCAAAAGGCAGGCATCTATATTTTTTAACTCCTTAAATCTAGGCGGCAGATTTTGATAGGCTGTACATAACTACTGTTGGCAGTGTCTGTCATCGCATGCTGTCATAGATGAACAGTGTCTACTGACCTCAATGAGTGATCCTGAGATACCTAACCTGTAGTTAAATGTTTCTTTTAATATATATATATATATATATATATATATATATATATATATATATATATATATATATATATATATATATATATATATATATATATATATATATATATATATATATATATATATATATATATATATATATATATATATATATATGATATCTGTTAAAATCTGTAAATCCTTAAATAACTCCCTACATGAAAAGTTTGTTTTTTTTAAACATAATGATCCCTTTGTCGGATGCTAAAACCTCACCCATAGTTTCCCCATGCAACAATATTATAAGTTAGTATAGAACCTACACAGGCATGATAAAATGAGAGTGGGGCACTTTGATTTACATTACATCTTTCCATAGGACAAATGAGGACATAGTCAATCTGTTCATACCACGATAGATGAGAGTCAATCCTATTCTCAGAACCTTAATTGTTTGTGACTGAGGTTTAAGAAGTTTTTTTGTTTTGGTTAATTACATTTTTTATTATATGCCAACATGTTTCTCTTTAGTTATAACTTTTAATATATAAATCTTCGTTGTAACAATATTTACAGTGTGTGTGAGTTCGGCTTCACCACTTTGTTCACTTAATCTAAAAATTTCCCAAAGATTTTTCGAAGTCAAAAGTCAAAAACAGCTTTATTGTGATAAGAATGATCTCATATACAAAGCAAGAAAACTTAAACTAAAAAAAAAAAAAAAAAATTGCAACCATTCTCAGCACTATCATATAATTACTCTGTCAGCCGGTTATCAATTTAATGGTATGAAAGAGAAAAAGAAATATAAATAACTATAATATATACAACAAAATAAAACATATTTAAATAGAGGTCTTAGTGAAAAAGTATAAAATTGTTGCTTCAATTTCTGTACAAAGGTGGAAAACAACTCTAGCAACAGAAATGAATGTTAGAACATAAAATAAATTAAAACGAAAGACAAATTAGCGTGAATATAAAAACAATCTCATTAATCATAAAAAGTATTTACATATTAGTCAAAAGACTCGACAAAAAATTCAGCAACTGAATAGTAGGCTTTCCCAATCCCCCACTTCTTGCTTAAAATGCTTTAGAGAAGAAATGCCCCTTATATTAGAAGGCAAATAGTTAAACAATTGCTGCTATAAATAAAAGATTTCTAGGTGAGTCGAGAACTCCGGTTTGCATAAACTCAAGCAGACATGTCTGAACTTAACATGCGCAAGGCAGACTGTTTCTGATATATTCCAATATTCCAGTCAGGATCTTCAGTGCCATAAAGTAAAGTCTACATGACTCCCGGGAGCTTAGTTGGCACATATATCTGATTGCACGTTTTTGTAGTACAAAGACCATGTTAAACAGCTGATTAGAGCAAGATCCCAAAAGCATGCTATAACGTAAGTGGGATTCAATGAAAGCAAAGTAGACATTTCTAACTATGGACATGGGCAGATCCCGAGCCACAACCCTCAAAGCAAAACATCCACTAGATAATTTTGCACTCATATTTAAGATGTTTTTCAAACTTTAACTTTTCATCTTTATACAAACCCAGAAATTTATTAACCCATAAATTTCCCAAAATCTGAGTATCAAGAGACACTTCACCAATCTGACATTTAAAAGAAACAATATTTGTTTTTGACACATTTAAAGTTAAGTAATTGGTTTCAAAACCTAGTTTTGAGACCATTTGCCTCCAAGGTATCATCTAAATTGCTAAAGATATAGTCAACAATAGTTCCCTTACCTTTACTGCCAAGTCAGCAATAACTATTGATACATGATCTTAAACCTTACCTAGACAAATTGTGCATGATTTCTGGTAGATGCTTATTATAGATATTCACATCAAAATTTATATATATGTGGTCATATACATAGACATCACATACAATTTGATTAAAAAGGTATTTAAAATCATATAGTTTGGCAGTTGGAGCTCTATAAAGACAAATCACTAACACACATTTATCATTAAAACACAATTCGGTCAAAACAAATTTACATATAAAATCATTCTTTTCCAAGTTTATTTTTACTTCCCTATACTGCATGTCCTTTCTTAAATATAAAGCAACTCCACCTCCTCTCAAATCCGAGCGACATGGGTAGTTTGCTAGGTTCCTGATCTGTTCTTCCGAGCACCAGGTTTCTGTAATGTAGGCTATTTCTGGTAGGTAATTAAATTGGTGCTACGCCTGGTTGACAACAATTCATCTTCATCTCTAATGGAGATTGGCTGGTATTTTACTGCATTATAGTTTGACATAAAAAAAAGACCACATAATCACTCTGGTTGCAATTGCTGCATAGTTGATGACATTAGTTCAGTATCTCAAGAAAAAGTAAATTTCTGGTAATTTGACAATTACTGTTAAAATGACTATTTGTTTTATTCTTGAATATCGCTGCAGCACCCCTGGCACCTTGCTACCTATAACCAGAACTTCATTCTTTCTATTTATAAGCGAAGTAACACTGGTTGATGCAGCATTTAAGGGATATATAGAACTATAAGTGTTGGAATACTTCTTAAGTCTTAAATGTAATTTTAAATTCTGGTTCCAGCGCCCCCAGCAAATTGGGAGGAAGATTTAGAAATGTATGATGATAAGACAGAACCTGATAATGTATCAGGAAACGACAGTTCTTATTTTCCGGAAAGTGAAGAAAAAGCACACCATTTAATCGAACACAATGAATTAAATGATCTAGTACGTGACCTCCAATTGTCCATTGTCTCATTGAGCATGCTGAACTATTACGTTCAAGATTACAACAATGGAATCTACTAACTGCTGGAACCAAAGTTACAATATTTAGGAAACGTAATCAAATAATGATATCAGCGGTATGGCTTTGGTCAAAATTCTCGACAATGAAAATTTAATCCTACTCAATAACGGAACGCCAATCAGATTACAAAATCCTAATTTTAATCCGAGCTCATTAGATTTAACCTTGGTCAGTAGTGAATTAGCCACATGTACATTAGGGGGTGTTCTTGATGATAGCGGTAATAGTGATCATTTTTCTACATTTTGTATTATAAATAATATTCAAAATAATAATGAACCAATATCACCACAAAAGACAGAGATAAACTTGTTATACATTCTATGGACACAAATAATATTAGATATCATGAATAAAGCTGCTAGTAAGTCCATTCCAAAAAAAAAAAACAATAACAACAGCTTAAACAATCAGAGGCCCCGAAAACCATGGTGGGACTCAGAATGTTCTGAGAAATGAAACGAAAAATATCTTTAACATTCTCAAAACAAACCCTTCTTTGACTAATTATATCTCAGCCATGCATATTCAAGCAAAAACAAAACGTTTTTTGAAAAAAAATAAAAAACTAAAATTTATTGAATTTTCATCTTCACATAGTAGAAAAAAGAACATCTCAAAAGTATGGCAAACATTTAAGAAGTTTTCCGTTAATATTAATAAAAGATCCATTTTACCCAATCAGTCCACTGCAGAAACCATATTAAACAATCTCTCTCCAGTTAATATTTTTCTGGAATTTCACTTGATACAAATTTAAAATGAAACAGACTATTTTGATATTAAGGAATTAAAAATAATTCTGGACTCTAAAAAAAGGTCTGCCACAGGCAAGGACGATATTTCATACTCTATGCTGGCCAACCTTATGAGTAAACTTCAATTATCTTTGCTGGATATCTATAACAAATGTTTACTTGGGGAAAGAATACCCAATACATGGAAAGAATATATAATCCTACCCTTATTAAAATATCAAAAAGATCGCAGTGTCCTTGAAAATTTTCCACATATAAGTTAGTTCCTCCTCTGGCTCCACAATTCTGGATTTTTATTGGTTTTGTTCGTTCCTCAGCTGTTTGTTTTCCCTTGAAAGGAATTGAATGCTCTCTTTCATCTGCTCCATCACAGAGCCATTGAATGTTATAGAGTTTTTCAATTCTTTATACAATCTTTTCATGACTCTCATGATATCCTGATGTGATGTGTGAGGGTGACTAATGTTTCAAATGAGTCCCTTGCAGGAGCACTACTCTTGCGAAATGTGATATTGCTATTATCCATACCTATCCCACTTCTCCTCCTTGAAGTTTGTGCAGTTAACTCAGTTTCCAATGCCATTGAGGACCTTATGCAAGCCCATTTCTCTGCAGTTTTGCATAGTTCATAAGCAGTGAATTCATCTTGACTAAGAACCTGTCCTTATGAAATCGTTCTCTGCAGTTCCCACCACATTGAATTTTATACTGTATTTTTGTAATGTTCCTTTTGCATTTGACACAAACTAAGGGTTTCTTTTTCTGGTTCGCCATTTATTTAAGTAATTTATTCTAGTACTGCACAGGTGCCGAAGGATAAGACAGGTGTCCAAACATCTCGGTAGTCAACTCCCGGAAAACAAACACTGAATGAAGTCACTCTATAGTCTTTTAACACATCGAGGAAAAACTTCATTACGCTATATTTACTACCACCCATGCTGTTAGTCTGCTCCCAAATCACCTGGCTTCACAAAAAAAGTATAAACACTGCCCTGTATTGACCAGAGACGCACATGCCTTTCATAGTATTTGTCGATCTGAGCAATATTTTTACTATTTTATTATAACAACATAGAATTAAAATCTGTTGTGAATCACTTTGCTACTTTGTACTTCTTTATTTGATGATTTATCAATAAAACTGAATTAAAAACTTGACAATCTCAAACCAGCAGCAAGGCAGAGACAGCGTGCACAACCACCAAGACTGTTTGGCTGGTTGGGTGATCTCTTTGTATTAGTTCCTGATTCAATATAGACAAATTACTATTTTGTGTTTGTCAATTATTTATTAGAAGCCTCAAATCACTGACATTTTCCAGATTTTTAAATTCTTGTAGATATTTGGTCTCTATTTCTAAAGCATCATCTTCAAATGCTTTAGAGTTCCTTTTATGCCTTTTTATATAATTATTGTTCTTTTGTTCTAGTTCCACTTGCAAATCATATATCACATGTTTCAGTTCACCATTGTATGTTTCTTGGTCTAGAGTAGCTTCTGAACATTTTTTTGAGCACAATATTAGATTGAATTTATTATTGTACAGCTCTTTGTTCTCTCTAAGTAGCTAGGGTGCAAAATCTTGTGGCATTGGGTACACACCCACTTTTTAATTTCCTTATTTTCGCAGCAGCCATATTTAAATTTGTTGTTTAACATTATTAACTGCACAGACATCTAGCGCTGTAGCCAAAATTAACAGTTACTCTTTGAAGGTTTCAATTGCAGTGAGCTGTCCAGTATCAAAACAAGAAAAGAAGAGATATCAATTGTCAAGGATGAAACAGAACACAAAAAACTTTTAGAGTTCCGAAAAATGTTGGCAGTTATTCACAGTTAAATCTTTACTTAGGCGTTTTTCGGGTTATTTTTTGCATTATTTCTCAAGAGGTAGGTAGTTCACGACTCTATATGCATATTCAGTATAATGAACAAGATGCAGGTGAGCTAAGTCTAACCGTACAAAGCATTTTTTGTCTGTATTTTGAATATCCAGGGTAGTTAACTTTCTCTCGATTTCCTTTGGCAGTGAAATGTAGCATGAGTCCCTCATTGGATTGTACCTGTTTACACTAATATCTAGATAACAGGGTTGCTATAGGGCCCAACCTGAAAAGAGATACAAATTACTAAACCAGTTAAAATGAATATATAGTTCTGTACAATATATAAATATTTAAATAAAGAGTACCAAAATATCAAAAATTGTTCAATAATTACTTACAAGCTTCAAAAATACAAAATGTACTTAAATTTTTAAAAATATACCTACCACTTCCTTTCTCCTGGAATTCTGATGCCTTTTTCTCCAGGATGAACATGAATTGGATGAACAACGCCTCCACATCCATTCTCTTGTTCACCACTCGGAACTTAGTTTGGAATGACTTGACTTCTTACTCTTTTGACTGCAGGAGGAGCGTTCTAAAAGCTCCACACTGACTTCTAGGTTTTCGATTTTTCTAGTTTGAGTTTGACGAATTTCTTCTTCAAATGCTGCATAAAACCATTGACACTGGTCCCTTACTGACCTGAAGACTGAAAATTAAACACTAAAATTAATTTGTATGTTATAGCTTCAAAATGATTATTTTATATATAATCTGATTACAAAGAGTAATAACCTAATAAAAATATTTAAGTGGTAATCTACTCGTCATCAAGACCTTTCCCCACAACCCCTTTTTTTTTTAATGACTCGAAATAATCGTTTCCGGTTTCGATTTTTTTTCGAATGTAATTGAAATTTTTAAAAAATATTCTTAAATAAAGAAGTTGAAAAATTTTTTTTTTTTTAATTATCTAATTTGGAATCTACTCATCAGGACCTTTCATTGAAAAAGTATAACCCACATTTTAAATAGTTTTCTACATTACTATTATATTTCCTAACAATATACAGTTAGATTTATATATTCCAATTTAAAACAAATCCAAAATGTTGGAAAATAGAAAATGTTAAAATAGCCAATTGGCTCCTATGTTTTAAATGGTTTACATATAATTACTATTATATTTCGTAATAATGTACAGTTAGCTTTATATATTATAATTAAAAACACTTTCAAAAGGTAAAATATTCATATATGTAAGAACCAAAAAATGTTTCTAAAATGTACTTACAGATATTTGATTCACAAAATCACTCACTCACAAATACAACAAGAAATGTAGGCATTAGTCGCAAATATGGCTGTATGGCTGCCAATTGAAGTCAAGACGCTATTTTATAGTCGTATTAGCCTACCTCATAATTAAAAATATTTAGGGAGAATCAACGATTAAAAACAATTCAATGAGTGATTGGAAGAAGGATAACATTCCCGTGAAGCTTGTTTTTGGGAAATAAAAAAAAACTGCTTTGCGTAGAAACCGTTAATTTTTCAAAAACTATTACTATTAGTCAATTGAACACTTTGACAAAGTACATGTGATACCAAAGTTTAAACGTTTTATACGCATTTAGTAACTAGATATTGGTGTTTGAAAGTACAAATATCTTATCCTTTTTCTACGCAATATGCAAAAATATAGGTAAAAAAAAAACAAAAAAGGACATAAATGAAATACTAATTTTTATTTTACATAAAAACTTTGTAAAACATAATATTAACATTCTTTTTAGATTTCTAGGTCACTGGTTTCTCTATTTGTTGTGGGATTTGTCAGAATTTCATCATAAAAGGGCCTGTAGTCTTCGGGTATGTAATGCACTATTTTGGAGTTGATTGGAACTTTTCCATTGTACGCTTTTGAAGTAGGAAGGTCCACATTGTCTTGTTTCTTCACATTGAAAAGACCATAGGTGAAACCACCAATAAATTCGGATGCTTTGATATAGCCTTTCAGTGCTTGGGTATATGTCAAATGCCTGTATTTGCTGATGGTAAAGGACTGTTTTTTTTCAACATCTTTGACAGCCTTTTTGAAGTATTGAGGCCACCAGCCTTTGACATCAAGTATATCAGTATTATTTAGCCATTGTACTTGAAAGCTTGGTTTTTTTTTCTTGGAAGATGTAATGATTTCGTTGTATTGATCAGGAGAGTAAATCCTATCGAATTTTCTCAAAGAGCGCTTAATAACTGAAAAGTTTCTGTCGCAATGCAAAAAACTATGACCTCGGATGGGAAAATATTGATGGATTACTTGAAATTTGCTATTCATAGTCAGTGCAGTAAACAACCTAGTTAAAGTGTGGTTGCAGTTTTGTCCAGCGTACGCATCACTAAAAACATGCAGAGTTTTTACTTCTTCAGGGATATGTTGAGTAATAAAGTCCAAAATCGCCATACTGACTTCATTGGGACTTTGCTGAGCATCTCCCTCTGTGTGTGTGTAAAACACCGATATATCGTTTCCAAGACTGTGGATATTAAAAACGTAATACCAAAGTTTGCGCAGATAAAACATTTCCTGAACTGGCATTAAGGGAAGGGGCAGGTTTTGCATATAGTCAAAAACTATGGCTCCAACATCGTTCCTTTTCTTGCAGGTCTCTTTGATTTCTTGAAGTTTATTGTAGAATTTAGATGCTCGTCTTTTATGAATCATAAGTTCTGCAACTGCGCATCTCTTTGCTGTTTCATTAAGAGTTGTCGACTTTATTTTTGCATTTAAATCCTCACAGGTCGAGCAAACGTCCACCTGAGGCCTACCAAACCGGTATCCGAAGTTTTTTTGGAAATGTCTCAGATAATATTCATACTCGACGACATTCCTTAAATCAGGATTTTCATTAATCAAGAGCTCGTACATCTTAGCTACGCTTAAACTTGCATCTAAATAGGTGATTAACTTAGAGGAATAATGAGACTCTTTTTTCGGAAACGATTTTATCTGTTCATCAATTTTGGCAACAATCGCGGGATTCAGTTTATTTGCACGATTTGCATGCCTTCCTCTCATATCAACTGGTGCAGTTTTAGTTTCCAGGATCTTAGTTAGACGTTGTACGACTTTATTGGAGAGAGCATGTAATCTCATATACGCGTTGCGGCAAACTTCAACCCTACTCCCACCTTTCATAGCAAAATATTTGAAAGAAGTATTCTGTTTAGATTCCGCTGTAGCTGGACGATGTCTGGCAACATCATGTCTTTCTATTAATCCTACTAGATATGTATCTTTTTCATTTTTTAGCCTTCCATTATAAACGATTTCGATGATTGAACGTTTCTCTTCATTAAAGAAATCGGCCATACATTTCTTACGACAAATGCAATCTGGCCGGTTATTTTAGCATTCACTAGTTTACCTTTACGTGTAACAAACTCTGTCCCTTCTTGTCTTGCTAGCTTTTCCTTTTCTTTTATGTGCAATTTCTTGTTTAATTTCAGCCTTTCTATTTCACGTTCTTCCTCTGAATCCGTGGAATCTGACATTTCTATAATATACAAAGATTATTTACTATTTTTGTTAACAATCACTTAACACTAACTTTACCTCTAAATTTCAGATTATTAAAAATGAAATAATATTAACTAACTTTTAAAACAACTGTTTACTGGACGAAACTGCAAAACGAAGTGAAAAACATGTGTTTACGACGTCAGCGTTGTGATCTGGAGGCGCATCTAGTAAGCGTTGAAGAACGATAACATTCCAGGAATATTATCGTTTTTCCGCTCAACAACAAAATTATTATGGGAACGGGGCCGGCTATATTATCGCTTTTGCGCTCAACTTAAAGATAATACAAATGTTAGTAATATGGCTATCTCACTTCAATTCCCCATATTTTTGGAATGTTATCCTTCTTCCAATCACTCATTCAATTGTGTTCTGGAAAGTACCATCGCGTCCTGAAAAAAATGTGGGACAATAGGTTTGTAGCTCCCGAAATAAGATAAATGAGGTTTCTTTGACATATTTGTCAATTTCTGATAGTTGTGTTTTCAGTTTGTTTATATTTAGAAAGTTTCACAATACGAGAAAACTCAGCTTTCACAAGTTTGCTTCTGAGCACCCTTTACTATCGCAGATAGAATTTATGGATCTACTTTCTTTATAACTACTGGATTACATGGCCTCCATGTAATTATTGGAAGAACTTTCTTACTAATTTGTCTAATTCGATTACATAAGAATAATTTTTCTTCTACACATCATTTTGGATTTGAAGCAGCTGCTTGATACTGACATTTTGTTGATGTAGTATGATTATTTCTTTTTATCTCAATCTACTGATGAGGAAGATAAACTATTAATTAATTTATATATTATAATAATTATATTTGGCCTCCAACCAAAAGATCTAGTAAAACCTAGTATAAATAATTAAAATTATCTTTCATTTAAGTATAATAATTAGATTAATTCTTTTAATTTTATTAATCGTACTAAATTTTTCAAGAAAAAAAACTTTCTTTGATCGAGAAAAAAATAGACCATTTGAATGCGGATTTGGCCCAAAAAATCCCATTTGTATGATAGGTATCATGCAGTTCTTCAATGTGAGAATTACATTTAAAAAAAGGTTAACTATTGAAAGCTGTGTTATTAAATAATAAATGCACATCTTTGTAATAATGTGTGCTTCTTATAATAACATAACAAATAACCATCGCGAAAGATCCAATTCTAACAAATTCAAATAATGTTAACCAGAACAACCAGAGTTCCCAATCGAACTCAGCATTTCACCTAGGGGTAAATGTCTAACCGATTCCAAAAAAAATTGAAACACCTGAGCTGTTTTATTGCGCTGAAATTGGTTGAATCAGGTTCAAACAATTTCAAGGCGGTACATTCTTGTGTTGAACTAATGCCACATCGAAATTGGTTTAAAATGTTTCGAAACCCAATCCCTTCCCGTTTCAAAACCAGACTCGTACTTGCGCTGCCAAATTTAAATCTAAAATAGAATTAGCCTATAAATATAGACATTGTATGCAATCACGCAGAACAACAAACATGTACTACATATTTAGAATGTATATGAATTGTGTGTCATTATGAATATATGAAAGAATATGAATTAAATTTAAACACAAATGAAACATTAAAAAACTATTTTTGCTTTACTTTTTTCCATCTGTGGAGTTAATTTTCAAAAAGTTTCCTATGCAGTTGTAGAAAAAATTATAATGGGAAAAGCACATTTTATACTTCTGTATTTGCTGCACTCGCCTTTTTGACTATAACCTTCTGCACTCGTAGCAATCCAAGCCTAGACATTATCAGAAAATCGATTACTTTGACTAACTTTATAAGCATATTTTTACTCATTTCAGGGGACTGTAAAGGCGCATTTTAGCACTATGAATTTTCTTATCTGAAACAAAAAAACATTTTCTCACATTATTCTGTTTTAGACATTCTCTTCCAAATTCGAACTTTGCGTATTTATTGCGATGAGATTAATTTTGCTAACAACACAAAGATTTTCAGTGAGCGGTGCAGACTGGTCCAGTTATCTCCCTATTTTACTATCACTGCTGTTTCAAATGGATTATTTTCCAGACAATGAACTGAAATGGCTGCAGCAATGTTTCTTGTGGTAATGTGCTGTGCAACTGTTTTGTTGTTGTTGTTATTGTCACAACATTGTGTGATGGGGATATTATCCAAAAAATTAAATGAAGAATTCGCAACCAATATTGTTGTTTTTCAATATCCCAAAAACAATTGTATTTAAGTTAAAAACATACTATATTAAATATGTTTAAAAGCCAGAATTCAATTGACTAGATGCATTGAAATTTTCTTATATGTCACTCATAATAAATAATACTGCATACAGTTGATCTGTTGGATGTTTACCCATGCTAGAAGGTGTATGGCAGACTTATGTTTTTTACACAAGATTATTAATGATAGAATAGCTATATACCTACCAACTAATTATGGTAAGAATAATCCTATCACTCGTATTACAAGATCAACCAATGAAATAAATTATAGGGAAAATTTTAATATGTTTAGCTCCAGCTTTGTGAAATTTAAGTTGATGTTAAAATACTGTTCCTGTATGATATAATGATTTTTATAATGTCTATAATGTTATTGATATCATTTTATATATTGTATTGTAGATATATTTTATCAGTTGCGGTGCTTACTTGTAAAATAGCTTTGCCATAAATAAATAAATAAATAAATTTGAAATAAATATTTCTTGAATATATTCATATTCGGAAGACAATATTTCATTCTTTTATTATTGATTTATGGAATTCCAATCAATAAGAGAAACACCATATTTTCATTTTAGATTAATTTTTACTCTACTTCAACTCAATTGAATCCAATTTGATTAAGCATTTATACTCTTCACAATATACAACGTTGTAAATGAACTTTTTAAGTTGACATTTCTTATATAGCTTATATAAATGTTGAAACCTTATGGGCTTTGAAATATAAACAAGAATTAAATAAAGTTAGGAATTTTAAAATTAGGCAAAAAATGGACATTTCATATTCACTTTAGCTCAGTGAATTAAAATTTTTATGATAAAAATACACACCTCTGAATACCCCATACTAAGCAACTGAGCTAACCCATGACGCAACTGAAGATGGTCCTTCCCATTATCACCATTTGAACCGGATGTAGAACTTAATGAGCTGACACCACTTGTTTGCGAGAAATTAGAGATGGTACTGGCTGCACTTGATCCTACAGTTTCGCTGCTACTTTTCGCAAAAGGCCTTAGAGAGTTCTAAAAATACCAAAATCCATTTAGATTAATATGATTTTTGAACAAAAAAAAAATCAATTCATAATTCCAAAATTTAAATAATCCACTTTCAATAATTCACTTACTTGAATCTCTTCCATGGCCTTCTGGTGATAGCCCGGAGACCGAGCTGGAGTGTTGGGATTCATATCTACGAGTCGAGGCGCTTGGCCCATACTCGGCAAACAGCTAAATTTTTACGTTGTCTCTTGGGTAAATCATGGTGTTACCATCTAAACTTATTTGAGCGTGTTTTTACCTACAATTAAGATATTTTCCAATTTATAATACAATCCATAGAAAAGAAACTAGCTTCTCTTATTGAAAAAAACCGACAAAATAAAAAAAATTTAATTAGATGCCAATTTTTCAAACTAAGTAGTAGTAAGAGTATATATATATATATTTTTTTTTTTTTTAATTACATGATCATGTATAAATATTAGTTAGCGATTTTAGAATAAATTCTATATAATTAAATGCTTTTAAATACTTAAGAATATACTGGAACAAAGGTAAAAATACCTCATTTTACTTTCCTTATAAAAGGAAAGTATTGTATTTAGTCAATCTGTCTGGTTTTTTGTGCCATCACTTGAAAACTACTTATCCATCAAAATGTAAAGAAATAAGTGTAAAAAAACTACATATTCAATTGGCATCGAATTTTGCACTAAAGTCAAAAGTGACATGGTAGTATTTTGGTACGAATCCAGTATGAAAGAAAAAAGGTCCACCTCAAAAAATATTTCGAAAATCTAAGTAAAAAACTAAACCTTCTAAATTGCTCAATCAAAACTTCTTATTTGCACTCTCGCCACTATAGACTCTATTCCAGGATTCTGATGATATATGGTCTCGTGAGATTTATTTTTAAAATTTCTGATATATAATAACTTTGAATGAATACTTGTGAATTGGATTTCAAATGAGAAACAAAGACTTTGATCGAAAAGATAAGTGTCAATACAGTTTGATTCAGCTATATTATCTTTACACTTACAGAAAATATTGATAGTAGTCTATTTCTCACCCTTTACTAAAGGGATCACACTTTACTCGACTTTTAAGGGAATAAATTATGTCCATAACTTCATTAAAGCTCATTTCATTAATTTTGTGCATTCAAAACTGGATTGACTCTAGTTTCAGCTATCCCTTCCTAAATATTTGAGGCAAAATATTAATAAAAAATACAATAAAATATTAATAAAAAAATAAATGAGGCTTTTTCGAAATACGTCTATGATCATTAGTAATCTTCAACATTCTTTTTATTGGATAAGAGGGCTAACAAATTGGATTATAACTTGCTCAGATTTTAGCACCCCTAAGTTTTGTTATATAATGCATTTTAAATGATTTAAGCTGGTCTTTTAGCTCATGAAATAGATAATGAGAGTATAGGCCAAACAGAAATGGCAAATGAACCCGCATTTTCGAGTGTATTTTCTTCAGATCCTGACTAATCCAGGTAACATTATAGCAAAGAGCTTTTCCTGTTTTTGTAAGTCATCTCAGGAAATGGTTGTAAAAAGGCTTGCTTAAGTAAATTGATAATTTTGAAGATTTGTTAATATTTATTTATTAAATAAGTTTACAAGAGGGAACTTAATAGATGTAGACAGACAAACCTAAATAATATAAGAATAAAGATCAAACAAATTCTGAACTTGTCAACAAATAATAATGATTTGACCCGAGCAGAAGCTATGTGGATAACAAAACAAAAAAAAGTAAGGCAGGTAATCCTATGTTTGGCTGTTCTAATATTTACCAGAAAAAAAAGGTGTAAACAAATTTTTAACAACAGAATAATTTAACAACACTAGTGTGCTTATATCAAGACAATTTAGGTTCATGTTTACTTAAAGTGTCCATCAAAGATTAGTTGTTTTAGGCTTCTCTTAAATAACTCTGTTCCTTGGTCTCTAACATCTTCTGGAATTAAATTATATAGCCTAATTCCCTGTGTTAAAAGACTTCTTGCAGTCCTCACTGAGGCAGCTCTTAATTGGTTATTGTGTAGTCAGTTGTACGATGCTGTTTATTTCATTTAGCTTTGTTCTATGAATATATATGCTACCCTGGTACATATACATACTTTGTATATCCATTAATTTATTTGGCAGGTGTAGATTTTCTATCGAACACAATCAAGGATAATTAAGTATTCTTTTAATTGCCTTATTTTGTAAAACACAAAGACGATGTATCTTATTCTCATTTGTATGTCCCCAAAGAGTCAGGTACGTCATATGACAGTGAATCAGCGAGTAGTATATTAAATTTTGGTGTAAAGGTATTGAAGTATTCTTTCCAAAATTCTAACCTTTGATTTATTTATTTAGTTCTTGATATGTACTTTATATATACGAAAACCAGATGCTGTGGAATTATTAGTTACTGCACAATTGCGATTTGAATTTTTTAATGCACTATTTTTCAGCATGCCTGGATGATCCAATTTGAATTCTGCAGTCATATCGAAAGTAGAAGTATCATACTACAAAACATATATTCACATTTCATGCTAAAATTAAATGTGAAACATACTTCAAATCATGACCAGAATCGGCCCGACCACGGAAAGTAGCCCAGTAGCCAATGGGAACCCTAGTAAAAAAATTGAAAGTAAGCATCTCCTGGTAATTATTTATCTAATAGGTATGTCTGCACATTACTCGATAAAGAAAAAAAAACAATTGAAAGTAGGTTTTTCAGACTACACAGTCAAGAGCTCTGTTTGATCCTGATTCAGGTTCTAGACAGGTCAGACAAAAGTCTTAGTTCGGGAAAATATGCCAGAATAGTTTATCCTATAACTTTAAAATTGTTACTACTAGGTATAAAGATATTACGAATATGAATGTGGTATTGGCAATGTTATCAGGTTTTGAGTTTTTTAGCAAAAAAAGGATTATTATTTCAAAGCAATGCTCTGCTGACTTTCTATACAAACCCACAATAATGTAAATGATTTTCAAAAACTGTTAAAGTAATAATAAATAAATATCTGCTACGGAAATATGTGTTATATTGAATTAATTACATCTAAATGATAACATAACAAAATGAGTAATGCAGAGAGTAGTTAGACGATATTAACAAATTAGAAATGTACAAGAATCGCCTGTATGGAAAGTATTTTTGTATTTATCAAACAGTACTCTACAGTGCAAAGCTCATAAGTACAAATTTGTATAAAATATATTTGAAAGCAGAATATTGTAATAAAAAAAAATACAGAACACTTTAATGAAATAGTCAATAAGTAGTTAATATATAAAAATAAAAATATTCAAAAAAGAAAATTGTAAAAATATGTCAAGACACATCTGGTCGATGATGAACAAACAAACATGAATACATACAATATAAGTTTTAACATAACTGACACAGTACAGTTAAAACCATTAAGGAAATAATAACATGAAAAAAAAATATATTACACATTTAATATATTATTCTTAAAACTTTTAAAATAACAGCCAAAAATATTATATAGTTTATTCTCAGTGTAGCTTTGAAATAAATCCTCGATAAAAAGTTCACTACTTTCAATCATTCCATTTACTAGCTTTAAAACAAAAAATATACCGTCTCCTTTTTAGCATGGCCAAACCAATCAAGGGAGTTCTTACTTGATAAGGAATATCTGCATAAGGAAAATGCATTTTAAATAAAAGAAATTTGCAGAAATTATTTTGTACATTTTCAAGGGGTTTGATATATAAATTGTAATAAGGAGTTCATACTATACAATTATACCCAAGAATACAAAAAACTAAACAATTGTACAAGGTTTTCAAAGCTTTGGTGTCATTAATATTGTCACAGTTTCTTCTGATAAAACCTAACATTCTGTAGCTTTTTAATATGTGAATTAAAATTGAGTTCTGTATCAAAAATCACTCCCAAATCATTAATAGTTCAGACAAAAAAACATCATTGAGGCGATAAATAAATTTAACTGGTTCTTTTCAACGGAAGAAACTGTTATATTTACATTTGTAATTAATTTGGTACTGTTCAGAGTGAGAAAGTTATTGCAACACTATGTATTAAAATTATTAATGTCACTCTGTATAAATTCACAATATTCGACACCTTTAACAATGGGAAAGAATTTTAGGTCATCAGCTTAAAGAAGACACTCATAGTACTTAAATGCAGAGACAACATTGTTCACAAACAACAGGAATAACACTGGACCCCAGGGCGATCCCTGTAGCACTCCAAAGGTAGCTTTAATTTCTCTCGAAGTAACACGACTCAGCTTTACTCTTTGAGTTCGTCTGCTTAGATATGATTTAATCCAACCAAGGTAAGACCCATTCAATCCAAGTGCTTCCGACTTCATTAGCAGCAAATCATGTGATATACTCTCGAAAACTTTTGTAATATCACTGTAAATTACATTGATTTGAAAGCCTTTCTCTATATTTTCATTGAGGTAATCTTGGAACTCTGATATATTTGTGGCTGTAGACCTGCCCCTGTAAAAACCATGCAGCTTGGGACTTATATATTGTTTAAAGGTGTTAAATAGTTCATCAGTGATTATTGAGTCAAATACCTTGGGGATTATTGAAAGTAAAGAGATACCTCGATAAAATGGGAAAAAGAATTGATTGCTTCCAAAGGAATTCTGAAAATAAAGCCTAAGGGGCTCAGCCATAGCTAAAGCACATCTTTTGAAGAAGCAAGGGGTCAAACCATCGGGACCAGCACTCTTATTATGTATGGATTTCTTATAAATATTTATTCTTGTTAAAATTTTTTGCTGAAAACACTTTTTTTTAATATTAATTTTACGTAAATTGTATATGTGGTCCTTAAACAAACAAAAAATGAAAAATCTGACTGCAAAAAATTCTATGAACAACCTTTTACAATAATAACAAATATTTCTGAGAAAATATACAAAACAATAAATTTTATTTCCTTATGAAGGCACTTCCCACCTTTGTTCATACAATTGTCAATACAAATTATCAGGCAAGTTACTTATTAATATGGTTAGAAATGTTATTGTAATATAATAGAGATAAATTTATCTTTTGAAACCTCTTTCTTATTGTCTCTAATTATGAGTCTGAAATTATGCAATCTGAAACTTAATTTAATTTGACTGCTCTAGAAGTAGTTAGCCCATTTCATATCTTAATATGTACTTTGCCAAAATTGAAATTTCTTACTGGCGAAGTGGAACTATATATATTTCTGTAAAGATACTACATAACATCACCCCAGATGTAACTTGTTTGAAAAGGACATCTGCTTAATGTTACATGTGAAAATTTCAAAAAACTTACTGAAATATATTAAATTTTTGTCAAATTTCACATTTAGTGTGGAAATTTATGTGTTAAAATTTTCACTTAAAATTTCTGAAATTCTTACTGAAACTTCATTTTTTGTACAAAGTGAAAAGTTTCACTTTTTTTTAGTATCAGTACATATATAAAGATATAAAACGAAAAGACGTCATTAATAAAAAAAACTCATAAAGTGATACGCATAATAAATTAATTTCCATAGATTCTAGAAAAGTTGCAATTACAATAGTCATTATTAAAAGTTATCATTAATAGAATATGTTCCTAAATCAATTAAACATTTTTTGATAAAATTTTTAAAATGTGTCTGCAAAATACTTAATAAATAAATTTATAGTTATCTGGAAGATGTTTAAAAACCTTTAGACACATGTGACATGAATTTTATACTGTTAGGAAATAACCAGTGCAAAAATATCCTGATTACTAATGAAAAGAAATACTAAACATTCATAAATGTTTACAACTAGCATAAAATTGTAGGTCCTTTATACCACACATTTTCAAATTACAAATACATTATCTATATTACAAATGTTTAAAATTTAATTTTATTATTTTTATTTTATCAGAGTTTAGACATGTAGTACTTGAACCAAAAAAAATCAAACAACTAGTTTTTGATACTAATTTTTATACATTTTCTTAGGCCGCCATACCATATTCTTACCCAGAAGCATTACCAGTTCATATATGATATGGTGAAAATCAGACTGCTCAAGTAATTATATGAACACAGCTGACAGCAGAATGTTTCACTGGCAAAACTGCTAGCATGCACGCGTTTAAAATGACTTCATATTGGTCAAAGTTATTTTATTTTTATTTGCTGTATAAACAGCCAAAATCACTAGTTCTTATTTTATGTTATAATAAATATAAATCCAGCTTAACCTTTTATAGTATTCCATATAGTAAGAAAAAAGAAGTTACCTATTTTTTAATTATTAGGTTTCGTAGTTCTAGACAAGGTTTTATATATTTAAGGATAACATGTACCTACTTTTATCTAAATAACTTTGACATTAGCATTTCTTTGTATTTTTTTCAAATGTATCTTGGAATTAGCCAATAAAAATTATAATATAGACAATCTAAGAAGTCCACTAAATCCTGGTCCTGCAAATTCAGGATCTCAAGGTCAAAGAATAAGTTGAGAATGCATATCAACTGGTTTTAAATCATCCTGACTATATTAAAATATTTCATAAGAAAACAGAATAAAAACCTGATAAGGAAATATTTCAGTCATAAGTCATTTCCTAAATCTAAATAGATGTAGTAGGACTGTGGCAAGTTTAAAAATGTTAAACTTTATCAGTATTTTTAAGAAACAGAGTAACTAACAGTTAAATCAGCAATTATTAAGAAAATTCCTTTAAGGAAAAAAGTAGGTAGGATTATATTACCAAATAATTTAAATTCTTATGCTTGGGGCGAACATACATAGCTTGACAGCTCCCATAATATGATATTTAATTCTAATCTTTCAGTATTATTAATTTAAAACTGATAATATTAATGGGATAGGTTTTGGGTAACTATTTACTCCATCACTTCTTTATTATATTCGTACTCTAGCTATGTTAATTACCTCTAAAAATGAAAAAATAAATTAGAATCTGCTAGTTGGAAATTGACAGATTTTTGTGTCAACCTTTGAAGACATACTCTTCTATCACAATTCTAGTCTCTAAGGCACTGTTATCACTTTTTGTAGTTTCCTTTCAATATGTTCTGCACAATAAAATAACACATTCCATTTTTAACAAGGTTAAATAAAGAAAAATTAAACTGAAAACAAAGAAAACTTTTCAATATTTAGATGTCAGCCATTTTACTAAGTGTCAAATTCCTTACTCTACCAACATTTAAAAACAAAATTTTGTTTTATTTTTCTTATTACTCCCAAAATTCTATTTAAAAGACAAATACTAACTAATTTTAGGCCTTTATTAAAGGATATTAAGAATGTTTTTTAAGTTCACAAAGTCATATGTAAGTGTAAATATTATTTTGCATTAAATATTATTTTGTTGAGACGTTGGCAACGCAAAACTCTCCGCTGACAAGGCGACATTCTTTAACATTGGCGTAGTTGAACGTGGGAATATTAAATCATGACCGGTGGCAGTCGGATTAGTTTGTACACCAGAAACGCCCGGAGTCTGTCATTTTGGCTTAAATAATTTCATTTGTAGAATTAAGCTCCATTAACATTCACTTTAAACTCCAAGTTGAAATTGACATTTCGTAAAAATGCATTTACATTGGAAATGATATTCCTGAACAACTGATACAATGTTGTAATTTGATTTTATTATTTTTGCTAAGATATTAATGTAAAATACACTGAACTGGAGCAAGAATATTCTTTGGTTACTTTTTTGCGGCCTTTGGTTGTGGTTTTAAAATTTTATGTCGACTCTAGTCTTGTCTATATCTTGAGAATTAACCCGAAAATATGCGATTAAAGGTTTTTTTTATTAAAGCGTTAAAAAAACATGTATATTTTTTAAATAATTGGATGTGAAAGTATTAAAAATTTTGTTTACTAAAATAAAAATTTTAACCTAAAAATTTGATTTGCCCTCGGCAAGCTCCATTCTGCAACATCAATCTGAAGTCAACTTTGAAGTGCACTTCGGATTTTGTCTAATGTAAATGACACCACACTGTTGCCAAGCAAGCCAATCTCATAACAAATTCGAGTTGACATTGAATATAAATGTAGCTTAACTCTATGAGTCTTTCTACTACTACTTACTACTTCGATAGAATCGAAAAAAAAACAAACGCTAAGGACCACGCATATTAAAGCGGTCGAATTTACTGACCTCCTTATCTAGCTTGTTTTTGATGCTTTTGATTTATTGCCATGTTTCCGTAAAAAATCGATCACTGTACGGCGCTGGCGGCGGCGATATCCCGAATAAAAATTATCGCAAGTTATTACACATTTTTTGTAAAATAACATGATCCTAGAAAATATTGCATGTAACTTATGCATTAAGGTATTTTTCTCACACCTGTGATTGCGGTTCAAAATTTTTAAACTTCTCAAGTGCACATGTTACATATACTAGGTATTACTATGGGGCTAGTTACTAAAAATAAGATGAACATTAATATTAGCAAACATCTGACATCTTTTCGATTGGTACCTAGATTTTTTAAAATTTTTGACATGACTTGACTTGCTTAGCCCACTATACGTGGGCAGTGGCTTTGCTACAAGGCAATCGCCAGATTGCTCTCCGTCCAGGACTACGAACAGGGACTATGGCGACCCATCATAGTATATTCGCCATCTTAATCTGGTTTGGAGACGTTATCCTTGCTCCCAGGGCACTATCGGACACGTGGTTCTGTCCGCTGGATGCTACTATCACAAATTCTAAAAACAATCTCTGTCATATAAGTGCTGTGAGCGGTGTAATTTCATCTACTGTTGACAATATCCATAAGTGAGACCTGTTAGTATAGACAAACACAACATAGGCACACATGGGAAAAACATCGAGACAGGCACAAGAACAGGAATCTATAGACAAGAAAATAGGAAGCAATTCATATTAATCAAGCTGAGCATTAAGCATTTATAATTTAATTTTATTTATATT
The DNA here is from genome assembly GCA_030620095.1 of Kuschelorhynchus macadamiae. NCBI lineage: Eukaryota > Metazoa > Arthropoda > Insecta > Coleoptera > Curculionidae > Kuschelorhynchus > Kuschelorhynchus macadamiae. The sequence goes on from JAUTXW010004956.1 coordinate 269,225, forward strand.
AAGAAAAGACATAATGAGCTTTATTGACCCTTCATTTGGGCTGGATAAAACAGAGTAAATTGATAGAGGTACAATAAAATTTATTTTAATAAATTCACGATAAAGGTCAAGACTGGGTATGAAATTAATCCGACACTCTAAAAAGAGGTGATTCAAGGTCTCGACTGAACCACACTCACAATATGGGTTATTTTTAATTTTTATTTTAAATAAATGTTCTCCAGAATATTTTTTAGAAGTATTTTCAATATTTGAAATAGGTTAAGTACGTAAATTTCTTAAGATACGCTAATACGCCACTGTCTAAGAATATGGTGTTTGTTATAGGAGGTGCATTTTATGATAAATAATAATTATTTCAATCGCATTTGTAAATTAACCTCAATTTTTCTCCGGGGGTATAGGTAATCTTGATCAAAATAGGTTGATACCAAAGAGTTGGTATGGACTGATAGCATAAGAACAATTTACCTATTTCTGTGTCGATACCTTCAATTGCGTCACAAATACAATAAAGCAATAAATAGCTCTTTTGCACCGAATACCATAACCGATTATTAGTTTAGTAGTTTTTGTACTTACTCGAACTCGAAATATGTGAAAAGAATAACGAGTCGGGTGAATATCGATTATTGTTTTGAAAGGTTCTTCGATTAAATTATCATTATCTCCCCCCAGGTTGTTAGAAAATTAAAACAATAATTCAAATTTATTTTTTCTATAGTCGTTATATAAGTATACAAGATTTAATTTGTTTCCATGCATAAAATATCTTCTTATGAGAAGTGTGAAAAACTAAAATTATTAAAAAAAGTGTCATAAGCGATTCACAATGGACTAAAAATACTATTTAATTCATTGGAGGGTAATTATTTTACGGTTTGCCGGTATTGAAAGGTAGACTTTTGATTTGTATATATTTTTTAATAAAGTGCTATAAAGCATCCAAACGTCAAATTCGATATGTTTTTTTTATTCATTGCGGCTAGAGGTTGTTGAGTTTTATGTCAGCGAGTTTTAATTGTTTATATGAAAGTTAATTAAAACTATTTACTAAAATCATATAAGTTTAAAAACCAATATCCACTAGATTACATCGTGTAAATATCATGACCTTGATCACGTAATTAGATTGTATCAAATTATTATTATACTAAATAATATACTTTAACACATACATGTTAATAATAGGTTTTGCGTAAATATTTTAAATTAAATATACACCTAAAATATAAATTTCAAAATTGTATCTAAAATTTTCCTTATATTGCGAACTTGTTACAAGAAAAATGCCTTCGTAAACAACACTATTGAGAAACTAAGAAGTACTTATCAGAGATAAATATATATATATATATATATATATATATATATATATATATATATATATATATATATATATATAGGTATTTATCTAGCTTATTTTTGATGCTGTTGATTTAATTTCCGTAAAAAATGGATCACTGTACGGCGCTGGCGGCAGCGGTATCCTACAGTGCTACATATATTAGTTATTATTATGGGACTAGTTAATAAAAATAACATGTACATTAATATTGGCCAACATCTGAAATCTTTTCGTTTGGTATCTAGATTTTTTAAAATTTTTTTTAGAATTATTTTTAATATTTTAAATAGGTAAGTATGTACAATTCCTTAAGATTGTTTAATTTTTTTTAAAATTTTAATTACAAAATGAATCTCATTTAAAACAAAAAAGTATGGTAATTTTGACCGCAACTCTATTTTTAAGGAGCTAATACTTCCTACTTCAAGAGTAGAAAATTCTAGGTATCATGGGAATTTTAGATTATTAAATGTGCAGAAGAGATATCAAAAAGGGGCTTTGAAAAATTATTAATATTTGGTGGGGTATCATTTGTCTCTACGTTTAAGAATAATTGAAAAATCAAAAATATTCAAGCAATTCCATTTATATATTTATTTTTGTACTTTATGTTTTTTTTAGACTCCCTACACTCAGAAACATTAATGGGCCAAAAACTACGTGATAATTATTTATCGTGCGCCTGCACATCATGCAGTTAAAAAAAATGTGTATTATTATGCGTATTATTATTATTATAGAAATATATTTAAAGGCACAAAACCAAAATTCAAATCATTAAAAACTATAACAAAAACATTTAATTTCCTAAAAACCACTTATGTTTTAGAATCAATCCAAAAATTTGTAAATGTTTGCAATGTAAAACAAATCCAAAGAATTTCATTGATGCAATAATACCGTTTGACAGAAATGGAGAGACGGATGCATTTATATCAATAAGGAGAGGATTTCTTTTACTAAAAGTTGCGACGAGTCAAGAATCTCGTCTCGTCTCTTTCATTCTCGTCTCGGCTCGAGGGGCGGAATTGAATGGTGTCGAAACGAGACGCGATTAGGTCTTGCAACTCCGGGTCACACGGTTAATAATTTTAATATATTTGAAATATATTGGATTATGCTTTACGTAATTCAACATATGAAACATTTCATTGATTTGTAAAACTTTAGGTTTAGCTAAATCGTACTTTTAGTAGTAGTAGTAGTAGTAGAATGGATAATAAGACGTCTCTATTCGGACGCGGGGAAGAAAGCTTCGAAAATGCCAAATGTAATTTTGGCGAAACGTCAGCAAAACTGTTCTTTTCAGAACGACAGTAGTCAACGGATGTACACCCGGAATGAAAACACATTGTATTTTTCCATCCGTGAAGAACTAAGAATCAATATATATATATATATATATATATATATATATATATATATATATATATATATATATATATATATATATATATATATAATATATATATATATATATATATATATATATATATATATATATATATATATATATATATATATATATATATATATATTATATATATATATATATATATATATATATATATATATATATATATATATATATATATATATATATATATATATATATATATATATATATATATATATATATATATATATATATATATATATATATATATATATATATATATATATATATATATATATATATATAAATATATATATATACATATATATATATATATATATATATATATATATATATATATATATATATATATATATATATATATATATATATATATATATATATATATATATATATATATATATATATATATATATATATATATATATATATATATATATATATATATATATATATATATATATATATATATATATATATATATATATATATATATATATATATATATATATATATATATATATATATATATATATATATATATATATATATATATATATATATATATATATATATATATATATATATATATATATATATATATATATATATATATATATATATATATATATATATATATATATATATATATATATATATATATATATATATATATATATATATATATATATATATATATATATATATATTTTTTAAATGGGATACCCGGTATATTATTATTTCAGTTGATTCTCCTATATATTTTGATATAATAGTTATAAAATTTATACCAAGGGAATGGGACGAGGTTAAAGTGGAAAAAAGGGTTATACTCCGGACATTTTTTGAAAACAATTGAAGCAGGTATGGAAAAACCAAATATCCTATAAAATGTAATGTATCCATGATTACAATAATCGCTTGTAAGTTGTTCAAAATTATTCACTGTTATACAGGGTGGTCAAGTTTTGCAAATTTACCTTATTGAATTTTTTTAAATGGAACATGTATATTTTACTTTCATGTTAAAGATAACATTACTGGCTTTCAGAAAATACCATATTTGATACCTTTCTGACCAACAGTTTTTCAGTAAATTAGCTGTGAAATCAAAATTTCTTCATTTTAACACGAATTACTCTGAATTCACGTTGTTAAAATTGACAATTTAATATTAGGAGGCCATGATATCATCATAAATTGAACAAAAGATTGACAGTCCTGTCAAAACAGCAAAGTGTCAGAATATTGTCATCAGTAAATAAATAAATATTGTTCTTTGATGATGCGATATAAATAAAGTTTATCGTAGAGATTTCAAGAAACAGGAAATGTTGCTTTCAAAAAAATGTAAAGTAATTAATAAACCAGTTACCAATGAAGATAATGCTTTGACAGTATTAATAACATCTTATTTTATAAAAAAAAATAATTTAATATAAATCAACAAAAACAATGTAATTAAATCTTATAAAAGATGTTCAACTAAACCACCGTTTTGTTGAAGGCACATTTCGAGTCTATCCATAAATGAAAGTTTCACTTTTCTCAAAGTCAGCTCTGAAATGTTGCGAAAACTGCTTATTATTCTCAACTTCATATCTTCCACTGTGGTTGGAACCTCTTTATAAACTTCTTCTTTAACATGTCCCCATAAAAAGAAATCTAGTGGCGTTAAATCGGGTGACCTCGCAGGCCACTTAACTGGTCCACCTCGCTCTCCTTTCCAATTATTGAGAAAATGTCTTACATGCCTATGGTAATGCGGGGGTGCTCCATATGGAACCATATATACCACATATATATATATATATATATATATATATATATATATATATATATATATGTGTAAATATGTATACTTGTGTTTTTTTAAATGGGATACCCGGTATATTATTATTTCAGTTGATTCTCCTATTCGTTGCGATCATTTTGATATAAGGTTAGTTGAGTCTAAAATTTATACCAAGGGAATGGGACGAGGTTAAAGTGGAAAAAAGGGTTATACTCCGGCCATTTTTTGAAAACAATTGAAGCAGGTATGGAAAAACCAAATATCCTATAAAATGTAATGTATCCATGATTACAATAATCGCTTGTAAGTTGTTCAAAATTATTCACTGTTATACAGGGTGGTCAAGTTTTGCAAATTTACCTTGGATTGAATTTTTTTAAATGGAACACCCTGTATATTTTACTTTCATGTTAAAGATAACATTACTGGCTTTCAGAAAATACCATATTTGATACCTTTCTGACCAACAGTTTTTCAGTAAATTAGCTGTGAAATCAAAATTTCTTCATTTTAACACGAATTACTCTGAATTCACGTTGTTAAAATTGACAATTTAATATTAGGAGGCCATGATATCATCATAAATTGAACAAAAGATTGACAGTCCTGTCAAAACAGCAAAGTGTCAGAATATTGTCATCAGTAAATAAATAAATATTGTTCTTTGATGATGCGATGCCGAAATAAAGTTTATCGTAGAGATTTCAAGAAACAGGAAATGTTGCTTTCAAAAAAATGTAAAGTAATTAATAAACCAGTTACCAATGAAGATAATGCTTTGACAGTATTAATAACATCTTATTTTATAAAAAAAAATAATTTAATATAAATCAACAAAAACAATGTAATTAAATCTTATAAAAGATGTTCAACTAAACCACCGTTTTGTTGAAGGCACATTTCGAGTCTATCCATAAATGAAAGTTTCACTTTTCTCAAAGTCAGCTCTGAAATGTTGCGAAAACTGCTTATTATTCTCAACTTCATATCTTCCACTGTGGTTGGAACCTCTTTATAAACTTCTTCTTTAACATGTCCCCATAAAAAGAAATCTAGTGGCGTTAAATCGGGTGACCTCGCAGGCCACTTAACTGGTCCACCTCGCTCTCCTTTCCAATTATTGAGAAAATGTCTTACATGCCTATGGTAATGCGGGGGTGCTCCATCATGTTGGAACCATAAAGAATTTCTTAACATTAAAGGTAAGTCTTCGAGCAATACGGGCAACTCATTTCTCAAAAAATTTAAATAGAGTTCTCCCGTTAAATGCTCTTCAAAGAAATATGGTCCTATAACATGAGAGCCAATTATACCTCCCCAAACATTAATTGACCATTTATTTTGATGGTCCACCTGACGAATCCAATGTGGATTTTCGGTTGAATAATAGTGCATATTATGTTTGTTAACCAAGCCGTTGCTTTTAAAACTTGCTTCATCTGAAAACAGCACACTATCTACAAAACCTGGATTATCCCAAATTGTATTTAAAAACCAAATTGAAAACTCTTGTCGTTGGACGTAATCGCGATCATACAGTTCTTGGTGTAATTCAATGTGGTAGGCATGATATTTATGTTGTTTCACAATCCGTTTAATACTAGTGCGCTCAATATTAGTAGCTCTCTCAATTTCCCTGGTACTTGTGTGTGGATTTTCTTGCACTGTTAATAACACTGTCAAAGCATTATCTTCATTGGTAACTGGTTTATTAATTACTTTACGTTTCTTAAAAGCAACATTGCTTGTTTCTTGAAACCTCTCTAATAAACTTGCAAACGCTTCAGGCCTTGGTTTTTTTTCAGCATCGGGATATCGTACCGCATAAACCCTGCTTGCTAGTAAAGGGTTTTTTTGACACTCGCCCAACATAAAAGTCATGTTTATCAACTCTGGCGTACTCAAACTCATTGTTACTTAACAATTTCTCGGCTTATCGTCAAAAAACAATGGTAATTGATGCCAATTCTCTGACACTTTGCGGTTTTGACAAGAATGTCAATCTTTCTTTTCATTTATGATTATATCATGGCCTCCTTATATTATAGGTAGTCAATTTAAGCAACGTAAATAATACCGTTTCTGTTGTGTCGTTTTTTCAAATTAAATTTGCCCACAATGGTCCACCCCATCCTGGTTGCACCACCCTGTATATATATATATATATATATATATATATATATATATATATATATATATATATATATATATATATATATATATATATATATATATATATATATATATATATATATATATATATATATATATATATATATATATATATATATATATATATATATATATATATATATATATATATATATATATATATATATATATATATATATATATATATATATATATATATATATATATATATATATATATATATATATATATATATATATATATATATATATATATATATATATATATATATATATATATATATATATATATATATATATATATATATATATATATATATATATATATATATATATATATATATATATATATATATACCGGGTGTCAACGATATCGTTTTACACGATGCCATTCATTTGCTTTTTAGGTTAGGATATTTATATTTGGGCTAACGAAATATGGTATTAAGACACATATTTTTCATGAAAAAACAATTGAATATTACTGTCAGTTTTTCCGATATCAGAACCAAGTTAAGAATTTCAAATGGAACCCTGTATATTATTTTACATATTTTGATAGAGCTTAGAATTACCTTTTCAATGACATATCACAAGTTATATTTTTTTTTCAAAATGGCGGAACAGGAAGCGCTTTTTCAAAATTCAATAAGGCGGTCGTTTCCCGATACCGATGAAATTTTGTTTAACAAATTATTAAAATATTAAACAAAATGGGGTTTTCAATGGATTTTAATCAAATTTAAAATCAAATTTTTAATTTATCACAAAATGGGATAAGTTTAATTTTTTCTTTAAAATGTGAAGTTTTTCTTAAATTTTCTCAAAGATTTTAAATAGAAAGTTGTATTTATTAAATATTAGTATTAAAGTATATCTTATTAGCTACACGAAACCGCATAACAAGCCGTATTTTTGCTTTTTGTTTCAGAAAAAATTGACAAAACCTTATACACATTTTTCCTAATACATAACATGAAACAAACACACACATATTATTAATCAGAAAATATGGAATATTTTTTATTGTTTATTGATAAGTAATTTTGTATTATTTTGACATTTTGTGAGTGTTGTCTTATTTTAGGAAAGCGAGAAAAAATCACAAGTAGTATTAATTTTATTTTACCAGTAGATACGGTGCAGTAACATGAAAGATGACTTAACTAAGATAAGTAGGTCTTGGAAACAATTGCATAGGGATGCCATTATAATTTTCATTAGATTTAACCAGAAACGTCAAAAGTACTGTTTTGTATCGACATTTCTGATAACTTTCGTTACATTTTTACACTGAGAAAAACAAAAAACAAAAACAAAACCGCATAGCAAACCGTATTTTTGCTTTTTGTTTGAGAAAAAATTGACGAAGCTCTGCCGATATACATTTTTCGTAATACATAACATGAAACACACACACCCACACACACATATTATTAATCAGTAAATTTCGGAATATTTTTTATTGATAAGCAATTTTGTATTATTTTGACATTTTATGATTTTTGCTGTCTTATTTTAGGAAATCGAGAAAAATTCACAAGT